>CM067357.1:8288014-8330514 GCA_034190875.2 Urechis unicinctus
GCAAAGTTCCCTCCTCGTTCTTAAGGTGTATAACATATTTCACATATAGCCGAGACTGAATACGCTCAAACCCCCTGTGGGTCCTAGTGTAGAATAGGTCCACTCTATCCTCCTGCTTGTCATAAAAGGCAACTAATAGGGCCCACCCTGTTGTGCATGGGTTGCGACTAGTGTCGGAGGAAGATGGGATCCTGGTGGCTGTGTGGAGTGGTCCTTGCATGGACCGTCTCTGCAACACACCACTAATGCCCGGATTTCGCCTAGACAAGCGGTTAGAATGGCTTGGTCCAGTCAATCGGCTGGTGGTTGCATATCCCTGGATAATTGTTTGGATTTTTATATTTGTCACTGTCTTCCATGTGTGTTCCTTCTTTTTCCCATTTAATCTAGAAGGCCGATGCTGTCACATCAGTTGGTGTAGGCATTGACATCATAACCTCGATTTTCTTGTCACCAGATTGAAGTCCCTCTTTAGTTCCTATATATATATATATATATATATATATATATATATATATATATATATATATATATATATATATATATATATATATATATTTTTATTCATCATAAAAATATGACATATAGTCATAAAAATATGACAATATAGTAAAGTCAATCAGTCATACAATACAATGTCTAAACAATCATTTTACATAGTGATAGCCATAATATATAATCTTAATTGATAAGAGACCAAGCCAACATTGCATCCTCTCTTTGTTGATATGCACCACTCGTTCATTGACCTTGATGAATATGTCATCGTGCGGCTCTGCATTTGCAGCAGCAATGATCAGGTTGTCGGCTGTGATATAAACTCCTCGCCAAACAGATACCAAAATGGCATCGCCATAAATATTTTCCTTCCACAAGATGTATGAAATGTGTGTGAATGTTTCATGTCTAGCAGAGTTACCACTTTCTTACCACTGAGCCTAGCCTGGTGGGATGGTAGTGTTGTATCACTCTCTCATGATGTTAAGTGGCTTGATTTCCAGACACAGTTTGATAAAACTATTCAAACAAATGCTGCATTCCTGCTCATACCACCCCATTCCCCTGGTGACATGAATATTCAGTTGCATTTTAGTTGCTGGTGAGATGTTGCATAACTATATAAACCCTCTTTACCAAATCCAACAGCACACAGACTTGCTGGTCCAATATGGCAGTTTCCTTGTTTGTGCCTCTCAGTACTGTGTTTGTTTGTAAATTGTTAAACACTGTAACTGGTGATACGTTAGCTGCTGTCTATTTTTAAGTCAACCTCCGTGTCACTTACAGGTGTAGACACTAACTTTGTGGCTGTTCAGGCCTGTAGTCATGATATCCATAGATGGCAGATCTTCCTTGGTGGCCTCTGCCTCTTGCGGTTCCAGCTGGTTGGCTCTCCACATTTACATTCAACCGCCAAATGATTTATTGCATTATTGTCATCTCCCATTTGACTTGATAAGGAATTCCACTGTTCAGAATGCCACGGTTACACTCAGCTGTACTTGGGTCTCAATCATTACGGATCGGTAGTTCACAAGCCATTGAAATTAAGTGACTAGGATGGCTTTGGTCGCATGCACTCGAGTCTTAAACCACCCCTTGTCTCGGGTCTGCGGGTCTTTATATGTAGGCACCTTCCAGAGGCCCACAACGGAACAGTTCTCATGCAAGCCCCCCCCCCCTCCCTGTTGATCCAGTGGAAGAATAGGCCCACTGTATCCTCCTGCATGTCTTAAGAGGCGACTAATAGAGGACGTGTGTTGCGACTCTTGTCGGTGGACAATAGGATCCAGGTGGGTGAGAGGAGAGGTCCTTAAAGAGGGCCATGTCTGCAACATACTACTCTGGTACTTATGTCGACCAGACAAGAGGCTGGAATGACCTGGTCCAGTCAATCGGCTGGTGTTCCATTTATCCTAGAAGGCGGCTGCTTAATAAGGTCAATCTTATATATTCACTTTTCTTGGCACCATATAACACATAAGTGTTGGCGTGCCGTTAAACCCTTTACTCAATCAAATTCACATTCAAGTCTGGGTAAGGCAGGATGTGATTTACACGCTTATAGGGCTAAGCCAACAGAGGTGGGCTTGTACTCAGGTCCTAAAAATGATTATTAAGAATCACTGAGCTGGTCTCTCAGCGTGAATTTGATCTTCCACACAGCAAGCTACGTCCCGAATCACCATACAATTCTCTGTCTCTACGTCGTGAAAGATTGCGATGGAAACAGTCGCCCACCAGGTTCTCCATACCCAGAATTTCACATTCATCTTTTAATGGCCCTGCTGTACGCACATCAACATTAACAGACCCGTTGTACATATAATCTAAACACAGAACCAAGAGATCGGGATTAAAATCAACAGAGAGAACGGACAGTGCCTTCTGAAAGCTGAGAGCATTCCCAAAATATGTCTAAAATCAGCCTGTGTGCCTGGAAGCATTGACCTTGGCTCTTGACTTGAAGGTCATACAACTCCTTGGAATCTCGCAGGAAGTTGATGTAATTGATGAGCTTGGTAAGAGGGGAGGGTCTTACAGGCGTGTAGGACATGACGCTTTAAATTGAATGCTCGTCATCATACCAGACATCCTTTGATGGACTAGCTCTAGCGGTTGCCATGGTTTCGCAGGGTCCTGAAACCACAGGGATTTGCATTGGCCTGTCGGCGGCTTTCTGTGTATACATAAAAAGCAGATAGCGGCCAGCAGGGGGTAGAATGGCCTCCTGCATGTCGTAAGAGGTGACTGATAGGGGCAACCTGTTGGCCGTTGGTTGCGACTCATGTCGGTGAACAATGAGTACGTGATGGTTGGGTGGAGCGGTCCTTTTTACAACTGTATCTGCAACACACTACTCTGGCAGGGATTTCGTCTAGACGAGAGGCTGGAATGGCCTGGTCCAGTCAATTGTCTGGTGGTGACTTGCCCTTTGATGCTATTTGCATTTTTATCTTTTCCAACATCATCCACTTGTATGTCCCTCTTTTTCCATTTCATTCAATTTATCTTAGAAGGCGGCTGTTTAATCAGGTTAATCTTTCTAGGCGCCATATAACACATACGTGTCGGTGTGCCGTTAAAACTTATTCTATCTCACTCACTTAAAACATCGTCCACATGGCCAAGATTTCTTGTTATTATAAACACTGAACAGAATCGTTCACTTACGACGCTTAGCCCATTTCCCATTGGCAAAGGAATTGAGGGGTTGGCTTGAGTACCAAAAAACATCACTGTTGAAGTGGACCCAGCCACGCCAGATGCCTGTTGAAGCCAATGCTACTATTCCGACCTTGCTGCTATTTACACAGACGGTTCGAAGAGGACAATAAAATTGGAGCTGCAGCCATTATGGGGGAAACTTTTTTTAACATGAGTCTTCCACCTCCACTGTCAATTTTCCACGCCGAGCTTAAAGCTATTTCCATTGCAATTGGCCTTATTGCCCAATCAAGTAAAAAGCGTTTTGTTATATTTTCCCACTCCCTGTCTGCCCTGGAGGCAATAACAGGGAGTAATTTACACAGGGCTGGAAATTAACTAAAATGGCCACCCGTCATTAGGACGGGTGGGCCAGGAGATGTTACCTGTCCTTAACAGATTCTACCCGTCCAAAAAAAAAGATGCGATACAAGTTCAACAAACATTTATTTTGGAAATACTTTGGAAATATTGCAGGGCTGTACATTAACTTTTTAACCAGCTTGCCCATTCGGGCAAGTACTTAGAAAATTAACTTGCCCGGACCAAGTTCCAACTTGCCCAAACATATGATATATCTTACAGAGAAAAAAAGGCTTTGATATGTCAAGATTACTAAACATGTTTGCTTTATTTCTGATCGTAACAGTTTAATTTCACACCATCACATAACATGATAACTAGTCAATGGCCATCACATCCTCATCCTGGTCTTCGTTAAACAGGGGTCTTCTCATTCGCTGCCCTCCAGTGTACCATAGGTTCAAAGCCCTTGCACAGTTGTACTCGCCAAGTGGTGGTCCTGTAACAGAGATGGCCATCAGGTAGTTTAGCATGTCTGGTTTGAGGGAAGCCCTCCAGTCACACTTAATTCTTGACATGGCTGAAAACCCTCGCTCACAGATGGCGCTGGAAGTTGGGATGACAAGAACTATCTCCACCAGCATGAGAATGTTCTTGTACCTTTCCTTCAGGTTTTCATCAGTGAAAAGCTTCTTGTACAGGGTATCAGTGGATTGATGCCTGTTCCTAAACATGTGAGCTTTGAGAGCAGACCACTCTCTCTCAATCTCATCCACATGACAATCCAATCTGTCAAGATGGCTTCTGAAGTACTGGCTCAAGTTATTTATTTGCTCCTCCCCATATGTTGCTAGGTTCTCCTCAGTGTCAGGCAGATTCACCATGAAAAATATCTGCATAGCCTTCAATACAGGTGTTGTTTCAAGATCTTTCAGTCTACATGTTGTGTGCTCAATAACAGCATCAAGGAGAGCAGTTTTCTTCTGACTGAGCTGTTCTGCTGTCAGTATTGATGGAGACAGTTGTATGCCCTGGTAAACGTGACCATCAGTTGTATCTTGAAGGAACCCCAGCAGATGTTTTCCTGGCCTTTGTTGCAATGCAATCAGGCGAAGACAAGCAGTTTCAATGGCATCCAAGGCATCTGGTATAGAGCAGGTGTCACGCTGAAACTGTAGAGACAAATCGCTCAACACCTCTAAAACATCCCGAAGAAAATACATGTAATGCAAGAGTTTTTGGCATTTCAAATATTTGATGACATTCTTCGCACGGCCCTGTACATCGGCACTTCCTTTTCCACCCTGGACTATGTCTTCAAAATGGGTCACAAACACACGGTATGTGTCAGGTTTCAGCAAGATGGTGAGCGACCTACTCAAATGGGGCATCCACCTTGTACCATCGAGGTTTGCTGGCCTAAACGTCTTGAGCTCCAATGTCTCAGCCAGACTTTGCAACTCCCGCAGTGCTTTGGCAGAATAGTGGTAGTGCTTGTGGAGATGGAGCAGTACTGATTTGATGTCAGCAAACACTGATGCCTCTCGCTGCTTTAGAGCATCAAGAACCCCCAACTCGAGCCTGTGGTTGACGCAATGTATGGCAATAAGCTGTGGAACATCTCTCTTTAGCAGAGCTGTTACACTGTGCCTTTTGCCAATATTCACACTTGCTCCGTCACAACCTGTTGCTACCAGTCGCTCTTTCCACCTATCCACGTTAGACATGGATTTCATAATTGCCCCCAAAACACCTAATGCGTGGGCGTGTTCCACTGCTTCCATGTTGACATAGACACATCTTGCAACCCCATCTACCACCTGAAATGACACAAACCATGCACACATATTTAATAATGCCCAATGATACAGTGTATGGTACTATTTAAGTTACTTTACCAAAGCTAAACCAGAAGGTTTTGCAAATAATTGAAAAACTTAATTTTTTTAGTACTGTAATGCAATAATGTTAATGATTTAATGGCATTTCACACACATGTATACCATTTTGGTAAGAATAAGATGGTATTAGACTACTTTGTATATGTAACTACAGGCACTATATACTGACCACTCTAGCATACACCAGCTCGTTTTCACAGACTGATACATCAGTGGCCCCATCAAACATTATAGACAACACCCTGGACTTGTTTAACAGGTCATCTGATACGCTCTGGATGTCTTTGTAGATATATGCCATGAACCTGGAAAGATAGTAAACATTGATGTAAGCTCGAGGCATTGCCTATAACAAAATACCAGTAATTTGTTTATACATACAAATAAAGGAAAATACATTTTGACCTGTTTTTGTTATTTAATCAGAATCCACAATTCATTCCAATATGCTGTATGTGTTATGAAACATGATTTAGCCTTTATACATTACATTGATTAATGTGTTAAACGACCGACATACAACCTGAGAGTATGTGTCCAATGTGAAAAATGTTAGTGTACACCAAGTTATGTAAAAAATAATACCTTCGACAAGCATTATCACTCTTGTAACTTTTTGGTAGCTCAACTCCATTGATCTGTTGTAGCTCTAGGACTGACGGATACAGTGCGAATGGTAGTTCATTTTTCGCTATCCAGTAGGCGGAGTTGAAACAAACTGTGAGCTGCTGTAACTGTTCTTGATTCAGCTTTCTTATGTTCAAATCCAAAGCACCAACAACATTTGAACACCCAGGCATATCATAAGCAGGCGGGTCATTAGCGGCTTGATTTGTTGCCGAGCTGTCTATCTCCCCAGTGAAAGAGCAGACGACAATTTTCTGTTTGTCTTTCATCTGCTTCACGGTTTGTTTTTGACTTGCTGATGCATGAGACGAACTTTTTTCATGACTTTTAATTGACTCAAGGCGAAATGTTGTACAGCCAGTTATAAATGTGGAACACCTATCGTCTGCAAACTGTTCACAAGTCTGACAAAACATTGACTCTTCAGTTTCATTGAAGCGTAACCATTTATAACCTTGAAGCCATTTGGGGAGAAAACCACGCTTCCTTTTGAGTTCATATTTCTTCTTGGTTGCGTCTACACCTGCAGGGTTCTTGTCTGACCCCTTTTCACCACCACCTCCATCGGAAGATTTTTTAAACCCAAACTTGAATAGGTTTGACATGGCGAGAATCAGTGATCAACTGACCCGTAACAATCTGTATACCGCATTTCGATAGATGTCGTAAAACGATTATTGCGTTCTTCCGTTTTTCTTTATAGAGTCTAGCGTTCTAGATACATATTATAAGGTTTGGGAATAACAAAAGTTAAACAAACTGATTATCGAGTGTACTACTACAGTTTTATGTATTATATGTTGTATTTTCTTATGCAAAGTTTTGGTTTCCCAGCCTTTTCTATAAATAACCCATAGGAAATCCCCTCTCCATTCATAATCCCGCGTGAAGTATTTTACGTCATCGCGCACAGACTGGTTCTCGATTAGAATGAAATCAACGTACACAAAGTCACTGCTCAGCTCTTTGTTGATAGCCAGTCATGCATTGCGGAAACGGAAACTGAATTGAATTGGCCAAAATTACATTACGCGTGTAAACAACGATATCGGAGATTTCGATCTTGTGTAGTAAGCTGAATGAATCTTTTTTCGTTGGTTTTTCTATTCTATTTATTTACGGTATGCAGATTTTATACTTGCCCGATCGGGCAAGTAAATTCAAAATGAACTTGCCCGAACCCAAGTTTAACTTGCCAAAAACAATCGGACAGTCGTTAATGTCGAGCCCTGTATTGACTCATTCATTATGTAGATTTTGTGTATGTTCTCAATAAAGCATTGGCTTCACCTTTTCACAGATTCAACTTTTAATAATCGCATTCAGTCAGACAGTCTTAATGACTTATTAACGGTATAGTACGGTATAAATAATGTTATCAGGCCAAGGCTACAGACAAAATTAACATAGAGGGAAATCTAGCCTCGAGACCAAAATAGTCGTCGCGTTTAATACATAATGTTTCAGGATGGATAAACCACCCCTTAGCACAAGTAACCCTCGACCAAGTGTTCTGTAGTAACAAGTAACAATCTGAGGACGAAATGCTATTTGGTAAGAAATGACCACACACCGCACTGCAAAACAGAGCTGAAATTTGCTATCGCTTAGAAAAAGAGAAGCGCAGTACAGCTCGTCGTCAATAGCAACAGGTTTTTGATCTGGTATTTGAGTGATCATGTTGTTCGTATGCGACAGAGGTGAAGGAAGTTCAAAACGCACTTTCATTATTTCATCCTCGGCCTGTGTGAGAAAAGAGAAAACTAAGACAGCTTTCTCTTCCTGCAAATTGTCGCCAAAGTACAAACAGAAAATACCGATTTTATGAACTCTACGGAGGTGCGCTTGAGTGCGAGGGGGAACAGAGAGAGGGAAAAGAGAGAACAGAAGGGTGGTAGGGGTGTTTGTTTGATTGAGGCTGGCGCCGTTGAGCATTTATGCGTTAACCTGGATTGGTGTTTCAAGTCTTTTAGAGTTAAAGAGCTGGTAGAGCAGACAAACTTGTAATAATCTGTGTGCAAGTGTAAAACTTGATCAACATCAGACATACAATTGCTGTATGTGTGTAAACAATAGAGCAGCTTTCATTGTCAGACGACACGCTGCGCTCTCTGATTAGTCTCGCCAGGATCGCTATGTTCTTATCTGTCTGTGTAATAAACAAACAGTGTTCAACTTGAAAAGTTATCCGTCGCAGGACGTGCGATTGAGCTAGATCTACCCGTCCGGCCATAAAATCACCTGTCAGTGACGGGCGGACGGGTGTTAATTTCCAGCCCTGATTTACGTAATGGTTTTACTTTAAATGTTGTTGTGCTTTTATATTCTCATTGACAGATCGTGGCAAGGATATTTTGTTCGTATGGGTGCCGAGTCATGTTGGTATCCCTGGTAATGAGAGGGCAGACAGAGCTGCCAAGGAAGCACTCAACATGAATGTGACTGAGGTTAAAGTCCCCTTTACAGACTTTAAACCTCAGGTCGTCCAATTTTTTTAAACCGAAATGGCAGGACCAGTGGGATGAATCATCCCAAACAAACTTCACTTAATTCAACCTTTCTTTGGGGAGTGGCCACAGAGCTGCAGAGAGAGCAGAAGAGAGGAGGTAATTCTTGCTCGCGCTCGTATAGGACACACCTATACAACTCATGCCTTTCTACTAAGGGATGAGCCCATCCCTGAATGCATCTCTTGTCAATGTACCTACAACGTCAAGCACATTCGATGAGATCTGATCCTGATCCGAAATCGCTTCTTCTGGGTTCAAACCCTTTCAGAATTGTTTGAAAAGTTGAATCCATCCAAGATACTTGGATTCATAAGAGAGACTGAACCTTCCTATATATTTTAGACAATACAATTATCAAATTATTATACATAATTCAATTCATTTAATTCAATTAATACTAATGGGTTAAATTTTTAGTTAGTTTAAACCCTTGAATTCTTCTTATACTTTGGTATTCGTATTTACCCCTCCTTAAGTAGGCACCATATAACACACTAGTGCTGGTGTGCCGTTAAACCCTATACTTACCTTACATTACCAATCAAAGCCACCAAACACACACAACACTTCATGGAAGTATTTAATATCGGCTTGTTGTTGTCTTGGTCACTAAACAGTTCCGTCATTTCAATTTCTCTTTCCAAAGATTTGTCACCGTGGGCTTCATTGAGACCTCTTCTGTCAACTGCCTTTGGATCTCTGTTGATTGTTAATGACACTAAATCTCGAGCATTCACGCCTAGTCTTTCTTCCAGTTCGCTATGTTTCAAGGCAATACTTCCCATCAGTTTGTAATGGACATTGAGCAGGAGATCGTCCATGCGTCCCAATGCTGTCTCTGTGTCCTGCTCTTTGATTTTCGACATTTATTCTTTCTGTTGTGAGATGTCCAAGAACCGGACGACTTAAGGATTTCTTGGGTCTCCTATTCTGTGTTGACAGAAGACGCGATATTGCAGTGTGGTCAGCTGGCCCCAAACAGCCTTCACTTGTACCTTGTCAACTATGAGCTGGTAGAGTTCTTCCTGACCAGAGACGCACAGGCACTGACTGAATATATTATATGCGTCTTTGCTATGTATTATGTCAAGAAGCTTTCCCTTCTTCTCAGGTGCTGTTTTTTCGCATTGAATTTCTTCGACTTGGTAACCTCTTCCGCCATATGACAAGTTTTGTCAAAACAGGAGATATCTTAGCCAATTAACATTTTGTTGATATATTTGATATATGATATTCCTATATTGCTTTGCGTGATCACGTAATCTTGTTTTTCTCGGATGTCACCATGTCATATAACCTGTATACATAATTCTGATAATTCAGACATTATGATCAAAATTGTTAACTAGCCATCATAACGTGCACTTCGACAGCGGGACGACTTGTCTTACGTCTTGTGAGCTTATTATGCCAATCACCGTCACCAGTTCACATGGGGTCGCTTGCTGTCAGAGCTTAACATTTCACGCTGATAATCCAAAACCAGATATCACCCTAAGATTCTTTTATTTACAAAATTAATGGAACTTTGGCATATTATGAATAACAAGTTTTACTCACATTGTTCCTCACCTATTGAAAAAACAAAATTCCTCTAAGGAAAATAATGACACAACCTTTAGAGAAATAATATGATTCAAAACGTCAATATATGCGATTTTCATTCGTAGGCTGCAAGTGTGATGTCACAGGCAAGTTCAACAAATTGGTCAAGTTCTCATCAGAGAAATTTCTGAACACTACATACAGAATGAGGTTCATTGTGCGATAGGTTACAATGACATCACGATAACAGACAGCTGGCTGTGATAACATTACAATAACACACAACAGCCTGTGATTACATTACAATAGCAGACAACAGCCTGTGATAACATTACAATAGCAGTAAATAGCCTGTAATTATATTACAATAGCAGTTAAGTCTGTGATTACATTACAATAGTAGTCAACAGCCTGTGATTTGCATTACAATAGCAGAAATAGCCTGTAATTATATTACAATAGCAGTCAATAGCCCTGTTATTATATTACAATAGCAGTCAACAGCCCGTGATTACATTACAATAGCAGTCAACGGCTTGTGTGTGATATTATTACAACAGACAACAGCATTTGATAACATTATGATAACAGAAAATAACCTGTGATAGCATTATGATAGCAGGCAACAACAACTTGATTCAAGACTCCAGACGCAGACCAGGAATAAAATTGGCTGCTTCAATCACGTCACATTCAGTCGAATAAAATGTGCCACCCCACATCCAACATACACAAGTCCTGTATAGCTAATAATAACATCCCGTACAAGTCAACTATATCCACATCACCATAACCAACAGCGAGTGCAGAACGTGGGTCATTCAATGTCAAGGTTAATAATATGTACAGCAACATGTGATCACCGCGCCATTGGTCATTCCTACCACAAATACGTTTCGACTTACACACATTGATGATCTGGTCGCGAAAGAAGTCGTTGATGATTTCCGGAGTGAATTCACCGAGGCACGTCTTTGCCCTCGTGCGGAGACGTGTGGAGAATTGCGCTACTGTTTCCCCATCTTTTTGCTTTCCTTGTCGGGAGAGATGACGGGAGTGCTACGTGTTCGTGAGAGGCGCAAAGTACTCGGTGAGCGTGGTTTTAGCTGTGCGGTACGGATTCGGCTCTGCTGGGTTCGGTTCGACTTCGGTCAGAGTGTCGAAAATGTCTTGTACGTCTATGCCAGCGCAATGCAGCAACAGTGCTCGTTTGTGCGCGGTGTCTGTGCAGCAGGATGCAGCGGCATACCCCTCGATGCTTCTGAGCCAGTGCTCTGACACATTACGACAGACATAGTTCACGGTTGACAGTACATACAGGATACACAGAACAGCACGGATTTAGATCTACAGTTCGACTTCGGGACAGTTCGGTTAGCGAAAATACACGTTGACATTCGTGGCTCTTCTACGAATGTTAGCATTGAACACATTGTAACACACACAGAACGGGTTAAAACACACACACACAGTTTTGCGCACAATACAGTTCACGGGCTCGGATCCTGAGCCTTAATCCACGGCGGTTCGGTTCACGAATGTGATAGTTCGGATCAGCGGCAATGGCGGTACCCACGTACGTATAGTTATTTGTTATTATTATTTATCAAACCTACTAGGGTATTCACCGACGTGTGACAACATATGTGGTATATTCAGGAATGATGGTAATCATAGAAGATGTATGCATCAATGCTATAAAAGGTACATCAAAGACACTATTTCACTGAACTTTACTTTTGATACTGGCAACACTGAATGTTGTCATTTCGGGGTACTTTTTGATTAATTTGTGTTATCTGCACGCTAGGGATGACTGCATTACTTAACAGTTTTGTTCTCCATATTGCTCCATTGTTTTTTTTTTTGACAACCACACGGCGAGTTCGGATGCTGCTGTCATCATCTGACGAGCTTTCATCAGCTTCCACTTCTCTTCCTGTCTTACTTATCTCGGTCTCTTCAGATGATTGGATAGCTGTTGACAGTTCTAACAAAGAGAATACAATAGATTAATACAAGTAATGAAGCAACTCCAAAACAATATTCATAATATCAGCCAAAATTTACAATTCCCTAAATAATAAAATTTGATTTTTGACGGAGGTGCGAGCGGGTAAATTTTTATTTTCTACTGGTACATTTTAAAGGAGAGGTAAATCAACCAACTACAAATCAATTTGATGTGGCCTTAGTTATAGTGTTAATTTACTACTACCGTGGATAATCTGTCGATCGGGTGATTTCTGCAATCAACTCACCAAATCTCTGTCACAGTTTTGTCACTGTCAAGTTTGTAGCCGAGAGTGATATTCAGCTCTCGCTCCCATATCGTAACTGTATTAATGGAAGGGTTATTTCTCTTTTTATTATCTGATGATTCTTGTTGGGGGGACTCGCTATAATTCGTCTTAATCGTTGGCTCAATGGAAAAAAAATGAAATATGCTATTCGCACGGAGACGTGCTATACCGGAACACTCGTACGGTCACCGTGCATCCGTGCATGCATCCAACTACCGGAACAGTGCTATTCGTACGGTCACCGTGCATCCAACTACCGGAACAGTGCTATTCGTACGGTCACCGTGCATCCAACTACCGGAACAGTGCTATTCGTACGGTTCGTGCATCCAACTACGGTCACCGTGCATCCAACTACCGGAACAGTGCTATTCGTACGGTCACCGTGCATCCAACTACCGGAACACTGCTGTTTGCACGGTCACCGTGCATCCAACTACCGGAACAGTGCTATTCATTTGCACGGGTCACCGGGTCACCGTGCATGCAACTACGGTCACAGTGCCAATTCGGAACGGTCACCACCGTGCATCCAACTACCGGAAGAGTGCTATTCGTACGGTCACCGTGCATCCAACTACCGGAACAGTGCTATTTGCACGGTGACCGTGCAGTCAATTTTCCGAACAAGGCTATTCGCACGGATCTTATCACTGTCCATCGGTTGTTACTAATTGGCCATGGGAGTGATTTAAATTGGCTTCCATAAATAACCAACAAACGATGGTTGTAGCAGTATGCCAGTGGACCATATCTGATTCTGATGACTGAGATCTAACTTGCATAAATTATCTGGAACAAATGTGACCTTGCAACTATAGTTATGTTGTTAATTCGACTTAAATCTACAACCATACCACATATACTGATATAGCCACATACCCTGTATGTAACTGCTTGAATGTAAATTGAGTACATATAAAATGGCCAAAATGAATCACCTCCATAGTTCAATATGCCGATTCTTTGTACACTGCCGATTGGGAAAGAAGAACCTTATTTTTCATAGGTAGTTGCTTCCCAAGGGAACAGACGAGGTGTTGTTGTCGGTGCTTTCCATTACTTGCATTGTGACCAACTCACACCCAGAGATCATTAGTTAGTAATATTTGACCATAATACCACACATAATCAACCACACATCTAACTTAACAACAGGTTAGATACTTGTGTTTGAAATAATGTTATACCAAGCAAAACTGCACCCAAATATTCTAAATACTCACATTTAACAAGACCTGCTTCTGATTGATCCAAGCAGCAGACAGCTGACAAAGGAGCCCGTACCGTGCGGAGTATTCGGCAAGCCCATCGATCAGGAACCCAACTAGGCTGAAACAGTGGGATCTATTTGTTAAGTGCCAGAATTACTACATGTTGACACGGCAGGCCCTGATTGTTGAAGAAATCGCAGTGCAGGAAGAATTGCCGTCATTGCAGATAACAGTGTGCAAAATACTGCCATCTTCAGAGGATAATTGAGTATGTTCACCGTTCTTTTTTTTTTTTGCACAGTGTATTTGGCAAACGACCGCTTTGCTTTTTTTATCTGATGATGTGCTGCATACGGTGTGAGATGCTTTTGGATTTCCAATTTCTCATCATCACAATCTCTCATACTATGCTGCCTCTTGAGGGTGTGTTGGCTGTTGGTGGACATAATCTGCTTCTCAGCACCACGTTGGAAATGTATGACTAATCGGACACACTCCGACAAGCTAAGAGAGGATTTGTGCTCCACTTTAAGCTTCTGATGGCGTGATTCCAAGTAATTGGTTGTGAAAGTCTGAAAGCTTTCAGTTCGCTAAACGTGATAAAACACCCACATCTCTTGGCAAGAGTGCCAGTTCCGATTAAAGTAATCCATAAATAGGTCTGGTGCATTGTGCTGCTAATTATATTCTGCATATTCAGATTTTGCATACACTTATTGCTGTGTACTGGTTCTAAGGACTTCAGCCCTATGACTAGGCAAGTGAAGAGCTGAAATTTCCTGGCGCAGGGTTTTAAGGACGTGAAATCTGCATAGAGACACCTGGACCCCAAGCCAAAGTATCTGAATGACACTGATTTCATTAAAATCTTTGACCACAACAAATGTCTTGACTCTGTTTGGAGGTAAGGTTTTCTTGATCTCTCCGAAGAAGTTCATCAGAGTTTCCCTCTTTTTGTCAGCCACAAGTGCTTGGGCCACTGCTCGGCCATGTCCATTGCCGTCATTCGCCATGATCGTGTACCAAGGAAACTTAAGTTTGTTCACGCGAAAGGTCCCATCAGTCATGAGCAGCTCGGGAAATCGGCAGTGTACCACATATTTTATCCAAAACAATTAGAATGTACATGGCTTTTGGTTAATATTCACAAAATCATGATGCATTATTGAATTGTTTTGCTAAAACATGACGTACACAAAACCAAATTTTGTCACAGAACTCCTGCATTGAGGATGTTTGAAAGAAACTCATGACAATCTCATGTTTTTTATTCAAATGGAACACTAGTTTTGTTGCAGGGTCCTCTTCAAGGAGCTTCTTTAATTTGCTCTTCCTCAGTGCCTTATCCCCCTGTGGGTGCGGGGGCAGAATAGGCCCACTGTATCCTCCTGAATGTCGTAAGAGGCGACTAATAGGGGGCAACCTGTTGGCCGTGGGTTGCGACTCGTGTCGGTAGAAGATGGGATCCTGGTGGTTGAGTGGAGCGGTTCTTGCGAGGGCTATATCTGCAACACACCACTTTGGCCCGGATTTCACCTAGACGAGAGGCTGGAATGGCCTGGTTCAGTCAATCGGCTTGTGGTGACACGCCAAGGGATAATTGTTTTCATTTCTTAGTGCTTTTTCATTCCACTTCCATGTTGTCATCCGTTTTCATTCACATAGTTTTTGCCTTCTCTTTGCCTTTTATCCTTGGCGGCTGCTTTAACAGGTCAATCGAGCTGATGTGTGAACAGCTCTTTGAGATGTTTGCTATTGATTTGAGTATTGCACTTCTGTATCCCTGGCGTCATGTGTGCTGGTTGAGCCGCACGCCGCTGACGCCCCCATGTTGGGATCCATGGTGGGTGGGGAGCACCAGTGAAGAAATGTTATCATAATATCATGGCTCAAAAACAAACTCAAGAAAGATTATCTTCTAAACAGAATAGACCCAATGGCACGGACACGGACAAAGATCTTTGCTCCTCATGGCCAAGATTCTTGGTTGTAACTTCTTCCAATCCAGAGAGCAATAAGTAAAGGGATTGAGGGGTTGGCTGGTGTCAAAAACTTTAGGAAAATACAGTCTGGCAGCTTACTTGTTGAAGTTGATCGACCCAGCCACGTGAGTTGCCTACTGAAATCAGTACTTCTCGCGGGCATTCCAATACAAGTCACCCCTCACCGAACCCTCAACACCAAAAGAGGAGTAATTTGATGTTTTGATTTGAAAAAATGCAAGGTCTCTGAAAATATTGATGAAGATCCGGTATCATTTTTTTACAGAATCAATAATTAATAAAGCCACACAAAATGTACCAAAATCCTCGACAGATTCTAAACAGATATATAAACCATGGTTTTCTGATGCATGCCGTGACGCTGTCAAAGCGCGCAAACGGGCACTGTACAGGTTCAAAATGCGGCCCACTGAGGCCATCAAAAACTTGTACAAAGTAGCCCGAGCCAAAGCTCGACGCATCATCAAATACAGCAAGCGTGAGTCTTGGCACAATTTTGTTTCCAAATTAAATAGCAAGACTTCCCAGAAAAAGGCATGGGACATGGTTCGTAGGATAAGGGGAAAGGAAAATAGCAACACTCTCTCACATCTGGTTAAACCAGATGGTTCCAAAGACTCCAATTTGAAGGACATCGTCAATACTCTAGGCGATGCCTTCCAAAAGAATTCCTCTGCCAATAATTATAGTACCGAATTCCAAAAATTTAAACATCATCGGGAACGAAACATTCCTAATTTTAATTCAAATAACAATGAAAATTACAACTCTCTTTTTACACTAAATGAGTTGGAAGATTCGATACATCAATCGAATGTCACAGCTAGTGGACCCGATGATGTACACTATCAATTTTTAAAACACCTTCCAGAGGAATCACTTGAAGTACTTTTAGACATTTTTATTGGAATGGAATCTGGAACATTCCCAGATGGTTGGAGAGAGGCTATAGTTATCCCGATACCCAAGACAGGCAAGGATAACACCATTCCTACGAACTATCGTCCCATTACCTTAACAAGCTGCATCTGCAAAACGATGGAGAGAATAATAAACAGCCGCCTGGTGTGGTTTCTTGAGAGAAACCCACTTATTTCCAGGTTCCAGATCGGTTTCCATCACGCACGTAGCACGACAGATCACCTGGTCCGTCTTGAAGTTTTATACGTGACGGTTTTGTGAGCGAACATGTGGTGTTGGTCTTCTTTGCTATGGAGAAGTCTTATGACCCCACATGGGAACATGGAATCCTGTCAGATTTGAGGAGTATGGGCCTTAAAGACCGCATGCCTGCTTTTATCCAAAATATTCTTGAAAACAGATGTCCGTGCTGGCAACACCCTTTCTGATACTTGTGATCAGGAGATGGGGGTCGCACAGGGAAATATTTTACCCGTTACTCATTTTAATATCAAATTAATAGTATGTCATCAAGCCAGGTGTGGATTGTTCACTTTACATGGATGATTTTTTGATTTATTTTAAATCGAAAAATATGAGCACAATTGAGAGTCAGCTCCAACTCTGCCTCAATAATATCCAAAAATAAGAATGACGGGCAGCACCATAGATAAAAGAGCAATAGTCCAACTTGGAGCGCACTAGTGACCGGTAAAGCGCAAGAGGACTTTCCGGTCCCCGCCCCAATCAGTATTGGACATCTTCAAAAGATTAATTGCTCCAAAACATTTCTTACGGAGGTAAGACATGTGAGATTTAAAATTAAGTTTTTTTTTTCAAAAATGATTCCAAGAAACTTGGTTTCTTCCACCACAGGAATAACTTTGCCATCAAGGGTGAGAACTGGGTCTGGATGAAAATTTCCTTTGTTGCAAAAATGCATACAAACAGTTTTTGATTTAGAAAATTGGAATCCATGTTCCTCTGATTGTTTGCCGTTGAGGGGTTTGGTTTTTACTTCAGCCAGAGGCACATTAAGATGTAAAGGTGCCAATAGCTTGGCTTTGGCCTTTCTCACGCTTTCATCTGATACTGCCATATCAGGTGCTCTGTGGTTTACCTAAATACATTTGATAAGGCGGGTCTAAGCCAGTATTGGGCTGTTATAAGCTGGCAACTGATGCTGAAGGCAACAGCAGATGAAACCCTTATAGTTTATGTAAGATACTGACACGCCATTTCTTCCTATATAGCTGTACTCTGCATAGGCATGCCATCAGTACAACCAAAAAATAATCAAGAAATCTTCCCACAATTCGTATGTCTTGACAACCCTTCTGGTGGCAACAACAAATGTCACCACACAACAACATTGCATGAATAAAAATGACTTGCTCAATGTTGATCACATGATTATCATCCAGGTTAAAAGCGCGAACAGCAACACCAGCTGAACTTAACGTAACACAAGATAATTCTATAAATTATGTACATTTTTAACTTTGACGAAGAGTGACTAGTATAAATGATTCATAAAATGTAATCAGTGCTATAGAACACAATTGCTTACAATATGACAGTGAAAAACAAAAGTGTAAATTCTCAATGCATCCATAAAATGAATTCATAAACAAAGTGAAGTCACTTATATATTACATAAGATGAAAACACTTGAACAGTTCATTCTATCCATAGCATGTCCAGTCTGACAGCAGTGTGATTATCACTGGCGGCAACTGTTGATAGAGCAACATGCAGCATAAACAACCAACTTAAATCACCGGCCATTACAAACAACATATGACTTGCGTAACATACCAAATAGGGTTCTATTTCAGATTTTTTAGAGGGAACGATGCATGCATATAATTCCAATGAATTCAATCATTGCTATGAAGCACCATGGTATACAGTATGACACAAAGGTAACACAGCAATCATCATAAGCAGTTCCATAGAGGCATAGTCACTTCTATAACATCAGGAAAATATAAATACACCATTAAAGGTCTATACAAACAACTGGGTGAATTCTGTTATACACATCACGATAATTTAGTGTAAGATTATTAACAGTCATAATGTGAGTCAACAAAACAGAATGACATTTTAGCCTAACATGGCTGCCAGATTGAGTGACTCAACATCACATCATGTTCATGTGCATCACCATAAGATATATACACATCAGGGGGACTAATCGGGAGAATCATACGTCCGATTGAGGCCCTCCTTGACATGACTGGGGATGGAGGTCAGTAGATAGTCGCTGTATACCAGCGGTGTGAAGAACACTCCCTCACCACCTCGCCTGACCTGCCGCAGGTCGCCCGTGAAGTGCCTCACTACATCATGGTCCACTGACTCAACATCACCGCTTGTGTAGATGTGACGTACGTTGTGTGGCTCATCGACGAGCTGACTCAGGAAACGTCACGTTGAAAGGGTCATTATAGGGACCCACTAGTGTTAGTGTGATGAGGCGGTCGTGTCTACACACTCGCCATGCCAGGTCAACCAGTACAGCATCACTCGGTGTAGTCTCTGATGAACTCCATCTCACACCCGCCATCAGGGTTCAGCAACATCGACAGACACGCGACGCTGGATGCGTGACAACGTGATGCTGGCAGCTTCATCACGTGTACTCAGCTCCAGACCGACAGCTTGTAAGGCGGGCATGTTCTGTATAATACGGCGTAATGCATTCACGAGACGTAATAATACCACGGACGACGCGCAATGACAACGTGAATGACATACTCGTCAGCGTGTCTCTGTGGAGGACCATGTCTTCCAGGTGGATCTCCATTACGTCATGTGTCAGCCGCACTGATCCGGGGAGGTGACGGGGAGCTGTATAACAGAGACAAGGACAAGGATGAGTCTCAATATGACACAACAACACGCCTCACCATTTTGTCCCACACCAACCTCGCCATCACACATCAAAGGCCGACTTTATCTTTCATAACAACTCACTTAGCAATTAATATACAATTATTATTTTATCTATAAAAATATATGTATAAATTACTACACAACATGAATAACTAAACAAAATCAAAGCGAGAAGAACTTTTTCAGAGATGTTTTTTATTCGACATTTAACCAATTCTCGAAAAGCAATAATGTCCTTGTCTTTGGAGGATTTACCATTAATGTTGATTGTACTTATATTCCCGATTGGAGCATAAAGAATCGTCAATTATGTAATTGAATTGAGGGGAGCATAGTCAGCACAATTCACTGGCCATTTGAATGACAGCAAAAATATGCATGATCAAACGGGCGTATGTTAATTGTATGGGAATGGATTGGGGTTGGGAATGTTAACTTCAAAGGGCTTTTTTAGTTACACTGAGACCATTTAAATTGGAAACTAACCCGTTTGGAACATTTACTTCAGATATCGAAGTTTGTTATTTGTGGGGCGTTGGGATGATGACTCCCCACTGGTTGACGTCGCTTATTACGGTTAATACATAAAATCTAATCGATATGGACGGTCACAGTATTATCGAAATCAGGGAACAAACAATAAAATAACTCCTTATATTTGCTTAATGTCAACATTTCTGCTGATCATTTGAATACTCCATTACCAGTGTCGATGACAAGTTGGAACATTGCGCTCCTTGACACCCAGGAATCTTCGTACATCGTTGGTCTGAATCCTGCCAAGTGGCACACTGCTCGTGACCTATGTCCTTTATACGGTCACGGTTTCCAGTTGGCATCCATTACTAGTGCTGAGGAACAGGACTTGCTGCGATCCTGGCTTCAACCGCTTGTTCCGTTTGGTAAGTCTTAAACTGAAGCATGAATCATGTCTACAACGGATGAACATCAATACCGCCACACATACTGTAATGACTGCTGGTCGCTTGTCAATAACTAGGAACGCAGATTGTTCGCTACTTTTATATATTCTTATTGCTTACTTATTTAATATTATTATCATCAGCAATACAGGACACCTGGTGTTTGCATGTTGTAAGATTTTACACAACAGAAATGCGTTTTGCACGATATCGTTGTCATTAACAACAACTGAAGTAGACTGATATTCTATGTGATATTCTGCTTGGTTGGCACAGCATGTCTTCGTGTCAGGAACCGACGAGCAGAACGAAGGATGCTGGTTATGGGCCAACCCGGAAATCTCCAGACTGGATGCTGGCTTCACTGATTGGAATACTGCTCAACCAAGTAACTTTGGCGGTAAAGAGAACTTCCTGGGCTTTAATTCCAATTTGAAGTTAAACGATATAGCATGCCATCTACAGTTTCAGTACCTCTGCAAAAGGTCGGCTAGGGATGGATTAATAATCCAGCCTAGCATCGATGACGTGCACAGTAGCATTCTGTGCTAAATCATGAAATCGAGTTCTTTAGATTACGTAGCCACATAAATGAAATGAATATACAAGTTTGTTATATAGTGTAACCGTTGATACACCGCGTGTCATTTTCTGTTTGGCTTGTGCCACCAGCAACATATTGTACTAGTCTCACGATATTAAATTGAATCTGTAGGCTTTGTCACCGGATGCTGCATATACACTGTGACTGCTGTGGCTTCAGGTGTATGTATTAAATAGAAAACTACTGTATTAACCGTTGTATAATTCTCACGCCTCAATCCAACACATTTTGTTTATTATAGATGGTATTAATTTATGCACCATCCTCATCTATTGTATCATACTCTATTTGCTTAATTGGTCATTTACAGGTCTGATATATTATATACCGGGCATAACTTTTCCGTGAATAAAACATTTCGGTGTCTGCATGGAAATATCTTACAATCTTTATCCCGCACAGATAGACAATCTGCTGTAGCACCAAAGACGATTAGCCATGTAATATGCCATAGTATGAATGCTTGATGCAGTTGTGGTTGCCACTGATAACTCTACAATTGCACTGTGATTCAAGGACATAATTCATTTGTCTTAGGCATCGTTTTAGAAGCATTGACATTCTGGCGATATGGATTCGCGGCACATAGATTGCCATGAGAAACCCACCAAACACCAAGGCGGCATAACCCAGTCGATATCGCGTGATAAATCAATGACCTCGCAAAGCACTTTTGCAAGACAAAGCTTAGCAATCCCCAATGACCACATGAATCATTCAAAATAATTCCATGTAATTGTAATAATTTAGATCTATGTAGTTATGAATTTCTGCTAAAACTCAAGCTACTATAATCGTACACAGGCACCAATGATAGTTACACACAATATTTCAACTGTCCCGAGAGTGAATCGGCAAGAATATCGGAGCAAGGGATTTTCAAGCCAGCAATATGCACTTGCAGTTCCATAAAAGATGCATCAGGATGTAAAAATGATTGGTTGATGGTCAGACTGGATAATCTCAAGGGAACTATTAGTTTGCCTGCAAGATCGAGAATATATAAGAGCTACATTATCTAGTCCTAATTGTCTATTCCTCTCCATGTATCAGGAAATTCAGGAACATTAAAATGTCATGGCCGCCTTGCATGTCCTGTTTTGTCAGACAAAGAATATTGATGGCTGTCACGGCTTTCGAGGGTTTGTTAAGCGCTACCTGCGACAAATCGGGTTTTTCAAAAAGCCATACAAGTATGGACTCATTTGAAGGTGCCAGTGGTATAATGTAGCTTATACGTTGCATATAAACATTATTAAACTGATATATGAGTGTGATTAAATGACCTTTGTGTGAAAAGCGTCGCCATGGTTCCATGAGAGAATAAATGTGCTCGCTCCCTTAGATTAATAAGTAGTCTCACTTGGGGGAGAATGTATCTTTAACCAGATTAATAAGTAGTTTTACCTGGTAGGAGAATGTATTTTAACCAGATTAATAAGTAGTTTTATTTGGTAGGAGAATGTATTTTCAACAAGATTAATAAGTAGTTTTACTTGGTAGGAGAATGTATTTTCAACCAGATTAATAAGTAGTTTTACTTGGTAGGAGAATGTATTGTTAACCAGATTTCCTAATCGTGCAACACCAAATTAGTCATATCGTGAATTACTAGGTTTGTACATAAGTCAATAATGAACATTATGATATAGTGTTAAACATCATTATGCAAAGGGGAGAAGATCTGCATGCCACTATGAAGATGTTGACGTCTGAATCAATAGGAGTGATCATGTATTTGAGCAGTAATCTACTTTATTTCACAATTCACAAATTTGTGTGATATTGAATAATCGTGCCATGGTTGAACGAACGTTGGGATAATTTAGGATGCTTTCGGTGTGACGCGTAGAACAATTATCCCTTGCGTTCACATATAAGTATGGAAAATCTCACAAATATAAAAACCATTATCAATGCTCTGGAAAAGGCTTGATCAAGACTGTTCACATTTAAATTTCTTTCATTGGTGAATACAAATATGTCCTGGGAGCCATGCGAAGTTAACGAATTTCATCCACAACAATTTGTATCGCAAGTTCCTTCAAATGCAGCGGGTAGAATTTATCGTGGCCGAATTCCTTTTTCAGGCTAAAGGTAGTTTTTAATTCTAGGTCTTCGTCCTGCCGGAGTGGTATTTTGGTATTCTACTGCGTCACCGCCCTTGATTCAACGAATTGGCGAACGGTACCCCACCGTTGGAGGAGACAAATGGCATCATTGAATGTGTTATGTAACAGCCGTTGATGTGTTCTTTGTCATTAGGCTTTCCATAATTGCATTTTCGAGAGAGTGCGCTGTTTTGTTTAATTTCCGCCCGACGTTTTCCTAGCGTTGACACACAAGGATTCGTATCAGAAGGTACATTTAAGATAGAAAGATATATATTTATCGATCTATGACCACCGATAGATCGTAGAACGAAGAGAGAAAGATTTATATAATCGATCTAATGACCCCACTACTGCTAAAAAACTCCCCGGTGGAAAACTTCCGAAAATTACTCCCAACCCCATGTCATCTCGCTCCATATCGCTCGATTCGGTGGGAAAACGTCCATATTTATTTTCAACACACTCATTCTCCGTGAGCAGACCCTTACTCAGCTCGATTTACGGAAGTCGCCATTTGCCCCGCAGCAAATTTGGTACCGTGCTCCCATTGGCCAGGAGTTGAAAGCGCTAACGACAGCCATGATGGATTCGATGAGCGTGTTTTGCTTTTGTTCCTTTTATGCTTTTTCATAACTTGCATATAGTTGTGGTTTTTTTATGTGAGTCTAATGTAATGAATAGTGACCTGTTTGAAACCTGAGCTTTTTCAAATTGAAACGATGCTCATATTCTGCATCGAGAAGTGGCCTTTGGGCGATAATAGGAAGCTTTATGTGTAACAAATATAACTCTTTCGTGTTATTTACTTTTGCCTGTTCACCTCTAAACGTCAAGGCAGGCCCGCAAAATCAATAACGCAGAATAATAAAAACATATCCAGTCATAGATAGAACTCAGTGTTGACATCGGTAATCCAAAACATCTCTACAGGGCACTTTTCCACAAATACTCGTGAAATACAATGGCGCAAAATTATATGCAAGTGAGCATTTTTTGGAGAAACTGTCTGTCATTTATGATCATAGGGGAAAAGCATATTTATTCTTTTGCCTAAAATACAAGTACTTAACACACACCAACAGTGTTCGGCAATACATAACAAGTATCACAAGTTACTGATACAATTGACAAATTATCACTCCCTGATCAGGGATATAACATAGCACTCGCCCACTCGCCAATGGCGACCTATTTCCGATCTGGGCAACTGAAATTTTGAAGAAACTCGCCCGAATGGCGAGTCCGATTTTTCGTAGCGGTACCGGATAAAATGCGAGTCCGATTTTTCGTAGCGGTACCGGATAAAATGCTCCCGGGCGCTGAGAAATACCTCTCGCAAAAGGGCACTCTCCATGGCAGACATGTTTGACGCAAATCTAACATAACATCGAATCCCAGCCTGCGCAGAAGCCGATGCGCAGGAGATCGGCAAAAGGGTACTGGGCGCCGGGAAAATAGCATAACCGCGATAGCCAATAGCGCATCAGAAAATTCCAATATGGCCGCGTCCATTTAATTTCATTATCATATACGACTGTCAAATTATGTGGAAGTTTCTCGACGGCGTTTCGAAGCCGTCAAGGCCAGACAAGCGTAAATATAATGAAGATTATGAGAAAATAAACGGCCAGTCCGCAAATTCTCCCTAGAATGGGCAACTGATCGACCTTGGCTGTCGAATACCGATCGTGGTATGATTTGTTGTTGTTGTAAGTCAGCCGGTTTCTCAAATAATTTCGTTACTGGATGTGAATCCTATAAGCTGGACAGTATCAAAAAGCATGAAACCAGTGATACTCACAACAGGGCCTTAGCTATTGAAAAGGGTAAAGCAAAACCAGTAGAAAACTGCGAAGCAGACAACATTTTGAAGAAGCTCAACAAAGCTGCCTATGACAAATTGACACCTATGTTTAGAACCTGTTATTAGCAATAGACCAATGAGCGATTTTAATTGGATGTGCGATTTGGATGAGGCAAAGGGGTTGATTGTGGGAGAAACTTACAGGAACAACAACAACAACGCAGCAACGAACATATTTATTTATAAGTGCCATTGCACAGAACCAATTTGCAGAAGTATCTAAAAAAATACATAATAATAAATTCATGTGTCTCATTGGCGATGGAAGTACAAATTCATCTGTGCAAGAACAGGAAATGTGGTTCACTAGAACCTGTCATGCTGGCATCATCAACACTCACTTTGTGGGCGTTTACAGTACAGATAAAGATAATTCAGAGAATATCACAAATGGCCTGAAATCAGTTTTAGCAACAAATCACAACTTGGAATGTTGGCGATAAACATGTTGCCTTAGCATGTGATGGTGCAAGTGTCATGGCTGGCTCAAAATCTGGGGTTGGGGCACTCATAAGAATGGATGCACCCTGTATTCTCACAGTGCACTGCATGGCACATCGCTTGGAGCTTGCCCTTAAAGATATGTGTAAGACCGTCAAGTTATATGACAAAACTGTAAATGTACTACACATGGGACTGTATTACTTTTACCATAACAGTGCTCTCAATAGGGCAATGTTAAAAAGGAGTTATTCAGCCTTAAGACAAGAAGGACAGTCACTTCTAATTCCTGTGCGAGTGGGTGGTACTAGCTGGATTTCACATACATACAGAGCTGTCACCAATGTCACTTCCTCATACCCCTACATTGTCGCTCATCTTGAGCAGGTAATTATACGCTCAATTTCTCATATACAAGACAATTGAAAAAAGGCAATAAAATTTTATTCCAAATAAATTTTTAAAATAATTATTACATAAGTATACAACTACATTGGACAAATATTGAATATGTGTTTTGTTTATCATTTAGTTGACTGAACCAGTAGAGCGTGTGTCCAGTGATGCCAGGAACAAAGCTGTAGCCTTCCTGAAGATGCTTCGGTCTGTGGATGTGAGGCTTTTCCTCCACTTCCTCCTTGATGTTTTGGTGCCGCTGAAGAAACTATCCAAGAGCCTACAGGACCAACAGGCTGTCATTGGAACACAACACTCACAGATAGAGACCTGCATAGACATTATCAGGAAACATCAGGAAAGGTAAAGAATAGTCTTTATACAAATGTCAATGTATACCTATAAAGTATTAATTAGAAAAATCGATTTAATATCTCAATGCTTAGTGATGGACCTCATCTCCGAGCAGCAAAAGGTGCTACTGGAATTGAGGCAGAGGGTCGAGAGTTTACACATGGTAGGAAAGTATTGTCTGCAGAAATCATAAAGGCTATGGAGAAGAGATTTAATGATTTCTCCTCACCAGGAGTAGTTTGTGCTACAAAAGTAGCAGATCTATCACAGTGGTCCAAAAGCTGGACATTACAGAACGGTTTTAGTTAAAGAAAAAAGTTTTTGAATATTGGTTGCAAGTGTTTGAAGTGTTGAGTTTATGATTGTGCTCATGTTTAAAGTATCTATGCTCAGTGGTCAAACTTTTGATTCCATTGAAAATACACTTCGTGCGTGTAAGTTGTTCGGTGGCACACAAATCATTACAGTATTGGACACTAGCCAGCTACCACCTGTCCCTAAACCTTTATATGGCCATGAGACCATCCCATACTTTAAGATTAAGTCATGGAAGTCATGGGCGTCCACATAGGATTACGCCCTACAGGAATCACCGCCAGCAAAACCAAGCCTTCTCGCTTTCTCTTCAAAAGCGAAGAAAAGCTATCATACCATGTGCTGACAATTTCACCGTAGAACGATACAACCGGTCAGCTCTTGACAAGCTACCAGGTGGAATCACCCTTTTAAGTCTGAGGACAATGGTGATGCAAAACAAATGAATAGATTCAGAGCACCTAAGGTGTTGGCCCTAAAACCAGGTTGTAGAGTTAAGCTGCTCCACAACATCAAACAAGAAATGGGACTGGTGAATGGGGCACTTGGACAAGTTGCGTCTCTTTCAAAGGACCAAGTCATGGTAAAGTTTGGATCGCTTGTCCATGCCATAGTACCATTCATGTTTACGAGACACAGCCCTGAAACACAGCAGACTCTTGCATCAAGGGAACAACTGCCCCTTACCCTAGCATATGCCATCACCTTCCACAAAGGTACAAGGACAAGAACTGGCAGCAGTTGAAGTGGATACAAGAGGGATATCTAAACCAGGTAGGAATGGCTCTTTCTATGTGGTAAACAATACTACTTTATTTTTTTTGTCACTTGACTAGTAAATGTTCATGACAAGAAAGAGGAGATGGAATGGTAATGATTAAACAGGATCTGGGTGAAAATGTGATATATATTTTTTAAATGCAAATTATTATCACACTTTTTGATAAAAATGTCTGAGAATTAGTGCATGTTTCACCTGGCAAAATCATTACGGGAGGGCAGCTATTTGGATAAATTAGTTATTGGCGATGTATGTATAATAGTTTTATGCAGAGATAGAATGACGGCCTGTTATTCTTTGTCCACTTAATTATTTTTTCAACTATCTTCTGCAGGACTTTTGAGGGTCATCAAATACAACATGTCACAGTGTATTCACCCTCCTGCGATGATACAAGAATTTATCGAAAAAACCAGGGCAAGGCCCTCAGGAAGCCATGAGCTGTTGCTCACTTCCTGCACCAGCAGCAATGAGAGCTTCCGCAGAAAGCCCTCAAGCTGATTACTATGGGACTTCAGACTGGCAGCAGAAATGAGTGACGGTGCAGTGCAAGTGGCAGAGGAGCTACAAGGATGTTCCAGTGAGTTGCTGGATATCCCCGAATCTGCTATGACCGGCTGCAAGCTCCTGCAACAAGATAAATGTAGCTCACTCGTGACCGACATTGGCTTTGAAGTCTGTTGCGAGGAATCAATGAAGACAAGAAGGAGAAGCATTATAGAGTGCTCTGGATGGAGATAAATTGAAGGCCTTTACAGTCAATCGTCAGGAGTATCCTGTTGCGAGGAAGTCAAAAGCTCAATACAGAAGACGTCCCAAGAAGGAGAAGATTCTGGCAACGCTGATGAAAGAAGTGCAAAAAGTCTGAAGCTGGAATAATTGTGACTCAGAAACATGGAAGAATGATACTTGACTGCCTGTCACAAACAAAAGTCTACAAGCTCTAGTACTGACGCAAGATCACTTTCCAAAGGAACCAGCCTGAACTAAGTATTCTCAGAGCCTGCACTTGTACAAGACAAGTGTTTACTATAAATCTTCAGCGACTGTCAATTGTCATGAGTACAGACAGGACACAAAGCATCTGCTCTAAGCCAACACTAAAGCTTAAAGAAAATGTAGATGAAACAGCCAGCTTTTTGGGCAGCTATTTCCGATGCAGCTAATCTGGCAAGCGACATAAAAAATTGATCTTTCCTTTGCCAACGAAACATCACAAACCTACCCCTTTGATCTTTCTTTGCACGAAACATCTCAAACAGTATTCTCAAGCCACTACATGCAAAGACCTACTTCCTTCCACCTGAAGGGGACACAAATATAGATGGAAATCAAAAATCAAACATCCCAGTGATCTGACAAACGCCAATTAGAACGCCAAGCTCAATTTTGCGCCGGACTGTCAATATCACAAAGCCTACCCCAACTAAATTACTGCAGTATTGACACTAGTTTCGCTTCGCTTTTGTTTTTCACACTCGGATGTAATATGCATTCGCTCCCCAACTAATGTGGATTAAGTAATCTACCTTGGGTATGTGGTTTCGATCCCGAAGTAACTAGTTCGGATGCAAAGCAATATTACTCCTACGGGTTTCGCTTCCTGTGGACTGTTGTGTTGTGTGTGGTGTTAGTCTTGTGTGTCCGTGTGTGTGTGGTGTGGTGTGTGTGTGTGTGTGTGTGTGTGTGTGTGTGTGTGGAAAAGTGGTGTGTGTGTGTGTGAACAGAATATTTAATATGCATCACATTCATTTCCCGCGAAATCTCACACTTACGCTTAGTACATACCCGGAATACTCTCCACGTGCGTTTACCTACATGTGATAATTAAAAAAAATGTCTGAGAAATCAGACTGCCTGCACGAGCGAAGAGGTGAGGGTTCTCATAAATATACGGGGCGAGGATAATGTGCAGCTTGAAATGGATGTTGCCGTTAGGTACAAGCATATATTTAACATTTGCACCGTATAGCGACAGGAAGCCGTCAAGGATTTGAGAGATCAAGCCAGTCAAATGAATTAGGTTTATACACGAATAATAATTGTAAAAAAAAACTTCTTTTGTGAATTAAAGACACTCCGCGCCAAATGCTTGCTAAGTTATACAAAATATTAATCTCTAATTGTTAGTCATTTTGCTCTTCTATGAATGTTGAAAATAGATCAACAGCACAAGAGAAATTCAGCCCACTAGTCGTCCAAGACATAAAAGTATCTGACTCAAACGGAACACCATTGTCCTATTTTGCTAACTATAACGTGTAGCATGTGGAGAAGGAATTGATATTACTGCCTACTCTGTCGCAGTTTTCACGACTGGGTCAAATTGTCAGACATTACAGTAGGCTATTCGAGAATTATCACTCCTGCACAGTGGTTCACGTTAACCATGCCTACCATAATACAGGTATGTTTGATAAATCTTTTCATAACCATGCCTCCCAATATCTTATTTTAAGACTTATCATCTTATCATCAGTTTGTCGGTTGTGAACTTTTGAATCTTTTTAACTTACTGATATCATTAAATTATATATTTTCACTCCACTCCTATAGTTCAATGGATGTTATATCTGGCAAAGTATGTCTTATGTTGTTGCATCTGTCAGTTTGTTATGCCTTTGTCAAGTTCTGTTTAGTTTTTTACATCAATTAAAACAACAGTCTTTTTCTGTTCAACTGATTAGCTAATATTTTCACAAATCTTTCCATATACAACCTGTTGAAATACTTCAGTCATAGTATTTTGCAAACATAACTTGTTATTTAGGCACTTCTCGAAGAAGACAAACCTTCCATTGAGGAAAAGACAACAATAGACGGTTATGTGGATTCAGATGACGACATATTCCTCTCCTCCACGTCTGGAGCAGAGTATATGGTAACAAGGGAAATAGTGACATCAAGCGTGGATGCTGACAGCTACGACGATGCTGTAGATAAGATTATCAGCAGACTCCCTGCAGAAACAGTAATTGTTTTGCAGGGAGGCAGCGTTGTTAAATTGTCTTTCGTCTAATCATTCCTAGAACTGTTTTTATTCTTATTGTAGATTAGGTGTTTTACTTTGGTTAGCTGAGTTACGTTTTGTGTATTTGATTATTTGTTGTTGTTTTTTTTCCAGTTTGTTTACTTACAGGTTATATACTTTTTCATATATACAACTTCATTTGAAAATGCTTGTTGTGGAGGTAATGTAAGACTATTGACTGCCTTAATCCAGATGCAACACTAATTATACTCTGATTACTTTGGTTAAAGTATGTCTTATGTTGTTGCATCTGTCAGTTTGTTATGCCTTTGTCAAGTTCTGTTTAGTTTTTTACATCAATTAAAACAACAGTCTTTTTCTGTTCAACTGATTAGCTAATATTTTCACAAATCTTTGCATATACAACCTGTTGAAATACTTCAGTCATAGTATTTTGCAAACATAACTTGTTATTCAGGCACTTCTCGAAGAAGACAAACCTTCCATTGAGGAAAAGACAACAATAGACGGTTATGTGGATTCAGATGACGCCATATTCCTCTCCTCCACGTCTGGAGCAGAGTATATGGTAACAAGGGAAATAGTGACATCAAGCGTGGATGCTGACAGCTACGACGATGCTGTAGATAAGATTATCAGCAGACTCCCTGCAGAAACAGTAATTGTTTTGCAGGGAGGCAGCGTTGTTAAATTGTCTTTCGTCTAATCATTCCTAGAACTGTTTTTATTCTTATTAGGTGTTTTACTTTGGTTAGCTGAGTTACGTTTTGTGTATTTGATTATTTGTTGTTGTTTTTTTTTCAGTTTGTTAACTTACAGGTTATATACTTTTTCATATGTACAACTTCATTTGAAAATGCTTGTTGTGGAGGTAATGCAAGATTATTGACTGCCTTAATCCAGATGCAACACTAATTTTACTCAGATTACTTTGGTTAAAACCATTACCAATGTATGCATAACTAGCGTTGCATACCTTTAAGCTACAGTCACTATAATGTTGTGTTTTCATCACAACAAGCATTTTTCAAATGAACTAGTGTTGATTTTCAACTAGCGTACATTTACTTTACCTTTTTTGGCATTAAGTTCTTATTACAACATGATTGCCATTCTAGTTCAGCTGTTTATGAGATTTGTTATGTATTCATTTTGTTCAACATGTTAGTGCAATACATGTCATTAAATTGGAGAATGCTTTCAACAAGTTGTGTTTGTTGGTCGCATTTGTTTGTGGGTTTGTAAACTTTTTGGGGGCAGCCGTTTCTGGTTGCAATGCTTCACTTAATTGAATATTTGTTTTCAAAACATCAGCAACTATATCGTCAAGAACCCAGACCCTTTTTTTCACCTTGACCTTTAACTAAGGTCAAGATCATCAAAAATGTGAAAATCTGAAATATCCAATAACTCTGGATATTTCACACTATTGACATATGTGATCATTCAAACCAACGGTTTTTCCAAGCACATAAGGTTGAAAAAAACTGGTATCAGAAAACAGCTAAAATTTGCGATTTGCGATCTTTAGAAAATTGACAATTTCCAAATTGTCATTTTAGCGGTTGTAAAACTTCTTTTGAAAGTGATTAGCGTATCGTAAAGCAGTTTTAACTCACCGCCAAGTTCCTCAATTGTCAAATTGAGTTTTTATGTTGTTTGTCGACTGGTTCATTAAGTGGTGCGAGGCTTTTCCTTTGAAAACTCAAACAGCTGCGGAGATCGCGAAACACTTGTATAATGACATCATTTGTCGGTTCGGCGCCCCAAGAAAACTCGTATCTGATCGCGGCAAAAACTTTATGTCCAATATCATTAAGGAACTTTGCAAACTGTTTCAAATTGTCAAAGTAGAAACCAGCAGCTACCACCCACTAAGTAACAGCACTTGTGAGCGAATGAGAACCACTCTGATTGGCCAAATATACTTCCAAGTATAATGATGTCTTATAGAGCATATCCATCCACTCAGTCAACACTACAGTCCCCGTTCTTCCTCCTTTTTGGGACACAGTGTAATTTGCCAATTGATACGGCACTACTTCCCCCACTCAGTCTACCAAAATCGACTGAGCAACATATGACATCAGTTCACAAACGCCTCGATATGGCCCGTTCATTAGCAAAGGACAATCAACTTGCTGCACAGCAGAAAAGCATAAAAAGTCACGACCGTTAAGCACGCAATCCACCTTACCAAGTGGGACAGCGTGTGTGGCTTCATTGCCCCAAAACACCCAAAGGCATATCAGCAAAGTTAGTCAAACGATGGAATCCATCGGGCCTTTCTATATTTGTCATCAATCTGACAACCATACCTACCAATTAGCTCGTTGCGGCACACATCGACTTATGCGCTCAAGAATCCATGCTAACAGATTGAAAGCTTACAATGATCCCGCCGACAGACTCACCAACACACAACCAAGTGATAACTTAGATGTAAATTTGCCAAATAACATAACTCAATCACAAACTGTGACATTCCTAAAATCTCAACAAACACCCGACAACCAATCCACACAAAACCAGTCTACAGAACACAACGCGATTGACCCAGACCTGAATGACGTAATGACTTCCCCATTATCCCAACAGTTCAACGAAAAATCCGACATTACATTCAATGATCCAATATTCAAACAAATAGACAAATTGCTCAGAAAACGAAAAAATAAAAACGGTCAAATCATCTACAAGGTCAAGTGGAAAGGACCAATGGCGTCGAGCTGGGAATTAGCTTCATTTATACCTCAAAACCTTATAGAGCAATTTCATATACACAAATCGAGTCTAGGGCAAGCTAGAAAAAGAAAAAAAGTCAAAGCCAGCCAAATTGTTTCTTCATTTGTCTAAATAACCCCTACTCCTCACCGACCCCCCCCCCCCTTCAATCTAGTTTGACATCGATTACTATACACCATATTATCAAGCATCCTTTAATTAAAATTACTAGCAATAAATATGACACTTTGGTACCAGCATCAATTATATTGGTTAACACTCATGGCTTATAAATCAGTGTCAAACCGTTCGTGACACCTTGTAGGTATATTATGCCTAAATTTAGAAAAACAAAATTGGATCCCCCCTTTTAGTTTAAGTAAACAATCGTGTCACCTATCGGTTATATTTAGTTTGTAACATGACTGCAAACAATATAAGTATTTGGATACGTTGCTACCAGTATAAATCAAGTGGTTTCATTAATTGAGGGTACCTTCTCAAACGCCATGATCGCCAGCTTGTTCGTAATGACTCTACTACAAGTCGGTCCAGCAATGGCACGATCCGTAGACAGTTGTACTAATGTAAATGTTTCAACATTGTTTGCACTTCAAATATTTGCTTAAAAATTGTATGTATATATTTTGTTTTTTTAGTAAATGTCCCACATTTTATGAATGTATATGCATGTTACACATTATGTACACAACTCATTTTATTCAAAATGCAATTGTATGTTTTTGTCTTATTGATTCTACTACATACGTAATGTTATTTGTATTCACTTAATCCTAAGTGGTTCATACAACCTAAATCAATAATATTTAAATTACTTGTATGATTGAAGTATCATAAGATACTATAAATGTAGTATGTTCATAATATTGCTATAAAAAAAATGTAGCCTTGCATGTACAAAATATCTAGGACATAGTGTACAACTCCCATAACCTCGGTACCGCGCATAAGTCTCACACCCAAAAAAAAAAAAAAAAAAAAAAGAGAAGAAAACTAATTAGGACGCAGGTTCCCCTAATTAATGACTCGAAAGGATTACCCTCACTGTGAAACCATAACCACAAAAATGTGTATAATTTGACTACATGGACTGATTCTACATTTAACAGCTTCATAATAATTGTATGTATATTATGTCTACCTTACCAATTATTCTCATTCTTAAATTCCTATGTTAATGAATTCTAATAATGGAGATACATGTGTCTCATTTTTATTTCAATTGCAGATTTATGTTACTTCGTGCACAATCTGTATATTGTTATGTCTTAATGTAGGCTGCCGGCACGCTCAAACATGCTCACACACAAATAATCTATAATACACAAGGACAGCGGAGTGTCCTTTTACAAAGGAAGGGCATATTTCACCCCCCAACAAACGCATACATGCACGCATGCACTTGCGAACACATACACACACCACCTCTCCACCTCTACACCCCCCCCCCCCCCCCCCCCGCCACACCCCAAAAGTTAAAGTTAGATTTACAACCTCCTTTCGGCCACTCGAGACATGAACACTAAACCAATTTAAGCAAATGAAATTCATCCCTTTTCACTCGTACCAGATTAATTGCTGCCCAATTTACATAAACCTTTAGAATCCCTTTTAAGTTCCGAACCGGTCAGTTTCCAAATTATATAGTCCTTAATCAATTCCCTTAACAATTAATTTAGACCCGTTTGATCTCCAATTAAAGCTCCGAATGACCCCTAGCCCAGATTAACCAATCACAGCTCACCACATCAAGTCACCCGCACCTTCACTATAAATACGACAGCATCAGACACACAAAACATTATTATCAGCAGATATCCTCAATCCGACATATTCATCCGACAATAAGAAACCGAACAAGAACCCGAACGTGCCAGTCAGCAGAGACGAATACAGAAAATAGAAATTCGTATAAAGTCTTGGGTATTTCTAGCAGGACTTCAACCCTCAGCTACCATCAATATCGTCACCAACCAACGAATAATCGTCTCTCTAGTACCTCATCACTTCCCGACACAAACCTTGTGACCCAAGCGGTCACAGATGTACATTATGTAACCGCAGTATTCGTCCTCGTGTTCCTTCTCCATATCATCTACATGATCATGCGATAACATCTGCCTGGGACCTGTACATATTCGTGGTTGTTTGATACTAGCAACACTGTAGCCCAGTAGATACGGCTCGGTATGTGTTAAAATTTCGCGCCTCGAATAATTCCGGGGAGATGGAATAACACCGTGACTTCCCGATGGGCGATACGTAACCAGATTAGCGGCTGGCAAGCAAATGGCTCTTGACAACACCTTAGTTTTACGACTTGCAAGGTGATCGTGATATTAGAACCTACGTAATGTTGCTTGTTAGAGCAGCGGTGCTCTGTAAGGGACCTCAAGTGAAGTTGTTTCTGGGTGATATATCGCCATGGTTGCAATTTTCGCACGACAAACTGTGCGTTTGAGGCGATATGGGGAAAAGGTCGAACTTTATCTCGTGCTCTAATTGGCTGAGAACTAACAGCCATGCGATGAGAGTACTAGTCGCCTGCTATGTGGCTTCTCGCGTCGCCTCTGGAATTGCATGCGAAAATAATTCGGGATGTTCAGGCGCTGCAGTTAATTAGGTCACGGCAGATTTAATTATAGGAATGATGGTGATTATGTGAATCGCTTAGTTAAGCGGATAGGCGCATTGGAGTTCGTGTCAACCAGTACAGTAGATCGGCTGTTGAGCGGGGAACAGCAAAAATAAACGCTGCTGCTGGATGAAACCAGGCACTCAAATCAATTCAACGAGCGCGTCTATAGCGTTTACTTTCCCCTGTCAAGTAAGTAAGTACATCCTTACAACATAACTGTCGCTCGGGCATCATGACTTATTTTTGTTGAGCTATTTTTTTAACAATTCAAAACCCTCTTGTTCAATGTTAAACCCCAATGTGATGGCACATTTTGTCAAAAATCTCATGTTCAATGTAAATCTAATGCGGAATTGCACCTGTAGTTTCTTCACCATAGAAACACCTACATTAATTTCTTTCGTTCAAATATGAATTCGAGTGGGACCTTTGATTGGTGACCTTGACCTTTCGTATAATGTGTAAGTCTGATACATTTTCCCAGTACGATTTGTCAATATCCCTTGCACTAAATGATAAATCTAATTTGGGCATTTTACATGATGACTCTCCATCTTCTAATGCACCAAATGTCAGGGCTCTGTAACTTATACTTGTTAATTGCAAACTTATAATCATTAACGTTATCATTCAGTGTGTTGCCATTTCATTTAGCTGTGCCAATGGATAAAAATTACTCAACTACAAAAGATTATGATCACCTTTCTGAAAACTTTCCCTTTGAAACACTTCTACTCACACATTTGTTTAACCATGTTATTTCATTATTTACCATGTCTTAAGTACCGGAGATTTGACGCCAGATTTCTTTTATACAAGAAACTGTAATGGCTTGGTCCACTCATCAGCTTGTGGTTACTTGCCCTAGAATAATATTTTCCAATCATATCTTTTTCATCCTCATTTTCATTTATCCTAGAAAACAGCGGCTTAATCAGATAAAACTTGTCTGTTAACCAATCTATTTGCCATATTACTCATTAGTGTTTGTTCACTCACTCACATCTGACGGAAAGGGACAGCTGCCCACAACTCCTCCAACAATGCCGAAACTGTCGGACCATCCAAGTCCATCTACGTCTTCATCATATTCATCCCCCAAATCACCAGACACAATAAAAGTGTTTATTTTCCATGTATTTGGAAAGTCAAAATACTCCAGTGCTCAGGGTGAGAAGGCTATGGTAAAGTGTATTGTTAAACCGGAATCACAGGAAACAACAGTGTTGAAGGTTTTTACACCTGAATCTGACAACTTCCTCAAAGAAGGAAAGACCATTAAATTGGTCAATTACATCACGAACAAAGACTGTTTGGTAGCAACCAAATTCACGAAATTTTTCCTGTAAGTAGTTAATAATTTGTTTCAAGGCTTAAATTTTTGATTTTCAATTTCTTCTGACTATATTTAATCATGTTAAATAAGTGTGAAAACACTAACTTAAACATTATGCCTGTGACAACTACCAGCAACCAATATATGTTGGCTATGATAAACTAGTGCATAAGTTTTTTTACACCCATCACATCAAGTTTGCATATTCTACCATGTTTGCATTCTGTAGTATCAAAACCCACATTACTGTCCGATAAACAATATTTATTGGAATTATACATTGCATGTGTATTGAAACATTTTGCAGAACCGCCCCCTTAACCATAGCTGATGAAGACAGACTCAAAGCTGCCGAGCTAATGAAACCAAAGGCAACACCATTAGCAGAACTGAAAATCGATTCAACCGTAATCGCCCATGGTAGAATTGATGTAGTAAGTAATAAATTTATTCATATGCTATAAAAAGTTAATATATAAACAACCCCATTTTGATAAAATTGTAATATCCATGCAATGATAATATCTTCTGTATTCAGTCTAATTACTGTGCATGTTCTTTATGTTATGCATATACTACTATAATTTACTAATCTAGTTAATTCATTATTTTTATGTCACTCAACTGAAAACTGACCGGTTGTTAGGCAGCCTTAACTTTTCAATAAACAGAAAAATCTTTATTTGTTAAACTTTGCATGTATTTGTGTATATTAGATATAGATAAACCGCATCCGAGAAATCACTATACGTGGCGTGCCAACAAAGGTTCAAGATCTTAGCATATCGGACACAGTTGGGACCTCTGTACAAGTCACAATATGGAAAGATGTTGACATCAGTCACTACTCAATTGGTCAATGGATCAAGCTAATTGATGTGAAAGTTGGGTATTCCAACTATAATTCTACAGATGTCCTTCATGTAAACTCAGCAGACCAACTTCAGGTATGTTTGATGTTTTTCTTTTGATAGTCATTCTCATAGATATAATAAGATATATATATTTTTTTAATTATAACAGGTCAACACAAAATAAATGTTAAGTAATTAACTACTTGCTATGTTTGCCATGTAATACAACCCTGTTTAAATCATAACGTCCTGGTTTTCCAAATGAACACCGCCTTATCCACTTCTATAACATTACTAATATGGTCTATAAATCAGTATATTTTCTTTCTTAAAAGAGGCTACGTTAACAGTACCAAGCATATTTCAATGTTATGTTAGGGTAGAGAATATAAAGTCAATATTTTTGCACCCTGGTATTGAAATGAGTATGTGTACAACAGTGAGCACAAAACAATATATTTTATACCTTAATAGTAAAATATATACTATGCCATTAAATAAATGGCTCTTTTGGTATATCAATATTTATTTGTAAGCAAATTTGTTAAATAGGAACTACCTGATGAAGAAATCGCCCATGTGAACGCAGAAGCCACAATTGATGGTCTCCAGAAAGCAGAAAAGCATGTCTTACTGTCAACAACAACAGGAGAGGAATTCTCGGTTGAATTTCAAATTTTGATTAAGTCTTGTAATGCTGATTCTGTGGACCAGGCAATTGATTTGCTGGTTCAAAAATTGCCCTTAACAATTTCTCTGTAAATGAAGGCTGGCAAGGTTTCGGACTTTACTTTTAGCCAATAGTTCACTGTGTTGATTAGTTTTTTTATGTTGCTATTAAGACAATTTTTTTCATCCTGTCATTTATCTTAAACTTTATGTAATCATATTTTCACTTTATTTTGTTTACGTAATGTTAGTCATGTACCTTGTTTATCATGCATGGAATGCATCAACCTCACAGGCATTTAATCCGCTGAAAGATTCGATTTTGTGATCACCTTTGAAGCTTCCTGACTTGGATAAGATTTGTTTTGTCGGGGGTCGGTGGGGGCGCAATATTGATGCATACGGAATGGTGCAGCCTGTTATTTTTACATCAGTCGGAAACTCAAACCAGACGAGACTCGTTACTCAGTCATCGAACGGGAATGCTCGGCATTGAGCAGCGTCTTTGCTAAATGCTGTTTAGCGCTTGTAGGATTATGGTTTTATTCGTGAACGTTTGCCAGTTGGTACCATTATGTTTTATTTATATGAATGTTGCATTTACGTGCTATGGGTACTATCAATTATATAAAAATGGTATCCACAAATTAAGGTCGCATAAAGCTTAATGAGCATTAATTAGCATTAGTGGTATTTGGCGGTTTATCCGCATTCACTGGTGATGTGTGTGTGGGCTGCAATGATGTCCACGTGAGTAATAAGCAAGTGGGTCGCCATTGAAAATCATACATATATAAACGAAGGATCAGATAGCGATGGTTGGTTTATATTCCTTACAAACAGCTTTTATCTTGCTTTCGCAGCAAGTACAGTTGTTTTGTCGTTGAGAATGGAGCAAGGGGTGTCAAGTGAGATAAGTATAGGGTTTTGCGGCACAACAATACTATTGTGTTATATGGTGCCTACGAAGGTGTGGACGATGAGAATAAGTAAAGGTGTGAAATGGAAACTAAAACACTAAGCCCTTCGTGGCTACATTCATTAAACAGCCACAGGTGGGGAAAGATAAGAATGAATACAAGGGCAAAGTGGAAACCAAAAAACCAAACCCTTTATTACTTCATTTGTTGAATTATTAAGAAATAGTTTATATTGCTTAAAATCTGTTATATAATCTAGTAAACAAAGGACATTAGTTGGACCAATACTTTATATATTAAGTTTGATGGGGGTGGATTCGTCCCACTCTTCTTGTGTTTAAAGAATTTGACGCTCTTAGGTTAAAAGTCTGTAAAGGGGACTTTCCCCTCCGTGACATTCTGGTTTAGCTCTTCTCTGGAAGCCCGGTCTGCCCTCTCATTGCCGGATATCCAGACATAGCTGGGAACCCACAGGAACTAAATTCTTGACTCAATCAACCAATATTCAATGAAAAAAATAAGACTTGAAATAAAAACATCACGGGGATTACTCCCTGTAATGGCCTCAAATAAGTAAGTATATAGGGTTTAATGGCACACCAACACGAATGTGTAATATGGTGCCAACAAAGATGTATGGAGAAGATTGCGCTAATTAAGCAGCCGCCTTCTGGGATAAATGGGATGGGGGGCAGGGGAATGCTGAAATCGATGCTGATATAGGTGAACTAGAACCAACATTATTCAGTGTATGTCAACACCAGCCGATTGACTAGACCAGGTCGTTCCAGCCTCTCTCCTAGGTAAATTCTGGGCAAAAGCTGTAGTACCAGATAGTTCCTATGCAATGACCACACTAAACCACCAGGATCCCATTGTCCACTAACACGAAGTAAAGTCTGACATTAAAGGTGTCCAAGGAAGATAAGTATATAGGAGGAGCTTCTCTCAACCTCATCAGTCACCCATCCAGCTACCGAACTACGACACTAGACCTCTGCAGCATAACAAAACTAAGAGAATTAGAGAAGGAAGCACAGAACCTCAAAGCCTCAGAGTTGGAGGCCTGGCTACTTTACTATGCTTTGCCAAGTCTGAATGCATATTGGGACCAGACCTACTTGGTTCACTTAGGAATGCTGTCAGAGGGTGACCAAATATTATAGCGGGTGACTTTTCTCGGGCTACTACATTGTTAAACAAGTTCTGCAGTAACTTTGCTGAACTCATGGGTGAGTGAGCGAGTGAGTATAGGCTTAACGGCACACCAACACGTATGTGTTATATGGTGCCTAGAAGAGTTAATAGATAAGTTTGACCTGATTAAGCAGCCGCTTTCTAGAATAAATGGCAAAAAAGAAAGGTAAGGTAAGTATAGGGTTTAACGGCACACCAACACTCGTGTGTTATATGGTGCCAAGAAAGGTTAATTGATAAGATTGACCTGATTAAGCAGCCGCCTTCTAGGATGAATGAAAATAGAGGATGGAAAAGATAAAAATGGAAACGATTATCCTCACCACTAGCCGGTTGACTGGACCAGGCAATTCCAGCCTCTCGTCTATGTGAAATCCAGGCCATAGTGGCGTGTTGCAGATAAGGCCCTTGCAAGGACCACTCCGCTCAACCACCAGGAACCCATTGTCCACCGACACAAGTCGCAACCCACGACCAACAGGTTTTCCCCCTATTAGTCGCCTCTTACTACATACAGGAGGATACAGTGGGCCTTTTCTATCCCCGGACACACAGGGGGTGGAACATTGGCCACGTTGAAGGACTACTTGGACCACAGAAGTCTGAAAGGCAAAGTCATGGTAAACTTTCAAGTATGCCTGGGATTTTGTTCAGGTGAGCTCAATGCAAGTTACTGAGAAATGCATCGCATTTCTCATAGCTTTGTCAACTATCAATTACCTATAGAAACTGACTTGTGTAATCGGTTGTTCGTGACTGCGGGTTTGACGGTCCTGACTGCCATGAAGTTGGCAGGTGTTGAGGCGCTGAAGTATGTCCCGCATTACATCCCCAGAGTGTAGAATGAGCGCGCGTCATGGCTCCATCACCTGGCCGAGAGAGTTGTAGAGCGCTGCTGGATGCCTTCAAGCAGACACCCACAACAATGGCGAGGTGGAAGTCAGTCCCCTTCTGTACTTGCAAAGATGGTGAGGGATATACTAGGAATACTTATCTTCTAATATCTTTACTGTTGTAAAAGTTCATTATAAGCTTAATTTGTATATTATGTATTGGGCAGTAACAATAAGCATTTGTACTGTATGTTTCACTGTAAAAAGATGATTCTGTGCGCCAACAACTTGTGCCCTGTGGAGTGGTATCACATGGGATGCCTCGACCCTCCTCTCATTTAAAAAGAAGGGATACAGAGGACACGAGGATACTACGGTGCAAGCTGCAGGACAACTGCAGGAGAAAGGAACGCTACCACTGGGCTTGTAAATCCAGGTACAAAGATACCTACATTTCTAACTATCAATAAGTAATGAAAATATAGAGCTAGGAGAAAACTAAGTGGAATGCCTGTGCAGCAGTTTAATGCTAAATAGATCCTACCAGTTTCCTAATACAAATTATGCTTCCTCGCCACATATGCTATTGCATTTCTTGTTGATTCAACTTTGCATATATTGTCTGCTAGAACATCTTCTCTGGACTCTGATTGCCGCCGAACTTAAGTATTAGAGTTGGAAAACTGCAATCTACAAGAGGTTACCTCCAACCCAGAAACAGCCCCACGGACGTTACAAAGGTGTGATAATTCAAATCTTCATCAGCCAATGCACTGTTTAAACTGGCTCTGACTGTAATATTAATTCCATACTTACAGGTGAAGCTAAAGCCCACAGATGACGCAGCTCCATCAACTACCACCGGACCGACACTCCCAGACTACCCTACAGCGGTTGTAAAACCTAAACCAGGCAGAAAACATGGAGGACATACTTGGTGATGATGTTGTCATCCCCCACATAGAACCACCAATGTCAGCCTTGGAACTCATTGCATCAGAGATGAATCTGTTTAAGGCAGAACCAAACATCTCCATCAACACCCTACCAATGCAGTGATGGGGTGTGAATCAAGTCAGGTTCCCACATGTAGCTGCTGTGGCCAGGGTT
>CM067357.1:8335514-8385360 GCA_034190875.2 Urechis unicinctus
ACCTGAGGCATGTGGACCTTAGCCATAATAAAGCACTGGGTGAAGAAGGAGATCGGCATATCAGCCGGGGTCTAGATAGCATCGACTGCCATCTGTGGCGTGTTGCAGGCCCCTCTAGCCAACTCGACCCAGACGGTGTTGTCAATTAACCTCAATAAAATAGGATGCATCTATGTAGATTTACCCTTCAACACATGACATCACCAGTAGCGGCGCGTCTTGTCAGTCGGTACATGTGCTAGCATGTCAATCTGTCTTACGAAGATCTCCATGACCAATTCACCAGCCTGTGGCGCGTTCTGAAGAGTCCTACTCCTAGTGGCCTGGCAGTACTACAACTGCGTGACTGATTGTGATGTAAAACTGATCCGCCGTCACACGCGTTCGTCCTCAAACATCACGGAGATCGAAAGGTAAGGTAAGTATAGGGTTTAACGGCACACCAACACTAGTGTGCAACATGGCGCCTACTTAAGTGGGGAGAATTCGAAAATGACCACGGATTAAAACAAACTAAAATAAACCCATAAATATCAATTATATTGATTTATGAACATGGTATCATTTAAAATCTGCAATAAAATCCAATTTCTCTGATGAAACCTAATTTGTAAAGTCCAATTTAACCTCGGTCACATACTCGTTTAGCGCTTCTCTGGCAGCTCGGTCGGATCTTTGGAGATCCCGACAGTCCGAACATTTGTGATATATCCACTTCTGGAGTACTAATTTGCCATGGGTGAGTCTTAGGCACACTCTTCACGGCCACGGTGTCCATATTGGGGCACGACTCACTCAGAGCTTCCTTGATACGCAGGCCGAACAAAGGGGTGGCATTCGGTCTGCTTTCCCAGAAATGATGAAAATGACATCAAATGACAGATTCTGGGGGTTTGACCATAATTTCAGGGCATATTGAATAACAAGCTGGTTCCTTCGAACCCGTACGGCCCGGTCACAACCCACCGTGCGTGTTTTTAGTCAGTACGCTTTTTGGGGAGGCCACGGCCGCCACGTTTTTCTGAAAACGTGGGGAGGAAGTGGCAAGAGCAGGGAGAGAGTGCGTCAACGCACGTCACTAGTACGGTAGCGCAAGTTGTAAGTACGTGGCCCGTCTGGCCGTGAGCGGTTGCGTGCATCGTAGGGTGCACACGTGGTGAGTTGTACGTGCTTACAACTTGCTAACAACGTAAGATCACCGTGCGATTGCCACGTTATCGCAAGGATACTGTACTTACACGTGTTGCTCACGTACGGTGTCCTTACTCACTAGAGATTCATGATAATATGTCTTACAAAGCAAATTCTTTTTTCATCCTGCAAAATTGTCTGATTCTTTGGTAAAATTGTGTACCTTATACCATATGATTTTTATTTACATATTATCTAGATGTTCATATTTCCTTTCTATTCTTTCAGACATGGTTAGAAAGAAGACTATGGTAACCAAACCTCAGGAAGCCATATTCAAGCAATGCCTATGGCAGTCATCCACCAGAATTGAGATCTACTTCCACATCAAAAACAAGGGAGGTATCCAACGAAGACAACTGCTACTGTTGAACAGTCTGCACCAGCGCTTAATAACCATGACCAACAATTGAAGAAAACTGCTGCCAATGATCAACCTGCTGTCAATGCCCAACCTGCTGTCGGTGTCCATCCTGCTGTTGATGAGGCCCTTGGGGATCAAGTTATGGAAGGTGAGGTAAGTATAGTGTTTAACGGCACACCACCACTAGTGGTAATGGTAAGTATAAAGTTTAACGGCACGTCGACACAATAGCAGATATCGATGCGTTAAGTAAGTATGGCCTATTCACGCATGAGCCAGTACAATTTCCTCTCTCCTATTTTCACGTTTGCTGTGTGCCCATTCCCCTATATTTGGTTGGATGGCAAGAAGTTTGTTGGCGGCACAGCCCTCCCACAATTCTTGCCAACTATTTTTCTGCTGTTTGTTTATATGAGAACCAAGATCTGTAAAGGGGATCTTGGTCCCAGACACTGGTTCATGTAGAGCGCCTTTCGCAGTCCTGTCGGCTTTTTTGTTGCCTGGGATATTTCTTCTTAAATGAATAGGCTTTTCATTGGCTTCAGTGTGGAGGCTTTCAATGGGTGAGGTTCGAAATGCCCCAAGGCAAATCCTCGGTGCCTGATTCTGGACTATGTCCAGTTGTCTAAGATAAGACTTTCGTGCTGCACCGTAAACAATGCAGCCATAGTCAAGCTTTGATCTTATTAAGGACCGGTAGAGCCTGAGCAGGACCTGCCTGTCAGCTCCCCAGTTCAGCTTGGACACTACTTTTAGGAGATTAATTGCCTTAAGGCATTTCTTCCTAATGTAATTTATATGGGATATAAAGTTAAGTTTTGTGTCGAATATGATACCCAAGGATTTGGTTTCTTTCCCAACAGGGACAGGATTTTATAAGAAGTGTATAGTCTGTGCTGTATGTGTGCCTGACACCGTCAACCATGTAAAGCGTTATCACCAGTATGATAAACAGATCACATTAGGTGATCAGTGAAACCACAAGGAACAGATTTGTAGAGTCAGCGTTCTCCAATAATAAGGTAAGTACAGGGTTAAACGGCACACCAACAGTGGTGCTTAGAAAGGTAAATAGATCAGATTGACCTCATTAACAGCTGCCTTCTAGGATTAATGGTAGAAAGTGAGAAATGTACGTTAATGGAAATAAAATAGATAAAAATGCTAACGATCACCAGGTGATGAAAAAAATTATCCAAAGGGAAGTCACCACCAGCCAATTGACTGGACCTGGTCATTCCAGCCGCACATCTGGGTGAAAGTAGTGTGTTACAGACATGGCCTTTGCAAGGACCTCTCCACTCAACAACAAAGATCCTATTGTCCACCGACACGAGTCGCAACCCACGGCCAACAGGTTGTCCCCTCTTAGTCCCCTCTAATGACATGCAAAAGGATACAGTGGGCCTTTTCTACACCAGGAACCACATGGGGAATTAGACACCGCCTATATTTAAAAAAACCAGTTGTGTCATCAATTAACAGATGATTGGGAATCTCACTAAACACTGCATGAAATATCATTGCATCACATGATATGTACTGCTTTGATTTATAAGGTTACAAACTGATTGTTTCAGGAACGAAAGAAGTCTGCAAGATCATACTCTCTTGGGGATGGGACATTCCCTATTAGAAAATCCAAACAAAAATTATGAACGACCAGCAGCAATGTCAGATAGCTGCAAGATTGCTTAATTATTTTTCCAAAGCCATTCATTTTTTTGTATGCAGACACACATTTCCAGAGTAAAATATTTTTAAACTGATGTGTACAGATGATTATATCCATGATGGGGTGATAAATGTTTTATCTGCATTTTTAATCAATCCCCAATCATTTGTAAAAACCAATGGTGCCTGTTAAGGTGAATAGATAAAGTTGACCCGATTAAGCAGCCGCCTTTGAGGATAGATTGGGGAAAACGAGGGAAATCCCTGTTGATGAAGGTGAACGAGAGCAAAAAGTTGAAAAAGACAACAATGCAAACGATTATCTTAGGGCAAGACACAACCAGCCGATTTACTGGACCATGCCATTCCAGCCTCTCGTCTGGGCGAAAACAGGGCCAGCATGGTGTGATGCAGATATGGTTCTTGCAAGGACCACTCTACTCATTCACAAAAGATCCCTTTGCCCACCGATACGAGTCGCAACATACGGCCAATTGGTTTCCCCCAATTAGTTTCCTCCTATTCTATCCCAGGACACACACAGGGTATAGAATATGTAATATAGTCTCATTTCTGTAATGAAAGCAAGTATCTTGCAAAACACTCTAAAAGATTTTAAAACCGATGAAGCGATTTCAAAATAAGAATCAGATTGGCACATTTGTTGAGAATGTGCTTGACATTGTATGCGCTTTGGCAAAGTATGTATTCAGGATTATCCTTCAGCAGACAAACATGAGTTGTATAGGAGTGACCTATTCCAGCACGGGCAAGAAAACCTCCTCTCTAAAGCTGTCTGTGCAGCTATGTTGCCAATCTCCAAGTAGGGGCTGAATTTCAAGTTTGCTGGGGTTGGATTCATTCCTGCAATTTGTGCTTAAAATATTTAACGAGCGCTGTTTTAATCATTGGATCTGTCTTCAGTCATCAGTTAAATAACCAAGTAGTTATCGACCGTAGATCGAGATAGAAGATTGATCGTTCCACATATTATCGCTCGGATAACACCGAATATAGCACATCGATCGCACGCACTATTCACTAAATGTATATACTACACATGAAACCTGAATGACATATAGCACACCTTATCTAGGATTCGAATTGCATCAAAGAAGTTTATTCATTGTGTTTTCTGGGTGAATATGCATCGCCACAAACATCCTAGTTTTTCCAAAATCAAGTATTATGTACCCAGGAGATACGGCCGTACAACGTTTCATATCCAAGCCATGTCAGTCCTAGCGCGTCTCGACCCGTGTAATTATCGAGATTTGAAATGTGAATGGACCATTGGCATTGGTTGCCAATTTTTATGTTGCACATCACAGGTAGATCATTTACAATGGTTTAATAAATTTACAAGATTGTTACTTCCAGGAAATCAAGGGATAATCATTCCAAAAATCACATTGAAAGTATCACATATTATTCCAAAGACATTGTTCTTTCATGGCGCAGTTATTCATATGTCGTAAAAATATATGGATCAATAAATAAAGTTTGTAGAACAGGTGTTCATTACAACTGTTGTCCAAACACTTTCATGGATTGATCGATGTCACGAACGATTCACCTATGGTTAATTCATTTGTTCTGTCGCCACAATCAAATGTTCTTTTGAAACTTGAACATTATAATATTATTACATATTATATTGTATACAAATCATTTTATCAGATAATTAACAGTTCTTATATCAAATACTACAATATGTAAGTATTGGGAAATCGATACTCACCTAAGAATTTAAAAAAGTCCAACGAAAGTGTCATTTATGCCTCATTCGTACTCTGACCATCAAAACTGTCATCGTCCCGCTTTTCAAACTGTCACTGACATCTCGAAACTTCTACTAGAGAAGCGACCACCACCATGACACAATATTCGCAGAAAAATCTGTAAAAATCAGCAAAAAAATTACGATGACACAATATTAGCAGCTAATAAACAAAAGCATATCCTCTGAGAAATCGTGACTAAACTCATTCGTGTGAATCTGCGGCTATGCAATAATCGATTGATATTTGCCTGCTTACGGTCTTTTGAATGGCTGCTAACATGAAAAATATGTAAATGTTCTGTCATAACGTCTTCCCAAGCTCCTTGTATGCATGCGGTACACGACAAGACTAGTACTGTTAATACGGGCCGTTCATAATTCACGTTTTTGACAGGTGTTTAGAATATCCACCCCTTACCCCATTGTGCTACATGAAACTGGTCTAATCTTTCTCTATAATACAAGGTAACGCCATATATCGACCGACTCAGTGCTGTGTCATTTTTGAAAGGCCATTAAATATCAAGTAATAAAGACCGTGGCTAAATGCTGATAAGACCAATCTTGCCTTCCTAGATCAATCATGAGTTACTGGATAGGCTACCAAAAAAGTTTGGTGAAGCCAATATTGAAGTGGTTTTTATTTGATCGAATTAAAATCAAGAATGTACAAGTTGATAAAAAAATCAATATGTTGCAGTAGTATATTGCTATCTAGTTCCAAGATAATGTTCGACGGCTACTGTTTGTATGGGCCATATGTCGAATATTTTGATAGCTCAAATTTCGCGCGGTAAAATTTTGCCGAACTGAAATGTGATCTTTTCATTCCACCCGCAATATTACGTTCATTCATCGAGAGCCCGATTAGTCAAAGAAACGAGGATGGTAGACCAAATGTTTAAGATCTACATCGCCACTTGGTTCGCCACTAGATTCGCCACCTGACTCGCCTCTTGATACGCTACTTGATTCGCCACTTACTTCGCCTCCTGATTCGCCACTTGTTTCACCACTTATTTCGGTACTAGATTCGCCTCCTGAATCGCCACTTGATATGCCACTTGATTCACCTCTTAATTCGCCACTCATTCGCCTCTCGATTCGCCACTTGATTCGCCACTTGAATCGCCACTTGTTTTGTCACTTGATACCCCACCTGTTTCTCCGTTAGATTCTCCAAATGAATCGCCACTTGTTTCGCCGCTTAAGTCGCTCCTGTCATCTGGTACTCCGGCCAAGGTGTGCTTGCTCAGGTAGCAGTCCTCACCAGGTGTCCATTCAGCGGCCAGACACAAAAACTGCCTCGTGTTCGCACACAACTCCCAGCACTCATCCATGCGGCCCACATTGGGTTGGATATTGTCGTTGTAACCTTTGAGACAAACTCTCTTTTTCTCAAACACCTGCTGCATCCACCCGGTAACATGAATGTGAGTATCATGCTGCAGCGATACTGCTTCAACTTCAACAAGCTGTATGTGAATACAATTAGGTCAATGCAATGTTCATAGCTACCCACCGGCATAAATGTGATGACAATCAATTGACATTGGGACTTGTCTGCGGCGTATGTTCGCTTTGCAAATGCGGTGTACACGCTTATGACTTAATCCTTGCGTATGACCGTTCAATTACTGGTCTCCGGTCGAGAATTGAACGTCTGTCAAGGCGATGGTTCATCGGAGGGTTGAAAGAATGAATGCATTAATAATTGTACTGTAAAAGGAACAAAAGTACCCATCGGAAGTGATCCACGTCATACATTGCATACCATGGCAATGATCAATTACTTATTTAGATTATTATCTGTGTCGACCTTGCATTATACCACGGGACAACAATCAATATTCCGAAAATAATATATTATATATTTGTGTGCAAAGCGCTGCAGTTTCATTGGTGGATGATGGTGGGTAAATTTAAAGTACAAATGGCTGGTAAACGACAAAGTGGAATTGTCATAGGCCATGCCAGAGGGTACACCGTGTGCGATGACGCTAGTGCGCGCTGCTGCCTCATCCAAACTGGTACTACATTAGAGACAATATTTAGCTATGGGATATTGACACGCCATCGCGCAATTGATCGTGTTTGAGCACGAGCTGTCTTCAGACATTTGTGGGATCACAACGCAGTTTCACCTGCCATGGATGTTAGCACGCTTTATGTTGGTTCACCGCTGGTATGTGCGATTGAATATTAACGATGGGAGACATAGAACTCTCTCCTCATTTGGATAAACACAGCTGCAAGTACGTTGGGCGACAACGTTTATCACACTAAATGGATATGTACGTTATGACACAATCGCTTGAGGGTGGAGTAGTATTGTTAAGCTATGAATTCTTCAGGTGTGGATATGTGGAATATTCGCCGCTATTATCACTCGGAAGAGCGAAATGCTCCTCTGTGCATTTAGTTTCAAGTATTAGTATATTTGTAAATATATGAAAAACTCAGCAACAATATGGTAAATTCGGCTTCGGACCAGAACAACTAAAACGAGTGTGAACAATGTTACCTGGTCGTGGTTGTCTCCGATAATAATTCGGAAATGGTCAGGCACAAATAGCTATGAATGATTAGCTGTTGTAGACGAATCAGCTTAGCCGAGTCACATGGTATGCATGCACAACAACAAAGCATCTGTTAATCGAGAAACAGTGTTCATCCATCAAACTCTATTTACCCATGTGCTGCCATGCGTATTGATTCAAAATAATCCATCGACCAATTTCGCCTAATTGAAATGCCTTACAATGCTTCAGCAAGAGTGTTGATGTTTGTTTCTTTAGTTCGCAAGTCACCGATTTATCTGAAATAGTAATGTGTAATATTCAATGCTAAAATTGATCAACCCATCCTACAACGACCTGATTTATAATTGGATTGTTTGCAAGAAGGATCATAACAACACCAATACTTGATTTGACTGTATACAATGTAGTTTATGTTGTCAAAATGAAATCTTTTTTTATATAGAGTTAGAAACTAGAACCCAACATCAATATGCCATATTTGTATTGATGTTGTTGAAGAAAACGTAAAATGTGATTTTTTAGTATAAACTAAACAAATCGATGCGGATCGAATGGTGTTGGAGTTTTTGGCCTCCGATGAATAATAAAAGAGATATTAAACGTTCTTTGGAGCGAAGCGGCATTTCGTGCGTGAGCCGAGGTCAACCGGAAATGACGCATATAGGGGGTCCCAGTTTCAGCAGCCCAAGTCAGCTTCGATAGATGCGCTGGCGCTGTCAGAGCCTGAGTTTCTTTGCCTACCATAAAACCCACGTGAATTTATATCTTGTTTAGTCTGGATCAGTCATGCCAAAAAGCTGCGTGGCCGCGAATTGTTCGAACTTTTCTTCGGAAAGCGTTCGATTATACAGTTTTCCTCGGGAGGAGAAGTTGCGCAAGCAATGGATATCGCAAGTGCGGCGTACAAGGGCAGATTGGCCGGGTCCGACAACCCCACTCGCGTTTGTGTAGCGAGCATTTTGGACCGGAATGTTTTGACCAGGCACTTGCAGTGAGAGAATCTCTCGGATTTGGGTACAACTGTTCCCGAAATATTCTCCCAACTGCTGTTCCTACCATATTCAAGAGAGGTTGCACGGAATCGCCACCAGTCAGAAAGTCTAAGGCAGTGGAGAAAAGGGAGCACCAAAAGGTGAGCTGACATATTGCCAAAATCTCTTAGATGTTTACTTTTTCCATAGTTTTGTTCTATAAACAAGGACTTTGTTCTAATTATCAGGCTGTGGAGACATTGTTGTTGGACTCACCTCTCCAGGAAAAAGAAAATGACTGTGGTCTTGCTCTGGTAAAGGATGCAAGCACCTCTGCAAGTATACCTCGTGCTTGCAGGACAGTGGGCACCCTATTTAAACCAAAATCCAGGGAAGCAGGTGACTTCAGTGGAATTTCTCTTCTGTGTTCTATCACATATAAATTATGCTTGATAATTTATGATGCTTTATGGCCTTTTTCTGATATATGATTAACAGTAGCAACGTGTTGTTAAAAGCTGTGCAGACTCATGTGAGCACCACAGTCACAACATCATCTCAGACCCATGAAACATCCTTCCCATGGTGGGATGAGATGGAGAATGAGTGCAATGAACACGGGGAGAGAATGCACCAGGACACAGATCCTGACTACATCCCCTCAGACATAGAAGATGATGTGGACATCAATGACGAGAGGCCTTTGATTGAAAATGATGAAACAGATTCTTTGGACATTATTGAGGAAAGAAAGTATATAGTTTTTTGGTCTTCACTGCAGACTCTATTTGCTCTTTGTGTGTGCAGATTTTGCGGTGCCACTGGGTTAGCTGCATCCAACCGGGAGGTTGGCACATTAGTAGCTGTCACCTTGAGATGCACCAGCTGTACTAAATCTGTTGTCTGGAATAGCCAGCCCTATGTCGGTAAAATTCCAGCAGGAAACTTGCTGCTCTCAGCGGAATCCTCTACTCTACAGCGGTGCTCTCATTTCCAAGACCATGAGGGTTCTAAAGCACATGGGTGTGGCTTGCTATTCTCTGCGTACATTCTTCCGCCACCAAAAACATATTTTAATCCAATCAGTCCGGCAAGTGTGGCAGGAGCGTCAACAATGGTTGTTTGCAGCCCTTCAGGCAGAAAACCGGGGACTTGTTCTAGGGGGTGACGGACGCGCAGACAGTCCAGGACACAGTGCCAAGTATGGGACATACACTTTGATGGAGATGGAAGCAATGGCTGTAATAGATGTAGAACTTGTACAGGTACCTCCTTTCATATGTTGGTTCTATATATCTTTATTTGCAAATGGTATAAAATGTGTAGGTGGCTCAACTAAAGGCTATCAATCGTACCAAGGTACTTGTTATCACATTTTTTCTGTAGAGTAATCAATGTGGTGGGAGCTACCACATGGAAAAGGCCGGACTCGTGCTAGGGTTGCAGAAACTAGAAGAAAACTACTTAGATGTTGAGACGCTCATAACGGACCGCCACCCGCAAATTGCTAAGTTTATCCAAGAGGAGCACCCAGGCATCACTCATGAATTTGACATTTGGCATGTTGCTAAGGGTAAATATTTCAAATTGTATTTTTGTAAAATGATAATGAACTGTGCAATGCTATTACTTCACCCATGCTCCTACATATTTCAGGCATCAAAAAGAAATTGAAGGCAGTGGCCAGAGGTAAAGATCTGGCAGATATTCAAGCGTGGATACCAAGTATTGTGAACCACCTGTACTGGAGTGTAGTATCAAGCCCCCTTGGAAATGGACAGCTGGTGTTGGACAAGTGGCTCTCAATCCTTGACCACATTCAAAATATTCATTCTGGGTTTGGTGGTCTGTTCCAGTCCTGTGTTCATGGACCTTTGACTGGTCGTGAGAGACGCAAAAGGTGGATCAAGCCAGGTGATACAATATATCATTTTAGAGTTCAGACTAAAAAGACCACAAGTTCCTTAAATTTCCTTGATACACAAAAAAAAATAATCTTGCAGTTAAATTGCTCTTTACATCCTTAGATACGAGGTGTGCCACAGAATTGGAAAAAATTATCACCAACAAGAGATTGTGCAAGGACATCAAGAGACTATCAGGCAATGCCCAGACCTCCTACATAGAGGCTTTCCACAGCCTTCTGATCCAGTTTGCTCCAAAAACCTATGCTTTCAGTTACCCTGGTCTACTTTGCCGGTAAATCTTTCAACTATCCCAGTCTGCTTAGCTTTAAAGTTGGAACTAGTTAGATTTTACCCTTCTTTCAAATGTAGGATTGTTGTTGACAAGTGGATCCATAAACAAAAACAAAGTGGAATAAACAAGCCGTTTAATTTCATGAAGTATCTTTCCTCACGTCATTCATTCTAGTCCTGAATAAAGTTAATTTACTGCTGAATCCAACTTATCACAAAACATCCAATAAATCAAACATGAAAAGCACAAACTTATCCTATTTCAAACTGATAGAAAGGTTCATAAATTATTTCAGATCAATCATTGCAACTATGCATTTCAATGAAAATGCTGGACGACAACAAAGAATAACAGCACAGGGTGAGGACATGTACAGCCTCCACTACCCCAAAACACAAGGGAGGAGGTCACACTGTGAGGAAAGTGCTGAATGATCCAACTTATGGTAGGGATTGTTTCTAAATTTCACTTTTATGTGAAAATTATAATCTGTAATCTCAAATGAACAACTAACACATATATACAATACAGGATATGTAGAAGATCTTTTGGCAATGACAGTCACCATATGCAAGGCCAGTGACATAAATGATGAGGAGATGGAAGCACTGGAGATCCCACCCAATCTCAACTCCATCTTCGAGATCCCAGAAAAACACCAAGCAGTTGATCAGTTCCGCTCACGCTTCTCTAAGTGCTAGTTTCGTATCCCACATAATTGTTTGACTCCTCTGGAAATGTTTTTCGTATGACTGAAGTTACACAGGATTGGTATAGGTATGCGATTTTTCTTGCCAAGATAATGGTAGCACCACCGGATAAACTGCCTGTATCCAGTGTAACGCTTCCAGCTGTAACACACAACCATACACAAACCCTTAAACATCTTTACAGTGCTGAATAAATATGGTATTTTAACCCATACATTGATTTGATGATTGAGTCACAAAAATAGTGTTATCCTGGTATAAACTGTATTAATAATTCAGTCTGAATTGAAAACGTCATTCATTTGAGTAAAAATGACCCAGTAGTTTGTGGATTTTTTCCCAACATAAATTTATAATTTGGTGTTTGTTGTCTGTCAATACTTACTTGTTTCCCTTGTATGGACCATGATCCTGCTTGTAGGCGTAGTACGCTGTCTCCAATACATCTTCATTAAGACATACAGCATTAAAATTTGGATGCTGCGTCACACATTTGATTTCTGGTAGATTTTCTATTTTAATCATCACTTTCTCCTGCTCCACACAGCAGACACTTTCCCTGACAGTTGGCATGGTTAAGCAGCCTCCACATTGGCACCTGAAACCAGGGTTTCAAAAACCTATCAAATATATACCAAACTCTGTCTAAGACATAGTCTAAGATTTTTCGCTAAGTTCGTTGGCGACTACAAACCACATTGAATAACACCAAGAAAAACGAAAACAAATGATAAAGGTATTCTTCATTTATAATATAAAATCAAAAGAGAAAATAGTTTCGTGCAGTGATTACAATTCCATTAGGACTCACCAATCAATGTTTTGAAGACGGTTCATGTTCGGATTATCGCTTCTCGGAACACGTGAATCAGTCCTGTCACTGTCAGATTCGCTGGCGCTGTTTTCGGACAGATATGGTTCGAATCTGTACGGCACAATACCAGCTACATCCTCTGGATTTGATTGCTCAAACATTTGAGGCTCTTCAACCCAAAACTCCATCGTCAAACCGTCCAACTCAGATACATCGCTCGCCGAAACATTCGCCATTGTTTACTGTGAAAACTGCGGACCTGTCAGTGACGACTCCCCCAAGTGACGTCACGGGGGGTGCTGGGCCGAAAATTTGGAAAATGGCTGCGGGTGCCGAAAAATCGACTTTATATTTCAATTTACATTAGGTTCGGGTGACTTGTTCGGAAATTGAACCACAAAAACAGAGTAAATGCAACTTTGTCTTTCATTTGGTTAAATAAAAATTATCATGAAAATTTGGTGTCATAGGCACTTTAAGGCTAACACAAATGTTATATTCCCTGAATTCGTTTGAACAGTGTCAGTTTGTCAACAGATTATGACAGTGTAGATTGTTTGTGTTCATTACTTTAAGGCTTAGACAACTGTTTCCTTTGAATTTTTTGACCACTGTCATCCCAGGGGGCACAACACGTGGAATCCACGTGGAAATCATGTGGATTTTTGGTGAATTGGTGGATCCACGTGTTTTCACGTGATATCCACGTGGATTCCACGAGTATTAATCACGTGGAATTGACGTGTCAAAAACACGTGGAAAAGACGTGTATTTTAGGACCCATTTGTAAATTATTATTTAAATATTCTTTTTTTCAGTTTATACCAGAAATATGGCCATGTGTTAACCTGACAGCCCCAGCTAGGCTTGTGCTAGATATGCCAAGATATAGTGGGTTTCACAACTTTTGGTGCAATCGATCTATGAGCTGTGGGGATGATGACGGTTTTTGGCTTTCATCTGCTTAGTTACTATCGTGACAGGGGTCTCCAGGAATAATGAGTCGAAATTCAGGTGAGATACTCTCCAAACGTAGGCGAGGTTCGAACCCGTGACCTGCTGGTCCGTGGTGGAGACCCCACCGGGGGTTAACCGCTAACCGCTGATTGGCGCGATTTGCTGCAGTTTTAGAAAGTTGAGAATTCATTTGCTATATTTTTGACAGTTTCTAAGTTTACAAGTGAGTCATATTCAAATGTTATTCTTTCAATGAAAATAAGTTTACTCAAGTAGCTGTACAAAAACTGCTTGCCGTATATAATGTCTTCATGGTTTATGATTTTATGCTCATTGGTGCATGAAACCTGTATTATCGCTCTCAGCAAAGTGCCAGCCGTTGCAGCTAGTTAGTTGCAGCGGAAAGGCTGTAGGCACGCCTCGTGGTTTTTTGGAGGCTTGCTCCTTAATACACCACAACCATCTTATACACACGCCATGGTTCATCTGTTGACTGTTCCTCCATCTCACAGTCATCGTTCATCTGTCAGTCTAGCTCTGGTGTAACGGTAACATGAATTTATACCAGACGTCTTGTAGGGCTACTGTCAGTCCATCTCACAGTCATCGTTCATCAGTCAGTCCATCTCACAGTCATCGTTCATCTGTCAATCCGTTCCACACGGTCGTCATCGCTCATTTGTCACTCAGTCCCACAGTCCTGGCTCATCTGTCACTCATTCTAGCAGTCGTTGGTTGAGCAATGATGGTTTTCCTTTAACATAAGTGCATATTTGTGAATGTTTTCTTTAAATATTTTCTCTGTTTTAATGCTGCTATTGAGAAATGTATTATTTATGAGTTTGTAGTCAGCAGCATAGTAATTGAACACTGCATAATTTGTTTGTGCACAGGTTTTCAGGAGCGCTGCCTCTCCTGCCTCTGCAAATCAGGGATATACTGAACAGGCAGGAGAGGAGAGAGCTGGCCGATAGTGGCAAAATGCTTCCTGAAGCTGTGCAGATGAACAGCACTGAGGAACTTCAACATTTAAATGAGCAGTTTATGGACAACCAGAGAAAGAATTTGTGGGTATGTAAAATTGCAGTTTTTTTAAGGAGGAGTGGGCATTAGATCTAATAAACAGCTATGAAATATTTTCCAAATGTCACATTTTTGTGTCAGTTTCAGAAGTGTATGAAAATCATTGTGCAGTGTCCGGGATACGATGAACGATTTGACAAGCAGGTGAGATTCTCTATGTATATGTATATGATGTAAATCCATGATCCAAACAACTTGCACTTATGCATTTTGTCTGAATTGGCAATGTTTAAGAAATTTTCATGCACCAATTGTATTCATTCAGACATATTGCTTGCAGATTAATCACTAATTCCCTGCAGTGCAAGCTTAACATGAACGGGTCAGGTGACAAAGCCAGCTTTGAGAAAATGGCACTCTGCAAATTAATTGTCGGTAGGTTCACCATTGGCTAATTACTTGGAAGTCCAGGGTAGTTTTTGATTTAAATGATACACAATAAATAATGAAAGTCAGTTGTACGATGTATGAAATTAGATAGCTTATATTGTCCTCTTTGTACTGTGCAGAAAGTGTAGTGAAGAGTCATGGGTTCACCGAGGCTGCTGTTAATGTCTTTCTAGCCAACCGACTAAGGAATGCACCCAAGAGAAGTTTAAATATTGCCTATTGGTAATGATTGTTGATTTACTAACACACATTTATATTTTTCATAGATTTGACTAGATCGTTTACTTAAAGAGCCACTTACATGCAAAATTCAAATTTGTGTTGTCATCTAATTATGAAGATGATTTTGTGACATTTTGACAACAGTATGACTGAGATGTCATAACTGGTTGCCGAGATATTACCGATCAAACTCGATCAAACTCGCAGACTTTCCTGTATGAATTCATCAAACTCATTCACTCACTTTCGTTTAGTGGTTTACTGATGGAAGCCATTTACCCAGACGAATTTGACTGATTTGTGTCAATTAGGTGACGTCACCCAGAAAGTCACTTAAAAATTATCATCAAAATGCGATAACAAAAATTCGGTTTTGCATTTCAGTGGCCTTTTAAGTACATTTTATAATTTGCATTTTATTAGGGTGAAAGTAAATCATGTTATATCTGTGTAAATTCATGATGCTCATGCATGTAGTGACTGGTTTAATGTGTTTCATGAACAAACCTGCCTTTTTCCACTAATTTGTTGCCTTTGTATGTTGACATTTGCTCGTAATGTTTAAAACATGTTTAATATTGTTATTTGTGATCATGTAGCACTTATAGTTGGAAATTTCTGAGAAATAAATGTACTTGGTTCAATGATCTTGTGAAATATATTTAAAAAACAAAAAATTTACTGAAGAGGAAGTAAAAACCACCTTAATACAGATATTTTGTATCGTTGAAATTAGGTGGAAGAGCACACGTGTTTTCCACGTGTCCATATCCACGTGAATTCAACTTGCCTTTTACGCGTATTATCTACGTGAATTACACCAGTTTCTTGTACAAGAACAGCCGCATCCTGCAAATGTTCTTTAGTATTATAAAATTCACCTGGAGTAGGTGATAATCCATCTCGAATTATTGCAAATGGTAATAACTATCATGTGGAATGTTAAGCTTGGTTTATCAGTCGATTGGTTACTTGCCACATCCATTCCCTGGGTGCCATTAAAGTATTGCTACTGGAGGAATCGACTATTCGTACCGAGTTCACACTCTTCTCGGTTGGAATAACAAAACTATCAAGAAGTAGACAAATATCGGTTCTTCAGCACACATTCACGTACTGATTACCATACAGCAGGCACTAGACATGAAATCGACAGTCTTATTATAATCAAACGTGGAGTAATTCAAATAACATAAAAACAATTGGGACGTGTTTCAGTAATTACCGACTTCGCCATTTGAATCAGTCACACGAAGAAATTACTTCCAATGCGAGTTATATCGATGCGGGTACCGTGTCTGTGATATTATTTTTATCGAACGTGGCATTTATAGAAGACATCTTTCTTCATATGATAAACAACCTTCTATATTCCCAGTGGATATTTCGATCGTGGCTTAGCGAAACTGATGTTGGACGAGTAGGCGGGGTTTGGACGAGTAGGCGGGGTGCAAATTAGTGAACTCGGCAAGATTGTTTACTATTTTGATCGGAATTGACGACAGACATTATCTGTGTTGTTTTGGTAAGATCGATGGATCGGCAGTATATTTTTATGTTTTCTGAATATTTATAGGCTATCAACACATCATTTGATATTAAATATACAGTTTATGTCCCTTCAAATGAATAATCATAAACCTTCTTTCTTTGGACTTGAGCGATAATCCCATCATCTTATGAATTTAACCTTGGAGGATATCATAAGGCGATGTGCTCTATGATTCTGCTAAGTACACCTTTCGATATTTAGCCTTTTTACAACCCCACCCACCTTACCGCAAAAACATGAACATATGTATGATTTGCTGCCATAAATTCAACAAACGCACATGGGCTGTTGTAGGGCTGGAAGTTAACATCAGGAGAGGTGGCCTTAACAGATTTTACCTGTCCAAACAAAAAAAGATACCCAATTCATAATGCATCATGTCAAGATGAACTCAAAAGCTGCACATAGCTTTGTCGCGCGCGTGACACGCGGCTAGTCGTGAAACACCTTTCAGGAGAGATAAACCACCCCTGAAAAGAAATAACCTGCGACGTTGTGTTCTGTAGTAACACTCAGAGGATGAAGTGCTATTTGGTATGAAATGACCACACACCCCGCTGCACTGCTCTTAGAAAAAGAGAAGGGCGGTACTGCTCGTCGCCAATAGCAACACGTTTTTGATCTGGTCTTTGAGTGACTATGTTGTTTGTATTGGCAGAGGCGAAGGAAGTTCAAAACGCACTTTCATTATTTCATCCTCGGCCTGTGTGAAAAAAGAGAAACAAAGTCAGCTTTCTCTTCCTGCAAGTTGCCAAAGTTCGAACAGGAAATACAGATTTTATGAGCTTTACAAAGATGCGCGTGTTAGCGAGGGGGAACAGAGAGAGGGAATAGTGAGTAAAAGCGGGGTGAACTGGCTTAAAACTTACCAAAGCCCTCCATGCCAAAAAATTAGTGACAAAATGAAAGATTATATGACAAAATGATGCAAGGACTGTTTCTATTACTACAGTTTTGTCTAATTGTTCTGTTTGAGCACTAAAATACAGCACATCATGAAACTTTGTTTAAAAACTCAACATGGCCTACTCCCACAATGCAACATAATTGAGTTAATTCTTGTTAATTTGCTGTGATATCACTCATGTTTTCGATTCGCGCGGTAGCCATGTTGGACAATAATTTTGAAATTGTGTTTGATTTCGTTGATTCTGTTGATTAAGGTGTATGACTGTTGTTGCACTCTAGGCAAGATTGATGGTAAGACATTTATGGATATGAAAATCTATGTTTTTTAAACTGTCCCTTGTCTGCATTGCGAGAAGGAGCAAATTTGCTTATAACCTCAAAGATTCTGCCATACGGGCCCTCGACCCTAAGGTGGCATCAGATCATAAAAACACCAGGGGCGAGTGCCTTGCCTAGTGTTGAGGATATATAGTCTTCATTTGGCTTCTGATTGGTTGAGGTGACTGCGGCCCTGGATTGATCAGGAAATTCAATGTGAGGCTATGACAAAGCACTACTCTGCTCGTGTTCACTTGTCTGACAGTTCGTGTTCACTTGTCTGACAGACAGGAATCACATTCATAACTTAGATTTCAACTGCTTTAGGCCATTGTTAAATCCATATATGTATATATAGCATAGCATTTTTGTACAATATCCATAAAATACAAAGTTGAAATTAAACACATGATATTTCCCCAATGGGGTTTAAGTTTTGATAGCATGTTTTCTTATATAGTTAGCTAGCAGCACTAAATCAGGCATGGACCCCCTAATGTCGATGGGTCATTGCAAACTAAAAATCAGCCCTGCATAACCTTTGACCCCTAAGTGACTTTTAAATATCTTGTTTTGATGTGAAACCAATGTTATATAGCCAGCAAGAAGCCCAAATCTACAACAAAAAACAAATCCTCTTATATTGGTGGCTCATTTAAAATAAAAACAAAAGTTGCCGTACATGACCTTTAACCGCTATGTTATTATTGGAAAATTTATTGTTCTACGTGTCTCAATGGGGAATATGAAGACCTCTTGTAATTTCTTTAGAATCCAAATGAAGTCTGTTGGTATCTCGGATTGGATAGGTCAATACCGTCATCCATTACCTTTACATCATTCCATGGTTACCCAGTAAAGTAAGGAATATTTGGTACATGTAGGAAGCATATTTTGTCCATTTAGTTAGAAGAATGTTTTAAATGTGCTTACCAACACACCTGAACATATTTTTCCTTTGTATTATTCAATTTGGTGGTCAATATGGCTTAATTTGAGGCCCCTGTGACCATATAAAGTGTGCCATTGAATACAATGTTAACCTAAAAAAGTCACTATTAAGTCTGGTCATAACGTTTAATTCTCAAAAACAGCAGAGCTTCTAGTCTTTTTGCCTGGTTTTAATTATATAGTAGAATACATCATAGTAAAAACAAATTTCTAAAACATCCCGAATAGTCATAAAGACGGGTCTGTTTGATGCCTTCAAAGCTAAATATAATGTGCCATTGAATATAATGTTAACATAAAAACGTTACTATCAAGTCTGGTCATAACGTTTAATTCTCCAAAACAGCAGAGCTAGGTCTTTTTGCCTGGTTTTTTTAAATAGTAGAATACATCATAGTAAAAAACACATCTCTAAAACATCCCGAATTGTCATAAAGATGGGTCTGTTTGATGCCTTCAAAGCTAAATATTGATTGGTACAGAAACTTAACATCTTGTATAATATATGCTGGTACAATATTAATAAATATTCTGAAAACAAACATGCATATACATTTCTTAAAACCACAGCTTATTCCGCTTGATTGATAACTAAAACAAGAGTAAATTCATCGACCAAGTACTAATACTATGTCTATTAAAGCTCTGCTGTTCAACACAGATTATTATATATCTCTGACTCAGGCATATGTCCTGACATTCGGCCGTACGTTCGCTAAAGTTTGTTGGCACGTTTCTTACAAAGTAAGCTATCAGTTTCATATTACACATGGACCCCTCTCATAACGATTGAAACTTGGGAACTTAAAATCAGCCCCCTGACATTTGACCCTTGATTTATCATTAAATAACTTGTAAACTTTTGGTGGCCATTTTCTTATTAAGCAACCTATCAACCTCGAATGACACATGGACTGCTCTCATGATAATTGAACATTGAAAAGTAAAAAACAATCCTCCATGACTTTTGACTCCTGATTTATTATTGACAAAAATTCACTGCTTTACAACTTCTGGTGATCTGTTTTTAGCTCTGCTGTTCAGTGGAAATTATTATATACATTGACTTTGTTTTCATATACAGCATGCTATCAGTTTCAATTTACCCCTCTCATGAGCGTCAATGGACACCATATAATACACTAGTTATGGTATGACGTTAGAGCCTGTACTGACCTCATGAGCATCAAACTCTCAATAAACACAATTGAGCAACAAGTGTGCAACACTGAATGCCAGGGCTGGAAATTAACTTAAATGGCCACCCGTCATCAGGACGGGTGGGCCAGGAGATGTTACCCGTCCTTAACAGATTCTACCCGTCCCCAAAAAAAGATGCCATACAAGTTCAACAAACATTTATTTTGGAAGTATATATTTATAATACATATAAGTACTGAATGCCAATATATCAAGCAAATGTAAAACTTAGACGTCAAAAGTGTGGAGTTCTTGCAACTCAATAAACCCCTCGCAAAGTTCATCATTCGTATCACTGTCTTCATCATCCACGGGTAACGCGGCTAGTCGAGAAACACCTTTCGCGCTATAACCAACGACGTGCGCTCTGATCTTTTCACACCCTTGACGCACTCTCCATGGCAGATATGTTTGACGCTAGGCTAACATAACATGCGAATCCTAGCCTGCGCAGAAGCCGATGCGCAAGGAGATCGACCCTTGACGATAATCATACCCTAATATTCCACAGAATATTTTCAAGGCCCCATCTCTTTTTCACCATACTAATGATTAGATTTTTATTTCTTTTGCGAAAATTGCTCATCTTCATGGAAAAATTCACTGACATTGAAACGGGTTTCAGTTTTTTAGCAATCCGTCCATGTTCCCTGAAACCAATCACACTTGACTCCCAGAAACTGTGTTTTTACCATTAACATGCATGCAGAAGAAAATAAATTTTCATGCGTGGTTGAACACATGGACCTAAATTTTGCCAATGTGACTTTTAATAATCGCAAACAGTCAGACAGTCTTAATGACTTCTTAACGGTATAATACGGTATTAGAAATGTTATCAGGCCAGGGCTACACACAATATTAACATTGAGGGAAATCTAGCCTCGAGACCCAAATAGTCGTCGCGTTTATGCATAATGATTCTGGATAGATAAACCACCCCTTAGCACAAGTAACCAGCGATGTTGTGTTCTGTAGTAACAAAGTAACAATCTGAGGACGAGATGCTATTTGGTAAGAAATGACCACACACCGCGCTACACTGCTAAGTGCAAAACAGAGCTGAAATTTGCTAACGCTTAGAAAAGGAGAAGCGCGGTACAGCTCGCCGTCAATAGCAACAGGTTTTTCATCTGGTCTTAGGGTGATCATGTTGTTCGTATGCGACAGAGGTGCAGGAAGTTCAAAACGCACTCTCATTATTAAATCCTCTGCCTGTGTGAGAAAAGAGAAACTAAGACAGCTTTCTCTTCCTGCAAATTGTCGCCAAATATATACAGATTTTATGAACTTTACAAAGGTGCGCGTGTGTGCGAGGGGGAACAGAGAGAGGGATAAGTGAGTAACAAAGGGGTGGTAGGTGTTTGCTTGATTGAGGTTGGCGTCGCTGAGCATTTACGCATTAACCTGGATGTGTTTAAAGTCTTTTAGAGTTAAAGAGCTGGTAGAGCAGACAAACTTGTAATAATCTATGTACAAGTGTAAAACTACATCAACATCAGACATACAATCGCTGAATGTGACCTAAGCAGTAATCTTGTTGCTTTTTCGTCAGAGCAGCTTTCGTTGTCAGACGACACGCTGCGCTCACTGATTAGTCTCGCCAGGATCGCTATGTTCTTATCTGTCTGTGTAATAAACAAACAGTGTTCAACTTGAAAAGTTATCCGTCGCAGGACGTGCAATTGGGCTAGATTTACCCGTCCGGCCATAAAATCACCTGTCAGTGACGGGCGGACGGGTGTTAATTTCCAGCCGTGGAATGCCCTAATGTCCGACACTGTCCTGCAATCATATATCTACATATAGGTGTATGGCTGCCCTATGAAACAAGACAAATACCCCCCTTCCCCTCCCTCTCCCTTCCAACGTACATATTTTAGCCTGCCTCGCTCGTATCATTCCTTTACTAGGCCAATGTCACATAATTTTGAGTCCCTGTGATACATTGGATTGTACCACTGAACGCTATGTTCAACCATGAACGTTGTGGTTTTGTCTTGTCATATCGTTAAGTGGATAGTCAGGTAAGAAAACAGCAGAGGCTTAAGGCATGATATGCAACTATACAAAAGAGTGATCAATAGGTACACTTTCATAACAATGGTGTTTTAAAAGATCACATGGAAATAGCTATTGATTCATGAACATGTGTTACAGGAGAATTCTAGCTGATGGAACCGTATACATCAGAATGGAAGACGTTAAGGCAGTGATAAAACTGGAGGCCCCTGATGATGTCAACGATGGATCTTCATATTGCTTCAGCAATGGAAGCAACATGAAAGCCCATAAAAGAACGCATATTGGTGAAAAACCCCACAAATGTGACACTTGTGGAAAGTCGTTTGCTATTGGAAGTACTCTGGTAGGACATATGAGAACGCATACTGGTGAAAAACCCTACAAATGTGACACTTGTGGAAAGTCGATTGCTCATAGAAGTACTCTGACAGGACACATGAGAAAGCATACTGGTGAAAAACCTTATAAATGTGACATTTGTGGAAAGTCGTTCACTCACGGAAGTCATCTGACAGCACATATGAAAAGGCATACTGGTGAAAAACCTTACAAATGTGACATTTGTGGAAAGTCGTTTGGTCGTGGAAGTACTCTGACAGCACATATGAAAAGGCATACTGGTGAAAAACCTTACAAATGTGACACTTGTGGAAAGTCGTTTGCTCATGGAAGTCAACTGACAAGACATATGAAAAGGCATACCGGTGAAAAACCTTACAAATGTAACACTTGTGGAAAGTCGTTTTCTGCAGGAAGTACTCTGACAGTACATATGAGAAAGCATACTGGTGAAAAACCTTATAAATGTGACATTTGTGGAAAGTCGTTCACTCAAGGAAGTAATCTGACAGCACATATGAGGAAGCATTCTGGTGAAAAACCCTACAAATGTGACACTTGTGAAATGTCTTTTGCTCTTAGAAGTCATCTGACAGAACATATGTGGAAGCATACTGGTGAAAATCCTCACAAATGTGACACTTGTGGAAAGTCGTTTGCTTTTGGAAGTGCTCTGGCAAGACATATGAGAACGCACACTGGTGAAAAACCCTACAAATGTGACACTTGTGGAAAGTCGTTTGCTGTTGGAAGTACTCTGGCAGGACATATGAGAACGCATACTGGTGAAAAACCCTACAAATGTGACACTTGTGGAAAGACGTTTGCTTATGGAAGTCATCTAGCAGAACATATGAATAGGCATACTGGTGAAAAACCTTTCAAGTGTGACATTTGTGGAAAGTCGTTCACTCATGGAAGTCATCTGACAAGACATATGAAAAGGCATACTGGTGAAAAACATTTCAAATGTGACACTTGTGGAAAGTCGTTAGCTAGTGGAAGTTCTCTGAAAGGACATATGAGAACGCATATTGGTGAAAAACCTAACAAATGTGACACTTGTGGAAAGTCGTTTGCTGTTGGAAGTACTCTGGCACTACATATGAGAACGCATACTGGTGAAAACTCTACAAATGTATCATCTGTGCCTAATTCATGAGCATTCCTCAAGCAAGGACACAATATTTGATTTTGTGTTTTCCAATACACACATAGCATTAATAAATCTGCATCATCGACCCCTGTTAGTGTGTGGATTAAAGACCCTAGGTAATCTGAAGTCTGAACTTTGTTGGCTCTCATTGTGTTATGTAGGTGAATTAGGTTCCTTCTGTAAGGGTGACTATTGGCATTGGTAACGGCATTTGCTGGAAGAAATTGGGCAAGAATGGTCCTCTTACGTAGCATAGTACAGTTAACTATGGTTGTTATACTTCTATATGCATATCTGTTAATACATGTTTTGGCAATAACATTACGGTATAAAGGTGAAGTTGTGGTATGAACCAAATAAATATAATGTTCATCGTCATGTTTGAGTCTGCAATAATTTCCCATGATGAGTACATCGACAGCTAATAGCCATAGTCATATAATATATATCCAAACGTAATCAAATAGCACCGACCAATGAACGAAAGAAATATAGGCTTCTTGTATTTATCAAATGCTTTGATGTCCTCCCTACCTCCCCTCCGTCCCTCCCTAACAATCCTCTCTCTCACATCTCGCTTTTCTGTGTTTTCCTATCTTCGCCTCCCTCACTGCACTTCTTGGCATGTGCTAGCCTCCCACCTCTTTTTAATTCATTCCAACTTCGTTTCCCCTCCTTTTCAACCCTTGCCCTAACTCTCAACTCCATTCCAAACAACCATCTCTTCCTTCTCCAACCTCGGCATCCCTTTTTCTACCTCCTCGCTAACGTTATTATTGTCAGCAGAACTCATTGGCCATTCGAATGACAGATGAGGTGATACATATGTATTTGTCTTGCAAATGTTAAATGCCACCATTAAATGTTGTACTATTTGATAACTGTGTGACAAACTCGAATTCGTCAATTAACTCTTAATGTAATTGGCTAAACCTTAATGAAAAGTCTCATAACATCTCATCCGGCCATCATCTGAACCTATTGGCGAACTGTCTATGCTCATTCAAGGTAAAAACACATAGTCACGTAGATAGACTAGTTATCATGATCTGTCATTGACGTATGTGTGCTTTGCATCGGGGGTGCACTAGCTTATGCAAGTATGGCTGCGCTATTACTGGCATATCATCGAGTATCTTAAGTGAAATAGGAGCGTTACATGCACTAAGCGTGGTGGCTTATTTGAGGCTCAAACACTCAAAACACTCCTAAACAATGCTGTAAGGAGCACAATATTGATTTTGTACAAAGGAACAATAGCATCCATTGCATATGTTTCACATGAAATATTGTGCAACGATAGCTATGATCGTTTATTTATCCTGTTCATGGACCGTGTCGGTTTCTATGTACATCTGTTATCAATTGAATATGTGGCAAATAAAGAAAGGTAACGCGTTGAGTGGTGCATCTGCGAGTAACCCGATGCAATGAATTGGTAGAGCTGATGAATAATTCATGGCTTGCTTGAATGCATTCGTCATTTGTTTGACAAAGACCCAGAGCAGATCATCTCACACGCAACATCATTTTTGTGCAATTATGCTTTTGTCGTCGTTTATTCCCTTGTCATATCCTAAGATGATTCCATACTTGATGCTAATTAAGTGGAAATAGCTTTCAGTCATATCGCTTTGAGACAGAGCTTGCAACGAAGGTATGTCATTGCTACATGAAGCAGATTGTTGCCTTTCTATACACCTTCAATGTAAAATAACCAATAATTATGTCTTTTTCCAAGCGGAATCAACATAATGGGACATAAACTTACTCACCCTATTTACATCTTAGGTGTATTTTGAAAACTACATTTTACCACATATATAACTCATATCCAAAGTATGGTTATCAAAGGATACATAAATGAACATTATGGGTCACTGTGTGTTGCCATCAAATACACATGTGCATATCATTATTCAACAGAATCAGTGGCAAGGTACTCGCTGATCTGGTCACTGGCGGATTTATGGCGCAATTGTTAGGATCAAATGAAATTATAATAAAATCCTACTTCATTATAGTGATGAAAGCATGAAAACAGTTTCAGACAAACACTAAAATTATTAAGCAGGCCATTTCTTCTTTACTATGTTGAATCCCATCATCCGTCGCAAACACGTCACCAAGATAAGCCATTTTTTTGGTTCTTACTATCTATTGTTCCTTGGCAACAGTCAGGATAAAGATACTGATATGCTTGATTTTTGAGTAATGCGATTGTCATTCTGTTTCTACATTATTTAAAATATATTAAGGTCCTAGGTTAGTATTTCCTTATGCGCTGCCAAGATACACTGAATAAGGAATGCCCCTCAGAATGTTCCCTGGTGGGTGACAGCTGTGGGACCTTCTCTACTTACAAGGAACAGATTTGTAGAATAAGCGTTCTTCGGGTGATGTCAACTGTACACGTCACCAGCCTGGTGTTCAAGGAAAACTTTGGAACGAGTGTATTCGGCAACATATCGGGTAGGAATAGAATGTACACCCGACTAAATTGCGAATATGTCTGTTAGATTTCATATAATCATCGATTTTTAGTTATAGTTTATATTTCAATAATCAGCATTTTCAAAGAGGTGTACATATGATTGTGAATGATTCAACAGAGATATTGACAATTAACACTTCCATTTTTGGTTTTATCAACATATCTTCTATTACCTAGTGATCATTCAACGTCTGGATTAACAGTACCAAGTCGAAGTGGGCACATGGTTGTGATAGACACAGAGGAATCTTCGTACATCAGATCCTTTAACCTGGCATACTGACTTTTGTCCTTTGTACGTTCACGGTTTCATCATACACAGTACTCATGCTGAGCAACTTCGAGTATCGCTGAAAGTGCTCGACAAACGCGCAAACTTAATTACACAAGTTAACACAGGTGAGAAGCAAATATCTTTCCTGCTCTTTGTTTTAAACAGCTGTTCCCTGAGCAAACTGACTTGATGCAGACTACAAATAGACTACTCACCTATGATGGCACACACTTACCTCACCACGGTATTTGCAAATTGACATGTTCTGCTGAAAACTGGACTGGCACGAACTCGAATTCAATGAACGTGCAATAGAGCACAAATCTGCCTCAAATGCGGTGATGAGCATTAGGAGCAGGACTGCAAAGCACCATTCAAGCACTCCGGTACCTATCCCGCATACTCCAAACGATACCCAATATGGCAAACAGAGAAGCAAATTCAAACAATATATATCACCTTTTCCTGAAGCCAGAAAAATAGTCGAGAGTCACAACTCAACTCCCTCCAGACCTACATATGCCAGTACCGCAGCAAAACCTACCACAATTACAAAATCCACTTTCACAACCAACAGCATCCCAGCAGAACAAGCAAAACAAAACATCCCCACAATCCAAACAACTAATGAACACCCAACACCACAAAACCCACATGAAAAATCCAAACTTCCACGGTCCATAAAAACAAAACTCATAAGAGTTCAGAACCCAGAATCTTTTGTTGGGCTCAACATGTATGGCCCATTGTCTGCCATGGAGACCGATGAGGTCCCCCATGGCAGACACACACCATCAGAAGCCAATCGGGACCCGGGGCCTGTAGTGGGTCAGGGAACTTGTGGCCCTATGAATGCCTTGGGGACTGAGGTCCTCCATGGCAACAAACTCCCTACCAAACCCCCTGATAGGTAATGGCCGGCATTTTACAATGGAATTGCCGAGGACTGCGAAACTCCATGGCAACAAACGCCCCACCAAACCCCCTGATAGGTAATGGCCGGCATTTTACAATGGAATTGCCGAGGACTGTGGAATTATCATGAAGAACTAATTACCTTACTCAACAAAAATAATGGTATTGCAGCCTGCCTTCCTTATGGCGGAAAATAACTATAACATAAAAGGCTAAAAGACTTACCATACATTTGGAAGCACTGGGGATCGAGCGACTGGCGGCTGCTCCATTTTAATCAAGGATTTTATTCCCCAGAAAGAAATAGAACTCAATACAAACCTTCAAGCAGTAGCAGTAAATACAAGTCCATCACACTTTGCTCCCTCTTCCACTTCTTCTTACCTACTAACCAAAGATTCAGTGAACTGAATGAACAACTATCATATATACATGAGGTATGGATAGAGATAGTTGAATTGATTCTTATCTTGCTCGTATCTATTTATTGGATTTTATGTATAAAATAACAAAAGTTGGCACACCCATAATCAATCAAAGAAACCCACTCACTCGTTAAATGTTCGTAAAAATCACTCTGAATGCTCTCAACATACGACAGTTGATGTGAGGCAAATCGTTACAAACGATTAAATCGGGGTGGGAAGACGCATTCAAGGTTGCGCGTATATCGCATTGCGCACGTTTTCTCGAACGATCGGTAAAATGCACGTTGTGCACAACACCACTACACTGAGGTTCCAAGTGGTCGCCCATCCGTTTACAAATCTGTCCCAAACTTCTTCTATTGCAGCTCTGATTGGTAAGACATAATACTTCTTGCGCCTGTGATATCACACCACAAGTAGGGCGGCAACTATGAAATGATCCCCGAAAACACAAGCACATCCATCCTAACTATAGCTCTCTAAAGGAGTGCAATATTCCTAGCTGCCATCAAACTTGGTGTGCCAATGTTCAACGGAATCGAAACAATTATTATCACCATTCCATTCCGCTTCATTGCAATCATTATAAGAATACGCAGTTGCTCAAAGTAACTAGAGTCGTGGACCAAATGTGGAACGGCTGTAGATCCTGTCAGCTGGCGTTCGGATGGAAATCACAAAAGGTATTTCATGATCTCACATAACTTCCAGCAATCATCTTTGCTACCGACATCGGGGTAACATATGGTCGTTGTAACTTTGGAGTTGTGAATACGTCACAATCTCTCTCTCTCTCTCTCTCTCTCTCTCTCTCTCTCTCTCTCTCTCTCTCTCTCTCTCTCTCTCTCTCTCTCTCTCTCTCTCTTTCTCTCCTAAACTCCTGTGATGACATGAATATGAGCATTATGCTGCCGTGCTTTGTATTGTGGCATTATATAAAAGACTACATGTGAAATACACTAAGGTTGATTGCGAATTTCTTAGCTACCTAGCTAGGTACTTACCTGCATGCATATAAATGTGATTCTCGTAATCAGCTCACAACTATTCTCTCCTTTACAATAGAAGTGTTGTTAACGGCACACACGTACACAGTTACTTGCATCTTTTGGGAAGTATTATACAGCTGCTCTGGCGACAGAGCTGCACGCATTGGGATTTACTTGCCACGTTCACCAGAAACAGCATGTCTGCCGAAAAAGACCCAAATTTGCTGCGAACACACGATGAAAAGAAAATGTCAAGTGCATAATACTAGACATTGCCATCGGTTTTTGGCGAATGTCTTCATTGTAATGACGTCCCTTGCGCGAATATATTTGTCATTGAGTGAACTATGTTGTATTTTATTGGGCTTTCTTTCTTATTCAATAATTTATTTTTAACCTCAATGCCAAGTATTTCACGAGATGCTCGCTGGTACCAAGCGCTGGTGACGTCGGGGGTGCATTTAGAAAAAAAAACCAGGGTACCAGCAGACATTGACCATGTTACACGAGGATAAAAGCGCATAACTGTTAGCATATTATGTGAAGTGTAATACAATATCAGTACCACAACCACTCAGTTCTCGATGCCGAGCTCGCGAGCGCCGAGTCACCACCTCTGCTTATGACAAGCATGTATGGAAGTGGTCGCCACTGCCGTCGCACCCCACCCTTATTTGTCTTTCCCTGGGATCCCCGTAGTTTCGATTATAAAGATTTTGGCACTCGACCACCATTCAACTGCTTTAATCAACTGCAGACCTATGTCATCAATATGCTGAAAAAATCCCATAGTCAAGATAAACATATTGGTCCAAGAATTACACGGTGTTTTGGGAGCTATCTATTGGCGTTATCGTGTAACACTCAAATAGATTTATATCATTGAATGTGACTTTGTATTATCTGTTTATTATGTTATTGCGAATTTAAAGCATTGCCCAGATTCTTTTCTGACACATACGGAAGCATTCACATACAAGCATTCACCTGTTAAGCATATGCCATCATTCCTTTCATAAGTTATTATTATTTGATATCATTATTTCAAAATATTTATTCAAACTTACTTTATCATTAGTTTCTTACTATTAGCTAACACATATGTTTCTCTTCCATTTAATTGATAACCAAGTTTTTTGATATGATATGCCTAGGGCAAACTAACATTCAGCATTCTGATAAAATATTGATGTGCTAATGTACATGAAGCTCTCATGCATATGCCGTGATCTGCGTATTAAGACAAAACACGGGTCAAATGGTACGGGTCAATGTCTCATTCATTCTAATTTCAAAGAGATTATCGACCAATGTGTCTGTTGGGTTTGCTATCGGGCCAAGAATTTTACATAATAGTCATCTAAGTTCTGAGAGCTAAGAAAAAATATTACGCTGATTCCTTGGAAACATCGAACGGAGTGACGTCATTTGGCCCTATTGTCATCGACATCGATATTACCCTTTGAGAAGTCGTGTTAAATGAGGAACCCGTAGTACATAAGGAGACAAGCAGACCTTGTTTACCTATATTCCTAATCGACCTGAAGGGTTGCAACACAATGGCTCTGTATATGGGGGATGTTGTACAAGATGATGTGAAGAGAGCCTGTAGTGTTAAATCTAGGGCCATTAGATTTTGCACATGACTATGTTTTTCACACACAATCTGAATAATGCCAATTGCGTTAACGAATGCAGATTAGATATATTACAAGATACTAAAAGAGTCGTTAGGGTTTCACTGTTTGACTTAGTGTACACGTGTAGTCTAGCACGTTCGGGCAGGAATCATTGAAAACAGCGCTATGAGTTATTCAATGGACGCTACTTCAATAATGAGTAATTATTAGATGAAATAAGTTTATTTCAAAGATATTACTGTTATTGTAGATTGCAAGCCATTCCCATCAACAGCGCTATATGAGCTAGTACACATTCGATGTTCCACTCGCGCCCGCACGCCCACACTCACTCACCCACTCACCGATTTTTCATGTGTACATTAATTCACACACACATACCACTTCTGCATTTACTCATTGACTTGGCCATATACTTATTTACTTACTCATTCACTTAATCGGCAACATGTCAATTGAATGACGCACTGTCCCACTTGCATACTCACGCGCGGATTCATTCACAAAAGTCTAAATGAGATCAACGGAGTGAAGGGTGCAACCATGTTGTTTGGTTATCAGTGCATTCTAGCCGCTGGTGATATATTCCAACTTGCTCCGGTGATAAAAGTTACATTTTTTTACCCTTTATTATCTGTGTCAGGCAAACTTACAATTACATGGTGAGCTCATGCGACAGAAAGATGACTCATTCTTTGCAGAATTGCTCTGTATTGCTCGAGTCCAAAGAGATCAAACATGTTGATGCAAACTATCCCAAAATACATCCTACATGTGTTTTCATTGAATCATGACATTGACGGTTGCAATGCTGAACGATAAACAATGCTCTTGCTCCAAGAAAAGAGGATCGTGCCATAATCAGTGATGATAAAGCTGACAGCCCTGGACTCGTTGATTTACAAAATGTTGCAGAACCCAAAACCAGCATATAAAATAGACGTCCGCCCGTACGTCCGCGTTAGAGAGTGAGTGAGTGAGTATAGTGTTACACGGCACACCAACACTGTGTTATATGGCGCCTAGAAAGGTTAAAAGATAAGTTTGACCTGGTTAAGAAGCCGCATTCTAGGATAAATGGGAAAAAAGACGGAAAACACATAGATGAAATTTCATCTAAAGGGATGGATAGCAGAGGCTTATGTCTATGGCAGAGAAAGATCCGGTTCATGGATGGAGATAAGTATTAGATTTATTATTTAATATAGCACGATCATTTTGTATGATGACATTTTCTATTTTATGACCACTGTCGTTTGTGTCATCATATCCCCACAAATCGCTGTGGGCATTGAAATCGCAAAGCAGCAAAAGTGGGAATGGAAGTTGACTGATCAGATGATCAATGTCTCTCTGTAAAATCTTGTGGCTTGGTGGTAGTTATAGAGAGCACAAAGTGATTGTTTTGTGGAGGGTAATACTATAGCTATAGCTTGAAGAGACGTGTCTAAAGGAATGGGTTTATTGGGGACACCGTGTTTAATAAGCACAGACGCCCTTCCTACAGCTCTTCCGTCTCTTTGTGATGAAGATGTTTTATTATACATGGTATACCCTCTCATTGACATTTGATCAGTCTCCTTCAGGGCTTTAAAGAAAATTACATGAGGTCTTCTGATTGCTTGAAAACAGCAGCTCAAATTCCCCTCTCGGTGATGTTGTGCAAACATTTTTCCAATAATAACTTAGAGTCAAAGATCATGTAGGACAAATTTTAACTGATTTAAAAACACCATCAATACAAGAGTTAATGTGGAATTTTTAGGTGCTGGCTTACTTGCAATAGTTATTTAACACGACTTCGTATTGGGTGATATCAATGTCGATGACAAGAGAGCCAAATGACGTCACCCGGTTCGATGTTTCCAAGGAACTACCATAATACATTTTCTTAGCCCTCCGAACTCAGGTGATTACTACATGATATTCTTGGCCCGATAGCCAACCCAACCGACTGATTGATCGATAATATCTTTGAAATGAGAATGAATTATGGATCTCTATACCTTTTGACCCGTGTTTTGTCTTAGTACTCAGATCTCAGGGGAATGTTACGTAATGTTCATGATTTCAATTCTTCGTTAATTGATAACATGCAAGGCCCTTCGGACGTCTGACTGATGGGATAATTGTCAGGCCCATTGCTTGTAAACTCTGTAGATAGCCTAGCTATTAAAGTTGTATGCTCTCCTTATGGAGCCCGTCATACATAATGGAGGCAAGCAGATACGGCTTAACTATATTCCTAATCGACCTGAAGGTTTGAAACACAATGGCTGTGTATATGGAGGATGCTGTACAATGATGATGTGAAGAGAGCCTGTAGTGTTAAATGTAGGGCCATTTGATTTGGCACATGACTATGAGATGTACAAAGTACTTGTGCGGAACAAACAGTTCAGTTTAACTACAACCATTTAACCTGAGTTCCATTTCAGTACACTCATATTCGCTGTGGCTCGTCTGCCAATATTGATTCCGCCATAGGCAAAAACTATAATAACATGGTAGCTAAAGTATTCAACGGTAACGGTTATGTCACCTAGAGTTTGCATTATGTGTAACACATAGCAGCTGGGGTGGCGCATAAACTGTACAAGCAAATCTCCCATAACACGTAAACATGAATCAATATTCACAATATTTAGAATACATTCTCGATCGACAGTGTGATTGTCTGGCATTACAAGTTAGAAGTTGATTGCGTAGTTGCTCTAACTTTTCCGTCTTGGCATATACTTCACCCAGGAAAGGATACATTAGAGTGCGCAGGCTGTAGTCTGGTATTAGGGCAGGATACGATATCACTACTGATAAAACCTTGATGATCGCATATCATTTACGCTTCTTTGGTGTGAGCCTATCGGTTGAGGGAGCTGAAAAGTAGAGTCTATACTAATGAAGCTGTTGCGCCTTAACGCAGGTATTCCATTGTATTCTAATCCGTTCTATTATCCTCTATTTATTCATATAAACGACATGCAACCTTTCCCGCTGTATACGCATTAAAATTGAACATGTTGCTGTGACTCATAAGAACAAACTGAAGCAGCAACAAGAGCCGTTGGTCAAACCACGTGTCCTTATTCTCAGTGGAAATAAATGATCAGTACTAACTAGGACAATATTTAGTAACTCGAGACCGCCTTATGACACTAGCAACATTACTGTGCTTCACGGACATTATTAGTTTACTACACAGATACACTGGCGGACGCTGGTACCCATCAAACAACAGACCGACTCAACGTAGGTCACACCTCCATGTCAAGTTATTACTTGATATATTCACTTTGACGAACCTATCGTGGTAGATAAGGTGTGGTCGTAAACATTTTAAACGGAACGTGATGAGCCGTATTCATTACAAATGACAGTATGAATTTTGCAATGTAAAGTGATATTGGAATTCGTTAAGCACAGAGCCTCCATTTAATGGAAATAATAATAATGGCACATTCCTGATAATTTGGTAGAACTGTGGGGGTTTTATTGTGCAGGGGCAACTCAAAATCCTAACTCATAAAACTAAATGGGGTGGCACTGGCAGCAGAAGAGATTCAAATGTACACGAGGAACAGACAAGCAGTTAGTTCTGAGAATCCACAAAGCCAACATGAAGAAGTTAACTTTTTGGCGCTTCTGTTCCTTTGCTTAGGACGTCATCATCATTAATTGTCGTATTTGACGATCGTAGATGATTCTTAACTGCTGCTGCATCTCGAATTATATCTTGTATGACTCTCCAGCGCTTGAGCAGCTTTATTAGAATATGCATTCTTGTGAGGTTGTCATTCGTTGTACATCGTTTCTCGGCGTGTACCTCGCTAGGAAAACGCAATAGCGTTATAACAACATCGGTCGTCTTGGGAGTTTTGCTGGGTGCAGACAGGTGCTTGATTACCGATCTATTAGTTCAGCTCAGTAAATGTGTGTTGTTATGCAGCAAGCATCACTCAACGACACATCACAATGAAGCAAATGAGAATATATTCAGGATAACGATTGCAATAGCATTAACAATGTTTGTGTAATGGTAATCGAACATTACTATATAATAGTGCTAGAGTTAGCACAGACATCGAGTTCGATGTACCTATAAACGGTTGCTAAACTACTAGTATCAGCCAAACAGCATGCGAGTTGCGTTGGTGACTGTTAGCATGTTGTGCTGTTATTATGTGGACAAAACGTTCGTCACACAAATCCTTACAAATGTCTAGTTTCAACTTACAGGAGTGTTACGCACTCTCTATGTGGATTCAACTCATTGCGTATCATGTAACACTCACCTGAGATAAGAGAACTAAGACAAAGAAAAGTTGGTTAAGCTATAATAAGTTCCATACCTGATTCTCATTTCAAGAAGATTATCGTCCAGCCAGTCTGTTGGGTTTGGTATCGGGCAAAGAATATTATGTAATAGTCACTTGAGTTCAGGTAACTAAGACAAAGTACGGTTGTGGAACTATAAAATCATATATTCTGAACGATGACTGCACATTTTCTCTTGATTCGACTGCGATCTTTATTAGTTCCATGGGTGAGGGAGGCTTCATGACCATTTTACGACCATTTGCCTCTTGGTCGATATTAACTATCGCTAGAAGCCGACGTGTTTTTAAAACCAATTGTATAGTCAGTCTATCATGGATGTGCCATGGATACATCCAGCCGGGTGACGTCACTCGGCCGTATTGTCATTGATATAAATATCAGCCAATCGGAGGGTGTGTAGCTAGGGTACTACGGAGATCTTTAATTTTGGCGTGATTTGACAGCTCTGTCAAAGTTTGTGAGTCGATTTTTCGACGGACGTTTAAGCCTATCAGGATCACAGTTTCAACATATTGTGTCTCATTTTTGCCCATTATACTCATGCCTGAGTAGATTGGTGGGTAGGGTCCCTAGTTTCAGGTCTCTAGTTGATTTTGTTGCAAGTATCCGGGCACGAAGTGTGCCTTCTTTGTCATCCATACCATCCATACTAATTTCAAAGAGATTATCGATCAGTCAGTTTGCGTTGCCTGTTAGACGTGGCTCGTTTGTTGATATCAGCCTAAGACGATTTCGTAAATGCGCATCTAAGGGCTGGGAACCAAGACAAAGTGTGATGGGAAAATGACATATTTGCGGATGTTAAGCCGCATCGACTGCCTAATGCTTACATTAAGCTTATTCAAAGGAACATGGTTCAATAGTGATGTAGAATTCACGGTAGTGGTAGACACACGTATAATATTGGCCGATTGCGGCTTTGCGATACTATCACAGTTGATAATACCTCATGTGCTTCCCCACGTGCTGAGAGAGGCACAGTTTGCGTCATAGGCCTCGGACATTACTATATAACAGAGTGCCAGCGTGAGTGGAGACACCTAGTTCGGTGAACAATAATACCGTTATAGCACATACCTTACTACCAGTGTTAATATCACAACATGCGATTTGCACTTGTGACTGTTGGCATTTTGTGCTGTTATTATGTGGACACAACGTTTGTCACACAAATCCATACAAATGTCCCGTTTCAACCAACAGCAGTGGTACGCACTGTGCGAGTGGATTCAACCCTGGGATGCGCGTTTGAATGTTCCATGGTGGGTGATAGCTGTGGCAGTTTTTCTATCAACAAGAAAAACATGTGCAGAATAAGCTATCTCCGCCTGACGTCACCTGTACACAACACTGGTCTGGTGTTCAACGAAGACTTTGGAACGGCGGTATTTGGCAACATGTCGAGTAGGAATAAAATTTAAATAGGATATTTTTGTAAAAAGTGAAATTCATATATCTATATTTTCGCTGTATGTATGTATGTTTATATATATATGCCTTGGTTAGCAGTACCGACGCCAGGCGGGAACATAGCTATGCTAGACACACACGAATCGTCGTTCATCATTTGTCTGAGTCCTGTCACGTGGTACCTTGCTCGTGACCTCTGTCCTTTGTACGGTCACGGTTTCCAGTTGGCATCTATCGTTAGCGCTGATGAACAGAACTTGCTTCGATCCTGGCTTCAACCGCTAGATCAACGGGTAAGTCTTAACCTGAAGCACGAATCATGTCAATGGCAGATAAACATCACAACCGCCAGCATGGTAACCCTGAAATAGCTCGTCAATAACAAGGAAGGCAAATTTATCTTCCTACTTCCGCTTTCTGCGTCAGCGTTATACATACGGTGGGGCAGTCTGCACGGTGTCTTTACCATTAACAACAACTGATGTGGTCTGTTATTCTGTTTGATACGCTTGGTAGGCACATTATGTCTTCGTGTCAGGAACCGACGAACTGCACGAGGGATGCTGGTTATGGGCCAACCCGAGCATCTCCAGACTGGACGATGGTTTCATTGATTGGAGCCCTAGTAATCCTAACAACTGGAATGGTGACGAGAACTGCATGGGATTAGATCCCAATTTGGAGTTTCATGACATACAATGCCATCGCCCTCAACAGTACCTCTGTAAACGGTCGGCACGCGTTGTATCAATCATCCAGCCTAACATCGATGACGTACGCAATAGCAGTCTGTGCTAAATATATAAAAACAAAATTGAATTATTTGGATAAACCACCTACAGCATAGTTATTAACAGAATATGTTTGTTGCTTTGTTTTATTGTTGATAATACGGGATATTAACAACTTAAAGTGTTTTCCCGCGTCGCATCAAATATTTTACCGTGGGATTAATGTGGCTTCCGCTATCAATATTTAATGCAGAACTATAGTATGAACTGTTGTTTGATTGTGGCGCCTTAGAGAATTTCTATCATTCCAATGAATTTATTTTATTAATGATGGTATTAATTCCTCACCTTATATTCCGTTTGTTCTATTTGTCTCCGTCATCTTAATACCTGACATATTATGCACCGAGCAACGTTTATGTAAATAAAACTTCTCGTGGAACATCAGGAAGTTCTGTTCATACTTTATCCAGTACAGAAAGACCATCTGTCTCAGCATCCAAGGCAGTGGGTCACGCGATTGGCAAATATATGAATATGTGATTAAGTTGCTGTTGCGCTATAGTTTGTGATGCTACAGTTAGTCTCTAGAGGAGATCTGATAACAATCGAATTGATATTTGGTCGTGATATTAACGAGCTCAAATCAAAATATTTGCTCATAACACCTTTTATAACACCTTCAAATAACACCATTTTATGTACTAAATATATCCGCAATGGAGATGGCATATGTACACGTACGAATGTTCTATGTTCACCTTGATCGCTGCTTTGTCTCGCAAGCAACCTGTATGCATTCGATTCGCAACAAGATCAAGCATAATTAATGCCCACTGATAGATACCTTGGCTAGTTGTTGATAAGCTTTTACCGGACGCTTTTACCATTGAAAAACAAACATACATGACTGGAAGCCATGACAAAAGAGTTTGCTGAGATAATAGAAATACTTATAATCAAGAGTGATCAGGTTATATCTCTTGCATGCTGCATCTTGTATTCTATACTTGATGCGGAATTTGGATGAAACGAAAAAGTCAAGCGGCTATGACTAGGCATCCTGATCTGTCTTTGGTGAACTAAGCATTGTAATGGCGGCCCCGTCTTTTATTCTAAATTCAATTAAGATTTCTAACCTGGAATAATGCCGAATATTCGCCTCGCGAACTATCAACACTCTCGCTGGTGCCATGCGCTTGTGACGTCAGAGGGAGATCACATAGAAAGACGTCAATGCCACAGCAGATATTGACCATGTTACATGGGGATAGGTATGCATCAGTTGGCGCACATGCAGTGAAGATTAACACAACATCAGAACCATAAGCACCCGGTTCTTGGTCCTATAGCTGTATATAAGTCATGCAGGTGATCGTCGTAGGTGCGATCATGAAGATTTCGGCAGAGCTGAAAAGCGCCACCATCCGAAAAAATATGTAATCATTAAGATCTGCCGAAATCTAAACATTTTCTGTATTTCTATCATATATGTGTATATATATATATATATATATATATATATATATATATATATATATATATATATATATATATATATATATATATATATATATATATATTTATATATATAACTGTAAGACTGGGAAAAAATACACCGCACATAACCCGCAAGCGTTCTTTTTCCAGCAGGTTAAGCGATCATTAATAAACTTATTGATGAGTGACTTCGGGCTAGAGGTGATGATGTGGAATGAAGCCACTGAGTTAAGTAGGTCGACCCGCTAACCGTTTCGATTGTTTTCGTGGCTCTTATTTGCTTTATCTATGTTCTGAAGCAACTGCAGTTCGATTGGGTCGCCCAACATTAGACCCCTAGGGAACGTCTTGGTGTGCTGAAGAGGCGGGCGGGGGAGGTTACACAAGGCAGAACTTAACAAATGTAGCGTGCATGCGACTGGGTGATGGGCTGCATGTAGCGATGTGGGATAGTTTTATTCCGTCACCGACTTCTAAGTCAGGGTATGTTCTGGTAGCCACATTGGCGTTCAATAGTTAGATATATTCCTACTTTTAAAGCCACCCCTCGCAACTGCCGCACACAATTATTCGACAACAATATTGATTGTGGGAACACCACAGTGTCCCGGGATAATGGTCGGAAAATATGGCGAACCGTTAATGAACTTCTATTGGCTTAATCATTATTTCTTATAAGTTACATTGTTATGACAATTTAAAAATAAGGCATACATGACTTTAGGACTGTCGTAAAAAACTTATCAGTGGTGTTTAATCAGTGGTGTAATTCAGCTGAATAAGTAGTAATGTGTAAGCTTATATGGTGTTATACCAAGGCGACATCCAGCTTTGAACATCAGCAATTGTTACTTATGGAGACGCTCATTGTTCCTCGGACACGATTTCATCTACCTTGGTAGCACATATCAGTGCTTCTCCATGAGTTCACTACACATATCGCTATTTCCAAAATGGCGGGTACCCACACTCAGTCTGGTAGGCTGATGGACGACCACTGAATTTCTGCTTATTTCTAAGGACTGAGAAGAGTTATTTCTAAAGGTGATTGGCTTATTGTATATATTCAAGATATCCGAAGCTGTCTGCACACCTCATGGCACGCAGTGGTACAGTTGGCTGAGTGTCGAGTTGGTACTTAGACCAGGGATCAAGTTGACTAGGGTTGGAGTGTATCTGATACCATCGACGTGGCACGGCTGGTCAACTTGATAAGAACATAAGCTCTGTTTAAACGCAGGGTTGGGAGAATATACCTGTCTTCTACCAGGGGTAGGAGTATAACCAAGGTCACAAGCTTAGTTGATTCCTGGGTTGCCAGGACGCTCACAACCAACGTTGTGTTTGCATCTATGGCAATAGAGAGTGAGGACAAGAATACGTTTTGTAAACCAAAGTTGCCATCATGCCAAGTATAGTTGATGCTGCTGTTGGCGAGTGTATCATAGCGCAACAGATGCACTTCTTTCTGGCGACATATCGTCGTTGAATATCAATGCCTGGTGCTTGGTTGCCAGTACGTTGTGATCAGTTAGCGGTTGCTTCAGCTTAAACCTACTCACATTTGGGGTAGCGAGTGCGCTTGCACGCAAGGATAAAATTACAATGAACGGTTAATGTAACAATAATTTAGCCACTTTCATATGTATCACTCAATGTTAGTCACTCATTGCCAATGTTTGTGGTTATATGTATACTGGCTTTTCTAATCCTACTGGAGCTATTTCATCACTTGGCTGGCAAAGGCACATCTAGAGCGACAAGGAATAATGTTCCTGATATTTATGATCATTATCCTAGTGATTAACATAAGAACCTTTCCAGCATATATCTATTACATATTTGCAGATGATAATATTACTCGATCATTTGTGGATGAATGCCAAACCGTCGTGACATGCCCTTTAGTATGTCTAATCAAGTAGCTTCAGAGTGGCCACACTTGCGCAATATGTGGCCAGGGTAGGTGCTTACCTCAGAAGCCAATAAACGATGGATATATATATCGATCCGCACAGCGAGACTTGCATATGGATTGTGGATAACATGCTCTTAAGATTAGGCACCTATTTTGTTAACGGCATTTGAGAAAGAGGACAAGAAGCGTGACATGGCTACATTAATGTTAATCTTTACTCAATAGCTGGATCTATTCAGCAACTGAGAATATAAAGTGACATGGTGAGTATAGTTCTGTACCAAAAGATTGTACAGCATAGTTAAGGCATTATCCCAGCTGCGGCACTATTGAGTTCACAGATATCAAATCAGTGACCCATGCCTGTAATCATGATGAGAATTTAAATGCTTGAAGCAGATATATGCAATAATAATGTGCCCAATTTACCATGTATTAAGGATGGTATGTTGCTTTAGGAACTGCTAAGCTCTTCAAAATATTCATATTGTTTGTATACATTATATTTTTCACTCATAATAGTTCATTGGTATACTTCAATATTTGATGTTCAAAGTACCAAAGGGTTATCTTACTTGACAGTTTCCCGAATATCTTCGTTCCATTGATGAGGTTAAACACCAGTTCCGGGTACCTGACAAATTGAAAATTAACACGTTGTGTGATGACACCGCTATCTCAAAATATAAAGATGCAGTTTTAGAGACTGACTATGCGATATTTGTGGCTTCTAATGTATACGAGACTATCATTCAGCACGAATAAGTCACAATTACCATAGGGTGACAGAGGCTAAATCAAGTCTCTGTTATACCTACACAGAATGGGTGCATTTATTGAATCCACTAACTGAGTGAAACAGAACAAATAGCACGTGGGCCAGATTGTAGAAAATACTGAAATTCGGTGTCGACATATACGAACTGGAATTACGAGATGCTATAGCTTGCACTGTATATTTGCTATTGTGAACAGGGAGCAAGTGGTATATAGTGATACGAACAGGTTGTTTGTCTCTCATTGATTCTGCTTTAGGGGTCCTATGTCACAGGAATAGAGAAGAATCCATGACGAGCTAGAAAGATTTGTTAGTCTCATCAATATTCTCTACATTGGCTAATACCAAACATGTGTCCAAACCTAACATTGCTAACAGAGACTTATAACGCCATGCCGCAATTTGAAATATGCGGAATACTGCTTCCATGTATTTTTATCAGTCAGAGAGCAACTGAGAACGTGTAGCCTATATAGACACTCACAGTGTGTAATTTTAATACCCAAACGTACAAAATCTGCCGATGCCAATTGGACACGCATCGTGGATGATATAAACGCTTGTGAGGAAACAATGCGATATTTTAAACATAATCATCGAATAAAAGTTTAGATTTGATGAAAATATAATTGCCTTCTGGGAGCCGTCCCGACGGGTAATCAGCTTCTTGAACTAATACAGAAATGTTGGATCAAACGACGGATCTACTCAATGAAAACAATTCCTGATATTAGCATATTCCAGACAATTCAAAATGATTGTTACAGTTACCACAGTAAACCTTATTCATTATTTACAGATAGATTAATTTATCCTTTCTTAGTGGTTCTGATTTCCTTCAGACAGTATGGGGCAACGATCACAAGGTAAAATGTATGCTAAATACCAAAAACCGTAGATGTTCACATTGAAAAGTCATGGCTGGGGGAGTAATGTTACATGCGGTGCATAAGAATGTACAGTATTTTTACTAATACGGAATTTTAGCAGACATGCGTCGATTACACGTTATCGCAACATGCCATGCATCTGATTGTTTACCCGCTTCTCAACCTAAATAGTAATAGTATCAACCCTGAAAGAACCACTTGCTTAGGCAAGGTAAGGTAAGAAAAGTGTTTAAAAGCACACCAACAATAATGTGTTATATGGCGTCTAGAATAATGGGTTGAATATGCAACGATACGAATGACCTGATTGAACAGCCTTCCAGATGAATGGGAAAAAGTAAATACACGTGGATGAAAGGGAAAACGATACTAATGCAAACGATTGTAATAGGGAATGTCACTACCTGCCGATTGACTGGAACAGGCCATTCCAGAACATTGTCGTGGTGAAGTCAGAGTTTTGTGTCGCAAGGACCACTCTACTCAGCCGCTAGGATATCATTGTCAACCAACACGAATCGCAACCAGCGGCCAACAGACTGTCCCCTATAAGTCGCCTCTTACTTCACTCAGGAAGATTGAGAGGGCCTATTCTACCCTACAGGTGTGCAGTTACTTAGGGCCTTACTACTATTTAATGACACTGTCAATAGCAGGATGTAGTTACTAAACGTTCCTTCAAGCTTTTGGTTTTGTCAACATTTGTTGACATCGCGCATATTTCAGACCGTATCCTGCGTTATTTTACTCTAATTAGTGCATATTTGACACCGAAGCAATCATCCATTGTACAGCACACCGCTAATGTATCTGTAATATGAATACGAAGTAGAAAGTAGAGATGGGAGCTCATGCACCGGATTTGCGCCACAGATGAGAACCTGGTTTATTCCTAAATGACATCCGTCTTTATTGTCTGGCGCGGTTGTCGTCATCAGCGCAGAGTGATAACACAATCCACCTCCACTCATGACGCATGGTTGCTCTGATGTAATCGTATTTGTGGGGTTATTGGTGCAGCACAACCAACTACGAACGCGCAATGTCATTTTCAATAGTGTATTTTGCTTACTTATTAAGGGGTGTGCATTGATAAATGATGAAACCGAAAAAAGGGTTCCATCGGTGATATCGCTGAAAATACAAACTGAACATTTCTAGTATAGTAGAAAGCAATGACAAGTCATCTCACATGGTCTTAGCAAGACGGGTGTTTTCAATAGAGAGTAAATGCATGAGGAGTGTGCAGTGTATAATGGAAGATTTATGTTTTACAGATAATGTATACGGCATTGTAGATCTGCAATATAGTGTACGACGAGTGTGCAGTGTGTGGTGGATCTGATGTATATAGGTTGGAAGCAATATGTTTGGACTATTCGTACTGTACTGTTAAGATATATGATATATGAATGTTTGTTGTGTGGTAGATCTTTGCTTCATGATGGCTTTGGGTATGTGCTGAATGTGTGTTATATGATGAACGTGCGTTCGGATATGGGTACGCTATCTATGGCGGATCTATGGCGTATCACATTGGTTTGGTTTTGTGAATATGGTAGTAACAGCAGGTGAGACAATATTCCGGGAACATTTTTACCCGGGAATATTCGTTTTTGCTTCAGCATCTTCCCAATTCATGAAAAGCGCGGTTAGGGAATAGTCACATTTCCAGCAGACGGTAATGTGACTAACATGCAGTTGGTAGGACTGGTAGAATGGTATCAGACCAGGGGCCTGGTGACTCGTCTGATGGGTGTTGGGGCGCGATTTGCTTTAGATGAGGGATAGATAGATGATATTGTAGCTATGAGAGGTGGGGTGGGAATGAGATATATGCGTTTTATGGTGGATGCATGTGTGTACAGGTGTTATATGTCAGGGAGAGACAGGAGTTATGAACAGTCGACATTTGAACTTCGGTGGCACTCTACACTTTAACCGAATGTTGGAACAAGAATAACTGCATGTCTTAAACACAGGCGCTCGGTTTCCGATGCCAAGCTTCCGAGCGCCGAGCCGCTACAGCTAGGTATAATAGGCGATATGCAAGCAGCCCCCGGCACTGTGATGGACTTGCTCGTGTCTAAACGCATATATACTGAACGTTCAAAAATCGATCATTGAACGAAAGGGCTTATAGCTATGCCAGAGAGCTCATTCCGACTAGCTAAGCAGTGATTTTGCAAATGAGTGAAACTCATGCACGTGGCGCTAACATAAAATCAACAAAATAACATAAGACAGTGGATCCAACACCTCCTCTGGGGCGTGGTCAAGGCGACCACCGGCATTAATAAGAAAATTTAGTGCGAGTTCATGGGACACTCTGACAAAGCTGCTTTTTGTTCATAGATGGCATGACACATATTTCGTTGGGTGGTAGCGCTTGTGAGCTCTTTGATCGCACGCCGAAATCTTCATGATCGAAACTAGGATGATCCAAGGGAAGGAGACACGAATGTTTGTGGTTATGGTATTGCACTCCTCTTCACTGCATATATGAGCACTCATGCACACTTACCCTCGTGTAACATGGTCAATGTCTGCTGAAGCCCCGTGATCTTACTCAGGCCTCTTCCTCTGACGTGACCAACGGCTGGCACCAGCGAGAGTGTTGAATATTTTGTGAGGCTAATATTCGGCATTATTCCAGGTTAGAGAAGGTAGCCCAATACAAAACGACGACATTCACTCGAGGACTAAGACATAAGCAAACGGGGCCGCAATTGCAAAGTATCAATTTTCCTAAGAGAGATCTGGGTGCCTAGCCTTATCCACTTGACATTTTCGTTTTATCCTAATTTGGCATCAACTTTGGATTACAAGATGCAGAACGCGTAAGATAAAATCTGATCTATCTCATTATTTGTATCATTTTTATCTCAGCAAACACTGTAATAATGGCTTCCTCAGGCTTTTTGGTCGCCGATCCAGTCATGCATGTTTGTTTTGGAATGGTAAAATCGGTTGAGAACGGCTTATCAACAACTAGCCATGGTATCTATTTATGAAGCGACGAAGCAGTGGCACATCTCTTTGTCTGAATGTGGAGCATGTGTATGTGTACATATGCGCTCTCTATTGAGGATGTATTTAGAACATCAAATGACCAACTAAGGTGTTACCTCGAGGAATTATAAATGAAATAAATCACTCCTAGTCATTTGACAGGCCCACGCTAATTGCTGCTTGCGGGCCAACAACATGAATGTCAAGTGCGCCCGAACCCACGGACCAAATAATGGGAGGATGATGCCTTGGAAGGTTATCAGTCACTAGTGTAGTTTTCATGATTGACAAATAATCCTAAACGAACGTTCATATGTAAAACATTTATAGTTTTGGTGCTCTTATGGGGGTCAAGTTTGGTCAAACAAATCCACAACAATGTGCAAATCCACTTGCTAGGAGTGTAACACACGCTACAAGTAGATTCACCGCTGAGTATGGTTTGGATTATTCATTGTGATTATACTGCTAAATCACAAGTGTTCAACACTTGGTCGGGTGGTCACTAACAACTTGGAACTAGGATATTCGGCATGATGTCAGGTTAGAATACAAATTGGATGTAGATTTTTGAGCGTTTGTGGCCACAGCATTTTAGATATGCTTGCTGAACGTGTCAATTAAACAGCACGTATCGACATGCATTAGTCAGTCCTGTTCTGTTACACTGTTAAAAAATATCCATATCTGCTGGGCAGATATTAGCATATAGGTTTACTGTCGGAATATGTTGGTCCATTCGGTTTCAATTGGATCCAGCCAAGCAGGGCCACACTGGACACAAGGAATCCCCATTCATACATGGTCTTATTCGTGTGCCATTCCCCACGCCCCCGCTCGCCATATCCGTCGACTGTTTTATCCTGCGTGTCTAGCACAGCCATGTGCCCACCTCGCATCTCTGCTGTTAATCATAGTCCAGCGCCAATGTTTTTCAAGCTGATCGGTTGACAATAATGAATCTAGTCTGGAGTTTTACATTCTTGAGCTTTGTCAGTGCTCGTTTTATCCAGTGCAACCACTGAAGAACTTTTATGTTCTGAAGCGATTACACAGGTGCAGGAGATGTCATTTAAGTGACTACTCAAAATGCAGTGGTTTATAACAAAACTCTACTGTATACGGCAATTGATTATATGGACGCCCTTAGCAACTGACTTAGAAACACAATAGACTAACGTCTAAACATCGGCTTTGTGGATGCTTTGACCAAACTGCGGATATGTTCCCGGTCTTCTCGTGTCTCCATATAATGTTTATCTCTCGTGGGTTTGAGATAACCCAGCCCATAGCGCACCGTGCTATTAGAGATAGAAGAAATAGGGCGGCTTAAATCGAATCGCTTTGTGTATGGGACGTGTTGCGAATTACATCCATGAAAACACCCAAGCAAAAGCGATTTCATGGTTCAAAGAATATTGTCAATCAAATGATAAAAAGGTCTTTTCAAAGTGTAAATCATCATATAAATGGTAAGGATGCTGACTTGTCTGAGCCCCCACATTGGACCACACATAGCGAGTGATCTTTGATAATATACTGACAGGCAGTATTTACTCTCAGAAGCTTTAACATTCGTTCTTGACAAATCTCAAGCTGCATGCAAAATGACGTTCTACGAATGCAAGCTGTCAGACATATTCGGACTGAGCCTCTCACAATTAGTACGTAAACAATTAAATAACAGCAGTAGTATATCTGACCTCAAAGTCAAAACTCAAGAATATCAATATCTGCACCCCTACCGTTGCCAATGAACAAAAGGGTGTGAAAACAGAACACATGGCCTATCTCTGTAGCATGTTTGCGACGAATGGAAGGCATTCAGCAATATAAAGTGAAAGCGTCCTGCTAGATATATTAAGTGTAAGTGTGAAATTGTTACCAAGCCAACATCAATGTATTGAATTAGGTTTTTATTATAATTTCATTTGATACTTAAAATTGTGTAGTGAGTCAGTCAGTGACCAGATCAGCGAGCGCCTTACAACTTACACTATTGAGTAGTGAAATGCAGATAGTCGAGTGTTTCGAATGACAACAAATAGTGATATAGATGTTGTTGATGAGCAATGGCATATTATGGTAGCAATCTGTACTGACAGAGTTGGTCTTCTAACAAGTAATTTTGGCCACTTATACTTTGACTCATAATGTTAATCTATTTATCAATTGATAATCTTACTCAAGCAACTTTGGATATGAATTGGAAAATCGTTATATATGCGATACGATGTAGCTGTCAGTATATACAGAATGGACAGATTCGGCGAATAAGTTACGTCCACTGAGCGATTATATAGATTAACAAAAGATATGAGTATTTTGAACACATGGTGTTTATTGTATTCAAGGCAAAGATTGCACTCCAAAGAGCAGATGATTTCTGAAACGGACATTAGACACTCGATTCAACTGCTTCAGCAACATACAATCTATCAAATTGGCATAACACTCTGGAAAATATACACATCTAAAAGTGGCATTAAATTCGAGCTCAAATATATTCCGTACGTGCTTCATGTCATCACCAACGCCTTCGCCATTATTACATCATCACCATCCGTCAATTTCATCATTAAGATAATACCTAAAATATTGCCGGACAATATTTACTAGGCTCTCTCAAACTGACAAGCGACTGGATCAATCGAGACATTTACAGGGTACTGCATTGATCTATATGTTTACATGTCCATGTGTGACGATTTGGCTTACAACAATTTTTTTTAGCCATATTTGCTAACCTTGCAATTTACAAATACATACACCTTCGGTTCTATAAATGATGTGACAAGGAGTGTTATATAATGCAAGGGCAAAGCGTTAAAGTGATAGATGATTATCGCCTATGATATGCCATAATTATGTTGTGTTGAAGATGATGACTGTGATCCACGTGACAAGTCGTAAGTCGGGTGAGCTCTATTACACAATTACGCACTGTTTATTGTGAACATAGCAGCATTATTTTGATCCTTAACTTAAGGGACATGATTTTAATGTCAGGGGTTTTATGATATTTCACTGATGAGCCGTACCAAATATACCCATTAACATAACATAAACTGCATCAGTTACTCGTTATTGTGCGAGCTAGGTATTGTAACTACTTGGCCCTTATATCAAATCATGCTCATTATTCCATTGTACTGTCAGAAACCTTTGCTGTGGTGTTGCTGGGAACATCTGCCAATTATCATCCTGGTCAACATATTCCACAATGAAAAATATGTATCAGGCCATAGCATAAAATAGCCACAGGTGCTAGCCACTTACTTTTTCTGTGGGATTCATAAACGCTCGCAATAGACTGTCCCGATCCCAGACATCAAATAATTGCGTTGAATGAATATTACAAGCAACTGGTGCTACTGCACGAACATTTGTTTCATGCTGCTTGCTAACACTGTAACTGTCACTTGTGGCATTTTAGATTTATTCTACTCGTTATTGAACGTTTCATAAGCACGCATTACCAATTGACGGCAATATATGGGAAGAATATGTATTATGATGCTGAACAAATGGAATGCTGAAGAATGTCGTATTAAACTTAACAGTTACGTCGCTTAACGAATCTTAATTGAACTAATGACGCATATTATCGATGCAGCCGATATCAGGCATCTATTGATTCATTCTAATGCTATATCAATGCGGTAGTAGAGCAGCTTCTCAAAAGTAATTACAACATACTTATTGTGTCCTCAAGCCGCTGGTAGGAACCATTGAATTCGCATGACATATAAACCTACATATAAGTCTAGGGTACGGTGCGAAAATTTGACTATTCCCTGGAGTTGATTTACCCTGCGATGTTTGATAACGGTGGCTCTGCCTCCTATTCTCAAAGGATGTGAACTATGTGTGATCAAATGGTGTAGGCACATACGAACTAAAATGTATGCCGAACACGTAGTCCAAAATACTTGATTTGAAACTCGTTACTTTATTCATAATCCCGAGATGCAATATTGTTTAAGACGACCAAATAGTTATTTCATCATAATACATTATGGGAACAGTAAGGTGATGTATTGCTCCAACATGCACAGAAAATTACGTAGATTATTGGATTAGTAAATTTCAAATGCACATGTGTTTTAGATTGTAAAGCATGCTTAAAGAACATAATAACACATTAATTGATAGTGTAAATACAACTTAACATTAAAATCATATGGCAGTGATAGCACATACAAAATTGGTATTTGTTCTTCAATGCTCCACTCCCATGCTCGGTTATTCCGCAGCCACATTACCAAGATTAGGAGTGCCCTACGATGGCCATCTTTGGACAAATAATTATATATAGTATCTTTGTCGTACACCCAGCTGCGCATGTTACATTTGCTTCTAGGACCTGAGTTATGAAAAGGTGTAGTTCTTACCCTGCCACCGCTCAAATATATAAATTTCATATCGTACACCCAGCTGTTTAAGTTAATTTAGCTGCTAGAACCTGAGGTAGGAGAAGTGCTGAAATGTCCACGCCGTGTCGCCTCCCCGTGCATATGGCATATGGGAGGGTGAATAAGTGACAGTACGTCTTACTGCTATACTGATGGGAGGGTGATTAAGTGATAATCCGTCTTACTGCTATACTGATGGGAGGGTGAATAAGCGATAGTCCGTCTTACTGCTATATTGATGGGAGGGTGAATAAGCAATAAGTCGTCTTACTGCTATACTCATGGGAGGGTGAATAAGTGACAGTCCGTCTTAATGCCATACTGATTGGAGGGAGAATAAGTGATAGTCCGTTTTCCTGCTATGCTGACGGGAGGGTGAATAAGTGATACTCTGTCTTAATGCTATACTGATTGTAGGGTGAATAAGTGATGGTCGGTCTTGCTGCTTTACTGATGCAAGTATCTGCATGACGATGGATGACACATTGTCGTTAAATTCCATTCTTAAAAGGCATCTGGTTATAATCGGAGTTCGCAAAATATCTACAACTGAACGCGAGACTCTTTTGAAATGGGCAATGTGTCGCTCATGTTCACGGTGATACAAATTACATGAAAACCATGCTGTTTAAAACAATTATGAAGTTAATTGCATACACCCCTCATCTGATAGACGGAAGCGAAGCGAGCTGGTCATAGTTCCACGCTCCGCCGTAAATCAATAAAGGCAACGGTGGCATGATGGGAAAATCAACAGGGCGCT
>CM067357.1:8389860-8401712 GCA_034190875.2 Urechis unicinctus
TATTGGGTTCTAGTTTTCAACACTATATAAACCACATTTTATTTCGACAGAAGAAACTAGAACACTGGATACAGTCTAACCATGTATTGGTGTTGTTGTGAACCAATTTGCAAACAATAAAAATTTTAAATCTGGTCGATCAATTTTAAAACTGAGCAGTCAATTCGCACGATCCTTAATTTTCAAGAACTATATAAAGTATTAAGTCATTCGTTTTTCATATACGCTGTTTTCAAGTGAAGTGATTTCGATGACAATTAAACTAATTCACTACGACCTTATGTGTAATTATAACCGCATTTGCCGATCAGTTCTGAAAACTAATCAGCGGATACTAAAGTATAGCTTTAGATTGCGTTGACTAAGATTGACGTCGCGTTTTAAGATACTAAGAACAACCAAGATATCATTGGCAATCATTACAGATCCACATAAATTGGGTGAACGCAATCAAATGTGTAACAGATCGGACACTGGTAATGCTTAATCTCTGATTGTTGTCTACTAAGATGATTGCAAGATGTCAATACAGACATCTCAAGCTGAAAGGGATTGAATTTTGATCGATAATATTCAAGAATTATAAAATTATCATGCACAGTTCGTTACACTTCTGCGTATGTATATTACAAAGTCGAAGCTGGTTTTCAAGGCGTCAATATCGATAAATTAACGTCGATTTCACTTCATAATCAAATGTTGCAGTCGAGTTATTTAGGATAAAACGTTCATGGGTTAATGCAATTCAAGTAAAAGAAAAAAATACCCAAACAATGTTCAATGCTTAGAATTGGAAACATCACAAATTAAAATCTAACGAATATGCATAGACATTCATTAATTGACGGCAACCACCGCTAAATGTAATTGAATATTATAGAGAAAAACAACAAATTCAGATTCGTCTAAGATAATCACCCAAACCAGCTACTATCCATGATGCAAGGTGACCATTGCCCATAATCCATTAACATCTCATTTATTGATATTTGTACGGGTGGAGACGTACTGGGACCAAAACAGCTCGGACATGTAGCGTTGTGGGGCCGTAACGTCCAGGTACATTATACTTGATTTGAAGAAATGAACATTTGGCAAACGATATCCTTTGCGGCGAAGTATATTTACCAAGATTTAGCAACGGATCGACTCTTCTGGTGTATTAATATGGTACATTATGTGTACAAACTGTAATTAAACTGTCATATTGGGTAAGAACCACTATTGACTCGTGTTTGTGCGATTGATGCAGTGATGTGCTATCTTCGCTGTAGTGCGAGCGATAATACATGTAACTAGCTGTCTATCTCAGTATACGGTGGGCATTGGGCGGTGTTTTATTTACTAATTTTGGCTAACAAAAAAATCAATATACATATCAGGGGGTGACAATTAATTCCAGCATTCACTTGTCCCATGTGAAACCTGCTTATCCCACAAGACATGGAATTTCAAATTGTATGGGTTAGGTATGTTACAAAAAAATCAAAGTGTATAGAACCCTCCCCAATGCTATTTCATTCGATATAGTGTTAAAGAGAAAGAAAATGACACCAAAATTGTTAAAATTGGTTGAGAAATAATAGATATCTTCAAGTGTCTCCACTTTGCAGGAAGATAATAAAAGTAGACTGGTGCATGATGCCACTATGTCCTCACTGGTGTGCATAGAAAGGAACAAGTTGACGGTTGACCCGGTCTCCTTCACTCTATCCACTGAAACCACTCCTTCTTTTATTTCATCCGCAGAAAACTTTCCCCAAAATAGGACAGATAATCAATTCTTATCCATTCTTATTATCTCTTTCTAAATGGCAAATAATACTATACAAATCACATTCAACAAAATGTGAACTAATAACCACGAATATTAACATCTTTATATTATTCATCAATAAATAAAAATTATTTTGATTTAATTCAGTCAGTCAGATATTTTTTTATTATTATGCTTAATTTACTTGAAATCTCCTCGACATCAGTTCAATTTCAATGAAATAATTTAAATTATTCTTACTTCACTACAATTTGATCCGGCCTATTGACCTGGAGGACATTAGTCGACTTGTACTGGTGGTAATAGACATTGACATCAATTAGCCGGATTGGCGCCCCAACATACCCTGCCTCCTGCCAGAGTTTTACTCTGATAGAGCCAATACTGTATGAGACTCTCAGCTTTCATAGCTTTCGCTTTTCATCTATTTCATCAGCCAAAAAGATACATCAATGCCTTTTGTTAACCTCTCAAAATCATCACAACCCTCCATTGACTGCTCTGCTTGACCTGCGCTGTATTGGGAATTACATCGCCTATATTACAACCATTGTACGACGAATATTATCCAGACTGGATTTTTCTGGATATTGAATCTCGTCTCTTTGTTAAGTTATACGCATCTCACGTAGCGCTATTGTAAATCAACCACTGATAACAAGCCATGTTATAGAACAACCCCCAAATCTTTGCTTCAGTGTTAGGCGCCTCTTCGGACATAGTATAGGCATTGCAAACAAACTTGCCACATACATCCTGTCTTAAAAGGACACTTTTCTCTTGACTGGGGAAGTTAACACCTCTGTATAGGACACCACTTCTAATATCCCTGATCTAAACACACACTTATATAATATTTATCGAACAGTGAATTGAGAGAGTAAATTAATTAATTCCACATTACGCAAATGCAGAACAGGAATGTAGTTCAATTACTCATTGTGAAATGGTGATAGATTAGTTCAGTGATGATTAATGAGGCACCATTGGATTTCTGGAAGATAGGAGTTGTTCACAATAATTGGACGATATTGTTTTGCATTCCAATGATTTAAAAACAATTGCGATCAATCACGGAGAGTGAAATGATGTATCCATTATAGCCAAGGATTAATTCTTACCTGAAAACTTTACTTTCTTTCAATAATAGAATATTCCCATTGTCATCATCTCTGCTGTTGGCAATTAGTGTATTATGTCCTACAGCGAACTACACGTGCCTGCCCCCCAGTGATCAGACTAATGTTCTCTTGTACGGACAATGATTTATTGCAATTGTCGTAAGAACTGTGACAGAACAAATATAGAACTGAATTCTAGCCGTTAACACATTATCAATGAATATGTATTACAATGTTTGACATTATAGTACATACTGCTTTGCCCACACCTACTCTGGTGTAAGCAGACATTCACTGGCAGCCTTTTATGTTTTGTCATCCTAGTTACAACATGCCGGCAAAGACCTTCACAGTCATCGCCTTTTATCGCACATCAGCCGCGACAGCTACATTCACTTTTGGCCAGTATCCATGACCTTTCATGTTCGGCCAGTGTGTTTCCTTTTACCATTGGTTTAGCAGTGGTCTGTACGGACATAACAAATAGTGCATTCACATAAAGATTTTCGTACTCTTTTTCGCGATAAGCACTTTTCCAATAACTAAATGCGTATTACGGACACTATGTCTTGTTGCCGGCATTGGTGCAGCTTCTGTCCCGAGGGTAAGCTCTGGCTTGGCATCAGACAATGGCGTGGCGACATCTTAGAGCGCGGTGGCGTCCTCTGACGCGGCGTCTGGTGCGGCAACAACCTCCGCTGTGGCAACAGTTCCTGGAGTGGTGACATCTTCATGCGCGACGACAACATTGGTTGTGCGGTGGCGTTCCTGGTTGGTTCGATGGCCAGGAAGCATCCATCGTGTTTCCGGCGGAAGGGTAGCCCCCCGCAGTCGACGTGGTGCAGGAATCGGTCGGGGGTTTGGCACCGGTTGGTGCCAAACTGAAACCAGACAGGGCCGGAGATGTTCCTGACTGACGTTTCGGCGCCTACCTCCGCCCACCAGCTCCACGGAATATACATTGTGGCCATGTGTTTCCACCACCTGGTAGATGTCGGGGCTCCAAGCGTCCTGAATCTTGTTCTGCCCAGTACTCGATTTCTGAGGTATACTAAAGTACCCCGCTATTGCGAGCTGTCGGTCTGTGGTTGGGTACTGTCCCACTGTTCGTTCCTCGCATTCCGTAGCCTTTCTCCTGCTTTTTCATACGCAGACGCTCACGGTGGGTCGCCAGCCAGTCTACTTCTGGTTCGTCTTCCTCGGCGGTGACTCCCAGCAGGTGGTAGACGGGCAGCCGCGGATTCCGAAGGAAGATGTTACAAGGATCAAAGGTCTGCTCTTTGGTGATGTCTGTCTCTGGTTGCGCCATGATATATCCTCCAACGGCAATCCGTGACACCGCCGCCATCCCCGGCCCCTCAGTCAGCATGAGGTCTAACTCGGCGGGGAGAGGCGTATCAGCCGCGGTGATTCGGTTCACAGCGACCAGCTCTTCCTCAAGCCCCGGTCCTGGCTGGCGCGACAGAGCATCGGCGTTGCTGTTGACTCGGCCAGGCCGGTACTTCACCTCGAAGTCAAAAAGCGCCAGCTGCACGGCCCACCTCTTTTCCACCGCTCCCAGCTTGGTCGCACTATGTAGGTAGCTCTGGGGGTTGTTATCAGTGTAAGCGACGAACTTCTGACCCAGCAGATACCCCCTGTACTTCTCTGTCACCGCCCACTTGAGGACCAGGAGCTTGAGTTTCATTGAGCTATAGTTGCTGTCGTTCGGTTCGGCAGGAGGCAGTCTAGGGCTGGCGTAGGCGATCACACGGCAGCGGCCATTCTGGTCTTGCAACAGCACAGCGCCTAGGCCTTCCTTTGAGGCATCGACCTCGACCACGAACGGTAGGCTGGGTGATCAACCGCTCCCTTAGCCCATCAAAGGCTTCCTTGTGGGGCTGGCTCCACTTGCCTTTTAGAGTTGTCGACTGGCACTTCTTTGATCTTTTGTCCGCGTTGCATTCGTTTACCAAGTCATGTTGAGGGCCAGCGACCAGGTTCAGTCGCAATACCTTCCTTTGACACCTCGTGTCCCAAGAACTCGGCCTCCGAACAGGCCAACCGGCACTTGCTAGGCTGTATCTTCATGAAAACCTGTTCCAGCCATTGGAGATGGGCCTCGAAAGTCTCGGAGAAAACAAGCAGGTCGTCGAGGTACACAAGCAGGATCCGGAAAAGCAGATCGTTCATGGTGGCGTGTATCAAGTGTTGGAAGGTGGTAGGTGCGTTGCACAGACCAAACGACATGCGGTTGTATTCAAACAACCCAAAGGAGTAGTGAATGCCGTCTGGTGGTTCCCCGACGCCAGGTCGATGGTAGAAAAGAACCTGGCTCCTCCTAAGGCGTCCCAGGACTCGTCGATGCGTGGCAACGGATATGAGCGTTTAATTGCAGGTAGTCGACACACGCGAAGATCTCCGTTGCGTTTCCTCACCACCACTATTGGTGAGGAGATAGGGCTCACGCTCTCCTGCACTACCCCTTTAGCGAGCAGTTTGGTGATGTGCTGCCTGACTTCGTCGTACTGCGACAGCGGAATGCAGCGGTAGGGCTGCTTCACTGGCTGCTGATCAGTACAAGTAATGTGGTGGGTAACCCTGTCCGTGTACCCCAGGTCTTCCTCGTCATTGGCAAATAGATCACTGAAACAGTGCAGAAGTGATTTCAAACTCGCCAACTGCTCCTCTGTGACGTCTTTTACCACATTGTCCAGGCCTGGTACGTGCAGATTATCGCCGAGGTAGGCGCCAACTCCATCTAACAACGACATGCGTTACTCCCTCAGTGAAACGCGTTCAAATTGGACCCCTGGCTCAGCTGTCTTTAGCTGAACCTCGTGAACAACGCCAATCCTGGTCCGTGGCCGCAGATACACGCTCACTTAGGTTGGCAACCCGCACATGCAAGTTGTTGCCATGAGACTGTGTCAGTGTGTTCATTACCAATAGATGTCCGGGAAGGGGCTCGCGCAGTGGCTTGACCAGTAAGCCATCGCAAGTCTCTTGGCCTGTGCCCCTGCTCATAACTTTCACCGTCGACATGGCTCCAGCTTTTACTCTTACCACGTCTCTACCCACCAAGCGGGCGAACGCGCATACGGAGGCGTCGTCCTTGGCAGTTTTCCCCAGAGCTACCTGCCAGCCAGCCTCGATGCGCTGTAGAAAAACCGTGCCTAGCTCCGACCGCAACACTTCCTGACACTTCTTCAGGACGTTCATCCCGAGGAGCACTTGTGTAATCGCCTTCTGTTGGTGTAACACGGCGCAAGCCGGATCCCTTATGACTACAATTGCTCTTCTGGCTACGAGGTGTCCCTGGCAGCGCATGTCGAGCTCCAAATAACCGACGTAGGGGATGCCCAATCTTTTTGCCGCTGTCAGCTTCAAGCAACCCTGGGTTTCTTGCAGCGAACACCCCCGAAGTTCTGTAGGTAGCAGGTCTCCGTCATTGTACTCACTTCGCTGCCAGTGTCCAACAAAGCTTTTGTAACCACACCACCTATCTCCACTTCCACCTCGGACATTGACGAGGCCGGTTCTGAGGCGGGGCGAAGCTCTGGTTCGTTTGCGATGTGGCTGCCTGTGCCAACAATAATTCTTTAATTGTGTTTGTGAGTCCTAGCATGGCCTTCTCTTGGGACTCCATCCGTTTCAACAAAACCTCCATCTTGTCCCCAACTTGTCCCGATGACACCTGCTGGACCAGATTGCAACTGGCACTCTGCGCCGATGACGAATGGCGCTCTTCATCTTCACTCCACAATACCGCTTGCTCCCGCAGGTCGAGGAAGCTAACCTCTGGGTGCTCGCGGACGTAGAGCTTGAGGTGGCGCCATAGCTGGTCGTCTCGCACGCCCTCAGCAAACTGATCCCATAAGGTAGTCCGGGCGTCTGATAAGGTGCACCCGTCCTTGGATGTGACCTTGTCGACCAGTTTCCATTTGCCAGCAGCAATTGCTTTTTTTTTTGCGGACATTCTCATTGTTAAATCTCACCAATACAACCAACACTTTATGTGAGTTGTCCATGATTACCGCAGTGACCGTTCCAATGACACCATTGACCAATCCGTCGGATGTGTCCACATTATATTCAACCATTACTTTAGCACCAATACATAGCTCTTATATTGTATGTAGTCCTCCAGTTTCAGTACGGGATTTGGTTTGCAAATCAATGAGTCCCGTGCTGTCTCCTTTATCATCAACTGCTTTGATGATGACACATTCCTCTTGTCTAGGGGCAAGAGCATTCACTCTTCCAGCATTCCAATTATCAACATCACGATACAAGGCAAATACATGTTGGATGTCATTGGGGTAGTTTGCATCACCATGTCTGATTTCTTTGGACTGAAGCACTTTTAAGTCACTTTCAGTACACTTGCCTGTTCGTAATCTGCAGAGCAAATCTGCAAAGAATGAGTAATTTTTCTGTCCCATGATTTCATCATGTTCGTGTAATTAAAAGTCTTCCTTCTACAGTGAACCATATAATCTGGCAACTGGGTCTCGTACAGGATCACAAATGTGACTTTGTTTCACCGGAGCAAGTTGGTATTAGTACTAAGCTTAAATCGATTGTTTCACCATAGATCACTAAATTTATGGCTAATAGAAAGTTAATAGCTTTATGATTAAGCTCTTAGAAAAAGACCAACAACTTAAACCAGTTTACAAGATTTTATTACAAACCTAAAAGACATAACAAATGAACAAACTGATCATCTTAACAATTACAACAAAAACAAGTACAGAGTAAAAACTATAAAACACTTTACAACAAGGTTATCTCAACAAGGTGCCCATCTTTGGCACGTCCTTGCACCGAAAACGGGATCAACCGTATGACATCTTCAACAGCAGACACATTACAAGCCTCAACAATTTTAACACACTTCCACTTCAAGCTCCATGTCGAAGCCATCGCAGGTGCACATCGCCATCATCTTGTCCGTTTCTAGCGCTACTCCGCTTACAACATACACTTGTTGCCCAGCAACAACTTCATCGTTCAGCACCTTCACACAAGCATAAACAAGTAAGATAAGCCTTAAAAAGACGAAATCTATAACAACAACAACAACAACACAACGCGCACGTAATCGTAACACCGATACATGAAATATAACGATCACGATACAAGTTGTGACAAAATCGAAGCAAGAACCTCATTACTTAAATTAGCTAACTTGAATCGCATAACACTCCTGACTACCAAATCAATAATTACGCTATGATAATAACAATGACAATTAATTTGATTGCTGACAGTGTATTAACTTAGCAGCAGATAATATACCACCTAATACTACAAGAAAAACTTACAATTAGCTGGTCGGGTCGGTTTACCGACAACATGTTTTCCTTCGTTAACGAATCAAAGGAGACTGCCACGTCATTCAGCTGAACCGTATCCTCTACATTCACTTCTACGTCAGTGAACGATCGCCACAGGTTAACACTCACTTCGTTGGCCAAGGTCAACTTCCTCACCTTCGCCTTAGACGAACTGTGACAGCAAAGCAATCACGACAGCGGTGTAATCATAACATATCCTACTTATGAGTAATATAACACTTTAGAAACTCGATACTATTACAACTAACTTCCTTCAACAAACTTCCTAACAGTCAATCTAAAAAAAATCTTACTTACTTCACTTCGTTAAGAGTTCAATACGTAATAAGGGCACCACAACCACTATAAATTGCTACACGCGTATCTCTTAAGTAATTTATTCGGCACTCTTAAAATTACAAACAGCAATATAAGTAGCAACAATAACTGAAAGTCAGCTTACGGCCGAAACCATTCCCCTCACGTAAAAGTTTTCACTTCTGAGGGCTTGACTTTATTTCGCTTAATTCAACTACTGGATGAACCGGAGCAATCAGTGCCTCCAAACCAGCATTTTTGCTTTCAACAGTAACGTCGCTAAAACCGCACCTGAAAGCAATACCTCGAACTAAACAACAAAATAAAATTTACGCTGAGATACTAAAATCTAATAAAAAGAAAAAAAGAAACAACAAAGCAGAACTTCAAAAAACATAAATCACAAATAGCTTTACTGGTAGATCTTATGCGTGCCGAATATTAACACGTTTGCGTGTTCATCTACACGGTAGTCAGTCACCACTACCCTATTTCCTTCTTTGAGAACCGCCATTTTTACATCGACATAGACCATGACACGCCGAAGCTTCCCGCCTATCAGCAAGGCGCCCATCTTAACCACGATATCTCCGTAACCTATGTATCGGTACACAGGTGAAGCCGCAACAACCAATCCCATCAATTTCTTCATCTCGATCAAAACTAAAACACGAAAGCACAGAACCAACCAACGATCGCGAACCAATTATACACTCAATTACCACCTAAAAACAATATAAGCAATCACAAGCAGCACGAATAAACTATCACTTACTGTTATCGACTTCGAAACTGCAACTCACCTTTTGATTTAAAAGTTGAAGTACAGTTGATGTAGCTACAAGTTTCTTGCTGGCTGAAGAGGCAGCTCACAAACTGAATAGGACTTAATTAGAGTGAACTCTTTATAGCGCACGATCCCAAGACCTGGCCAACAGCCAACAACTAACCAATAGGGACGCACCACAAACAACCGCTGCGCGCGCAGTAAGCTACTGCAGGTGTGGCTAGCCAGATACAAGTAACACCACTCAATCACATCCCTCGAGTAAAACTCGCGTACGGGGTGGAGGCGATACCAGTCATGCCTTGCGTAATTTATTGTGATATCTCGCCTAATACAACATGACGTTATACCACCTGCACAGGCGCGGTTGAACTTCTATTAACAGAACAACACGATATTGCTGTATCACCAACTAAAATAAAATTAATAGCATCACTTGCTTTACTACTTGTAAACAGGTCGTGCCTATTAACATTACGCATGTATTAATGAATATACCCTCAACTACTTACTACCCATAAAGCTCCCAAACTATTAAGTAAAATAGATTAAATAACTACAAACAAAGCCTATGTCCGTACGCAATTAAAAAATCTATGTGAGAATTAACATCACGCGTAAATAAATCGAACTAGCATGAAGATCCAGTATGGCCAATACTATCACACAAACAACAACAACAACCAATTCTAGCAAAGATTTTCACAAAGCAAGCCTTCAATCCGCCCACTAACGTAGAACTAACACTCGCTATTGATGCAAAAGAGCTTCTTGTAACGACAAATCGACAATTAAATCACTTATGAGATTCATCGATTATAACACATCAAATCAACCCGCACTTCAACTCTGTCAATTCTTAACAACTATTTCTACTTATTGCACCATAAGACAAACACAGAAAACCTGCTTGTAACTACAATTGATTATTGTCTGCAACTACTTAGAGGTGTAATAGCTATCAAGATCTACGTTTAGCCCAAAACTTAGCCAGCAATTAACTTGCAACGCACTCATCTCAATACGCGATCTCGATCGCCGCTAATTTCTGTGTCGCGAATGGCAAACACAGCCTCGATTCTGAAGTCGTAAAGGTTATAACATATTGCGGTAATAATCCGCCGCAATAAAACTACCAAAAAATCACGATTTAGAACAACTAATGTCATAAGCTAAAATTAAAGACCTTAAACGACTTTGTGCAGCAAGATTAACTACTTGATTAACAACGATCTCAACTTCTAGCAAATAAACTTTGAACTACTGTAAAAATGATAATAAGTCATATATACACCTGTAATGGTGTTCAATTAAGAACTGATCAAAATAATTATCGTTATGAATTTTTAAAGCCTGTCGTAAAGCGAAAGTACAGGTTACAGCGATTGATACAATAATGATTGACCAACATTTAACTTCAATAAACAAACAAAAATGTGTTGCCAGATTGGGTACATAAAATTAACCTTTATAAAATAGATCTTTATCACTTGCTATCACAAAACTTGCCACAATGTCACACAAAAGCCGCCATGCTACCTGCTCGCAAAGCGACAAGCCAACAAGTTAAAAATAGGCTCATGGGGACATGGGGGAACATGGCGAACTGCATCAAAGATATGACAGAATCGGTTGATTATTAACTAAACTATCATGGATTTTAAAATAAACGGCAACAATTCAAACAATCTAATGACTATCGCATGTATATTGATGGTTTTACGAGCAATCAAATTCAATGAAGCTAACAATCCTCATCCAAGAAGATGACAAAGTTGTGAAAGTAAGAACAGCTGAACTCACCCAAAATGGACAAAGAATGGAGTACAATTGAAGAGCTACTGAAAATCCTACCTCTCAAAGTCACTTGTTTTGACAATGATGATGTCCTCGCATTTTAGACTAGCTTGTTCAGTTTAACTTGCTTGTTTGATTTCATGATTAGTGTTGTTTGTGTGTTTATTAACTAATTAAATTGTTTTCATTAAGTTATCGTTACCAGTGCTGTTTGTGTTGGTCGGTAAGCTTTTATTTTGTTTATTTAACATATATTTTCAACAATTAATCCCATAGTTTCCTGTTTATGATATTGTTATAAAGACCATGATTGAGACATTCTATTCTGTTGTGATATCTCGGTAATGTTGCTTCGGAATAATCGAGCGTGGGAGCGTTGCTTTTAAGAACAAATATCGGTTTTGTATGTGCTATCACTGCCAAATGATTTTAATGTTGCGCTATATTTGCATTGTCAAGGAGTGGGTGATTTTGTCATTTAAGCATGCATTAACATATAAAACACATGTGCATTTGAAATTTAGTCATCCAATAATCTACGCAATTTCCTGTGCATATTTGAGCAATACATCACCTAACTGTTTCCAAGATCAATTTGTATAATGAAATTACTATGGTTGCCTTAAACAATATTGCCTGAGAAATAATATATTTTAGGTATTATCTTAATGATGAAATTGACGGATGGTGATGACGTGATAATTGCGAAGGCGTTGTTGATGACATGATAA
>CM067357.1:8409423-8492691 GCA_034190875.2 Urechis unicinctus
AGAACTCTTGATCCTGTTCTTCCTGTTGCAGTAACCATAGTGATGTGTATTAATATGTATGATTCTAATAATAATGTTGAGTTATTTATGTTTATTAAACCATTTCATTACAGCACAATCGTTCATATTTATTACCACTTTACGTGGGTTGTTTTCTTTACGCATATGATATAAAAAATATAAGCAATGTGGTCCACAAGTATCAAAAGCATACTGTACACGTTTTTTATTATACCACAAATGCTTAGTGCCACTCATAGCCGCTAGAGTAGGCCAGTCAGTATGAAACCTACTTGGTGCATTACCATAAGAGTCAAAGAAATAGGTCCTATTATGTTTCCTATTGGTGTAGATAGCGATCCAGTGTTCTCCTCGTGACGTCATTCGTTTTGTGTTCAGTATGACACTGAATGATGACGACTTCCTGTGTAGAAATATAGGAACGAGCTGAATATGTTCCTTTGAAAGAAGAACCAAGTACATGACGTCCTATAAGGTCTAGTTCTGCGGTATTCATTTTGCCTTGAGTGAGGAGGCTATAATTGAAGGTTGAGGAAGTAGAACACCGATGATAGTACCCAACATAGAAATGAATATGTCAGGGTGGTTGTTCTTTGATATGTTAATAATAGAAGCTAGGACAACACAAATGATGACGCAACCAGACAGTAGGAAATAAAATATTTCCAGTACCACTTTCACTCTTTCACGAGTGATTGATGTGCGTGGTTTTTTTGTCAGTATTGATGCTCGCATCAGACAATGATGAAGTCATTATTTGTGGAGGAGTCTCCTCGTCCATGATCCTGATTTTTTTAGATAGGGCTATATTTTTGAACTTGTCAAATCGTGGTATATTCACTACAGAATGGTGCCCCTTCTTCATTTCAACAAGAGATAATGAACTATATCCTTGATGGTGCTGTCGGATGTCTCGTAGTGACTCTGCTGTTGTTTTGTAATGTATGGGTAAACGCATCCCATAGGAAAACCGTCGGCCCCAAACGACAGGTCACTCCTTGGTGGCCGCAAGGTGGCTTACCAAGCTGGTAAGGGCAAAAACTTGTCCCAATTCTGATCCCCAATGACACAATCACGGGAATTGATTTGCTGTTGGATTGCCGTTTGGACTGCCAAATCAACCAAAGCAACGAATTTGTCTTCCTAAAGACACGGGGAACGCTGTTGCATGACAAATAGTGAATATTGTTATCCTTCTATGAACACAAGTCTCTTCCCGTCAGACATTATTACCAATGTCAAAGAGCTGACTATAAGTGACAAAAATAGTGCCGTTGATGAAATACGCAATGTGCTTAATGATCGTGATTTTACGGAAGCCATTACACGTAGCTCAGGAATAGACAAGTACTAGAATAATTAACGTTACTGTGTCAACTATCACGTGATGTACATGTGCTTGGAGTATGTAAGTCATGTGACCACAAAATGTAAATATATATAACTCTAGCATTATAAGCGAAGAATAGAACAAATTTTGTGAAAATGACGACTTCATTGTGTTCAACGGACATGACTCAGTTTGAGGGGGCCACTGTATATTTGTCCCATTTTGATAGCGACGGCAGCATCTCTGCGGGGCTACCACGCGGCTGGGCATCAGCCGAAACTCTATTGATTGAAAACGATGATTTGGTGCATCTCAATACAACACAGAGTATGAAGAAATGTGAGGATTGGCTGAGAGCAAGCACTTCACATGAAGAAAAGTCCTCCTCGAAAAAAGAGGCGTACATCAAGTGACAGTACAAAGGAAGGTGAGACCAAACATACTTCTTTTGAACGATCGTTGAATATGAACACTATAACTAACGCTACTGAATTATGGAACCATGTATTGGATGTCTATGCAGAGGAAATGACAGTCTCTGATGAAATGAGGATGCGGTACCCTTTATGCGCTGGGTGTAGATTGAACCCCCCAGCAGATGGCCAAGGTGCGCATATGGGGATAGGCGGATGCTTACGAGAGTGTTCTTTGGATGAAAGTATCAGTGAAAGTATGAGTGATATAGAGAAAGAACCAGTAGAGAACTCTTGATCCTGTTCTTCCTGTTGCAGTAACCATAGTGATGTGTATTAATATGTATGATTCTAATAATAATGTTGAGTTATTTATGTTTATTAAACCATTTCATTACAGCACAATCGTTCATATTTATTACCACTTTACGTGGGTTGTTTTTCTTTACGCATATGATATAAAAAATATAAGCAATGTGGTCCACAAGTATCAAAAGCATACTGTACACGTTTTTTATTATACCACAAATGCTTAGTGCCACTCATAGACGCTAGAGTAGGCCAGTCAGTATGAAACCTACTTGGTGCATTACCATAAGAGTCAAAGAAATAGGTCCTATTATGTTTCCTATTGGTGTAGATAGCGATCCAGTGCTCTCCTCGTGACGTCATTCGTTTTGTGTTCAGTATGACACTGAATGATGACGACTTCCTGTGTAGAAATATAGGAACGAGCTGAATATGTTCCTGTGAAAGGAGAACCAAGTACATGACGTCCTATAAGGTCTAGTTCTGCGGTATTCATTTTGCCTTGAGTGAGGAGGCTATAATTGAAGGTTGAGGAAGTAGAACACCGATGATAGTACCCAACATAGAAATGAATATTTCAGGGTGGTTGTTCTTTGATATGTTAATAATAGAAGCTAGGACAACACAAATGATGACGCAACCAGACAGTAGGAAATAAAATATTTCCAGTACCACTTTCACTCTTTCACGAGTGATTGATGTGCGTGGTTTTATGTCAGTATTGATGCTCGCATCAGACAATGATGAAGTCATTATTTGTGGAGGAGTCTCCTCGTCCATGATCCTGATTTTTTAGATAGGGCTATATTTTTGAACTTGTCAAATCGTGGTATATTCACTACAGAATGGTGCCCCTTCTTCATTTCAACAAGAGATAATGAACTATATCCTTGATGGTGCTGTCGGATGTCTCGTAGTGACTCTGCTGTTGTTTTGTAATGTATGGGTAAACGCATCCCATAGGAAAACGGTCGGCCCCAAACGACAGGTCACTCCTTGGTGGCCGCAAGGTGGCTTACCAAGCTGGTAAGGGCAAAAACTTGTCCCAATTCTGATCCCCAATGACACAATCACGGGAATTGATTTGCTGTTGGATTGCCGTTTGGACTGCCAAATCAACCAAAGCAACGAATTTGTCTTCCTAAAGACACGGGGAACGCTGTTGCATGACAAATAGTGAATATTGTTATCCTTCTATGAACACAAGTCTCTTCCCGTCAGACATTATTACCAATGTCAAAGAGCTGACTATAAGTGACAAAAATAGTGCCGTTGATGAAATACGCAATGTGCTTAATGATCGTGATTTTACGGAAGCCATTACACGTAGCTCAGGAATAGACAAGTACTAGAATAATTAACGTTACTGTGTCAACTATCACGTGATGTACATGTGCTTGGAGTATGTAAGTCATGTGACCACAAAATGTAAATATATATAACTCTAGCATTATAAGCGAAGAATAGAACAAATTTTGTGAAAATGACGACTTCATTGTGTTCAACGGACATGACTCAGTTTGAGGGGGCCACTGTATATTTGTCCCATTTTGATAGCGACGGCAGCATCTCTGCGGGGCTACCACGCGGCTGGGCATCAGCCGAAACTCTATTGATTGAAAACGATGATTTGGTGCATCTCAATACAACACAGAGTATGAAGAAATGTGAGGATTGGCTGAGAGCAAGCACTTCACATGAAGAAAGTCCTCCTCGAAAAAAGAGGCGTACATCAAGTGACAGTACAAAGGAAGGTGAGACCAAACATACTTCTTTTAAACGATCGTTGAATATGAACACTATAACTAACGCTACTGAATTATGGAACCATGTATTGGATGTCTATGCAGAGGAAATGACAGTCTCTGATGAAATGAGGATGCGGTACCCTTTATGCGCTGGGTGTAGATTGAACCCCCCAGCAGATGGCCAAGGTGCGCATATGGGGATAGGCGGATGCTTACGAGAGTGTTCTTTGGATGAAATAATCAGTGAAAGTATGAGTGATATAGAGAAAGAACCAGTAGAGAACTCTTGATCCTGTTCTTCCTGTTGCAGTAACCATAGTGATGTGTATTAATATGTATGATTCTAATAATAATGTTGAGTTATTTATGTTTATTAAACCATTTCATTACAGCACAATCGTTCATATTTATTACCACTTTACGTGGGTTGTTTTCTTTACGCATATGATATAAAAAATATAAGCAATGTGGTCCACAAGTATCAAAAGCATACTGTACACGTTTTTTATTATACCACAAATGCTTAGTGCCACTCATAGACGCTAGAGTAGGCCAGTCAGTATGAAACCTACTTGGTGCATTACCATAAGAGTCAAAGAAATAGGTCCTATTATGTTTCCTATTGGTGTAGATAGCGCGATCCAGTGCTCTCCTCGTGACGTCATTCGTTTTGTGTTCAGTATGACACTGAATGATGACGACTTCCTGTGTAGAAATATAGGAACGAGCTGAATATGTTCCTGTGAAAGGAGAACCAAGTACATGACGTCCTATAAGGTCTAGTTCTGCGGTATTCATTTTGCCTTGAGTGAGGAGGCTATAATTGAAGGTTGAGGAAGTAGAACACCGATGATAGTACCCAACATAGAAATGAATATTTCAGGGTGGTTGTTCTTTGATATGTTAATAATAGAAAGCTGTGGGGGCAGCTAGGACAACACAAATGATGACGCAACCAGACAGTAGGAAATAAAATATTTCCAGTACCACTTTCACTCTTTCACGAGTGATTGATGTGCGTGGTTTTATGTCAGTATTGATGCTCGCATCAGACAATGATGAAGTCATTATTTGTGGAGGAGTCTCCTCGTCCATGATCCTGATTTTTTAGATAGGGCTATATTTTTGAACTTGTCAAATCGTGGTATATTCACTACAGAATGGTGCCCCTTCTTCATTTCAACAAGAGATAATGAACTATATCCTTGATGATGGTGCTGTCGGATGTCTCGTAGTGACTCTGCTGTTGTTTTGTAATGTATGGTAAAACGCATCCCATAGGAAAACCGTCGGCCCCAAACGACAGGTCACTCCTTGGTGGCCGCAAGGTGGCTTACCAAGCTGGTAAGGGCAAAAACTTGTCCCAATTCTGATCCCCAATGACACAATCACGGGAATTGATTTGCTGTTGGATTGCCGTTTGGACTGCCAAATCAACCAAAGCAACGAATTTGTCTTCCTAAAGACACGGGGAACGCTGTTGCATGACAAATAGTGAATATTGTTATCCTTCTATGAACACAAGTCTCTTCCCGTCAGACATTATTACCAATGTCAAAGAGCTGACTATAAGTGACAAAAATAGTGCCGTTGATGAAATACGCAATGTGCTTAATGATCGTGATTTTACGGAAGCCATTACACGTAGCTCAGGAATAGACAAGTACTAGAATAATTAACGTTACTGTGTCAACTATCACGTGATGTACATGTGCTTGGAGTATGTAAGTCATGTGACCACAAAATGTAAATATATATAACTCTAGCATTATAAGCGAAGAATAGAACAAATTTTGTGAAAATGACGACTTCATTGTGTTCAACGGACATGACTCAGTTTGAGGGGGCCACTGTATATTTGTCCCATTTTGATAGCGACGGCAGCATCTCTGCGGGGCTACCACGCGGATGGGCATCAGCCGAAACTCTCTATTGATTGAAAACGATGATTTGGTGCATCTCAATACAACACAGAGTATGAAGAAATGTGAGGATTGGCTGAGAGCAAGCACTTCACATGAAGAAAGTCCTCCTCGAAAAAAGAGGCGTACATCAAGTGACAGTACAAAGGAAGGTGAGACCAAACATACTTCTTTTAAACGATCGTTGAATATGAACACTATAAACTAACGCTACTGAATTATGGAACCATGTATTGGATGTCTATGCAGAGGAAATGACAGTCTCTGATGAAATGAGGATGCGGTACCCTTTATGCGCTGGGTGTAGATTGAACCCCCCAGCAGATGGCCAAGGTGCGCATATGGGGATAGGCGGATGCTTACGAGAGTGTTCTTTGGATGAAATAATCAGTGAAAGTATGAGTGATATAGAGAAAGAACCAGTAGAGAACTCTTGATCCTGTTCTTCCTGTTGCAGTAACCATAGTGATGTGTATTAATATGTATGATTCTAATAATAATGTTGAGTTATTTATGTTTATTAAACCATTTCATTACAGCACAATCGTTCATATTTATTACCACTTTACGTGGGTTGTTTTCTTTACGCATATGATATAAAAAATATAAGCAATGTGGTCCACAAGTATCAAAAGCATACTGTACACGTTTTTTATTATACCACAAATGCTTAGTGCCACTCATAGACGCTAGAGTAGGCCAGTCAGTATGAAACCTACTTGGTGCATTACCATAAGAGTCAAAGAAATAGGTCCTATTATGTTTCCTATTGGTGTAGATAGCGATCCAGTGCTCTCCTCGTGACGTCATTCGTTTTGTGTTCAGTATGACACTGAATGATGACGACTTCCTGTGTAGAAATATAGGAACGAGCTGAATATGTTCCTGTGAAAGGAGAACCAAGTACATGACGTCCTATAAGGTCTAGTTCTGCGGTATTCATTTTGCCTTGAGTGAGGAGGCTATAATTGAAGGTTGAGGAAGTAGAACACCGATGATAGTACCCAACATAGAAATGAATATTTCAGGGTGGTTGTTCTTTGATATGTTAATAATAGAAGCTAGGACAACACAAATGATGACGCAACCAGACAGTAGGAAATAAAATATTTCCAGTACCACTTTCACTCTTTCACGAGTGATTGATGTGCGTGGTTTTATGTCAGTATTGATGCTCGCATCAGACAATGATGAAGTCATTATTTGTGGAGGAGTCTCCTCGTCCATGATCCTGATTTTTTAGATAGGGCTATATTTTTGAACTTGTCAAATCGTGGTATATTCACTACAGAATGGTGCCCCTTCTTCATTTCAACAAGAGATAATGAACTATATCCTTGATGGTGCTGTCGGATGTCTCGTAGTGACTCTGCTGTTGTTTTGTAATGTATGGGTAAACGCATCCCATAGGAAAACCGTCGGCCCCAAACGACAGGTCACTCCTTGGTGGCCGCAAGGTGGCTTACCAAGCTGGTAAGGGCAAAAACTTGTCCCAATTCTGATCCCCAATGACACAATCACGGGAATTGATTTGCTGTTGGATTGCCGTTTGGACTGCCAAATCAACCAAAGCAACGAATTTGTCTTCCTAAAGACACGGGGAACGCTGTTGCATGACAAATAGTGAATATTGTTATCCTTCTATGAACACAAGTCTCTTCCCGTCAGACATTATTACCAATGTCAAAGAGCTGACTATAAGTGACAAAAAAAAATAGTGCCGTTGATGAAATACGCAATGTGCTTAATGATCGTGATTTTACGGAAGCCATTACACGTAGCTCAGGAATAGACAAGTACTAGAATAATTAACGTTACTGTGTCAACTATCACGTGATGTACATGTGCTTGGAGTATGTAAGTCATGTGACCACAAAATGTAAATATATATAACTCTAGCATTATAAGCGAAGAATAGAACAAATTTTGTGAAAATGACGACTTCATTGTGTTCAACGGACATGACTCAGTTTGAGGGGGCCACTGTATATTTGTCCCATTTTGATAGCGACGGCAGCATCTCTGCGGGGCTACCACGCGGATGGGCATCAGCCGAAACTCTATTGATTGAAAACGATGATTTGGTGCATCTCAATACAACACAGAGTATGAAGAAATGTGAGGATTGGCTGAGAGCAAGCACTTCACATGAAGAAAGTCCTCCTCGAAAAAAGAGGCGTACATCAAGTGACAGTACAAAGGAAGGTGAGACCAAACATACTTCTTTTAAACGATCGTTGAATATGAACACTATAACTAACGCTACTGAATTATGGAACCATGTATTGGATGTCTATGCAGAGGAAATGACAGTCTCTGATGAAATGAGGATGCGGTACCCTTTATGCGCTGGGTGTAGATTGAACCCCCCAGCAGATGGCCAAGGTGCGCATATGGGGATAGGCGGATGCTTACGAGAGTGTTCTTTGGATGAAATAAAGTCAGTGAAAGTATGAGTGATATAGAGAAAGAACCAGTAGAGAACTCTTGATCCTGTTCTTCCTGTTGCAGTAACCATAGTGATTTGTATTAATATGTATGATTCTAATAATAATGTTGAGTTATTTATGTTTATTAAACCATTTCATTACAGCACAATCGTTCATATTTATTACCACTTTACGTGGGTTGTTTTCTTTACGCATATGATATAAAAAAATATAAGCAATGTGGTCCACAAGTATCAAAAGCATACTGTATACGTTTTTTATTATACCACAAATGCTTAGTGCCACTCATAGCCGCTAGAGTAGGCCAGTCAGTATGAAACCTACTTGGTGCATTACCATAAGAGTCAAAGAAATAGGTCCTATTATGTTTCCTATTGGTGTAGATAGCGATCCAGTGTCTCCTCGTGACGTCATTCGTTTTGTGTTCAGTATGACACTGAATGATGACGACTTCCTGTGTAGAAATATAGGAACGAGCTGAATATATGTTCCTGTGAAAGGAGAACCAAGTACATGACGTCCTATAAGGTCTAGTTCTGCGGTATTCATTTTGCCTTGAGTGAGGAGGCTATAATTAATTGAAGGTTGAGGAAGTAGAACACCGATGATAGTACCCAACATAGAAATGAATATTTCAGGGTGGTTGTTCTTTGATATGTTAATAATAGAAGCTAGGACAACACAAATGATGACGCAACCAGACAGTAGGAAATAAAATATTTCCAGTACCACTTTCACTCTTTCACGAGTGATTGATGTGCGTGGTTTTTTGTCAGTATTGATGCTCGCATCAGACAATGATGAAGTCATTATTTGTGGAGGAGTCTCCTCGTCCATGATCCTGATTTTTTAGATAGGGCTATATTTTTGAACTGGTCAAATCGTGGTATATTCACTACAGAATGGTGCCCCTTCTTCATTTCAACAAGAGATAATGAACTATATCCTTGATGGTGCTGTCGGATGTCTCGTAGTGACTCTGCTGTTGTTTTGTAATGTATGGGTAAACGCATCCCATAGGAAAACCGTCGGCCCCAAACGACAGGTCACTCCTTGGTGGCCACAAGTTGGCTTACCAAGCTGGTAAGGGCAAAAACTTGTCCCAATTCTGATCCCCAATGACACAATCACGGGAATTGATTTGCTGTTGGATTGCCGTTTGGACTGCCAAATCAACCAAAGCAACGAATTTGTCTCCCCAAAGACACGGGGAACGCTGTTGCATGACAAATAGTGAATATTGTTATCCTTCTATGAACACAAGTCTCTTCCCGTCAGACATTATTACCAATGTCAAAAAGCTGACTATAAGTGACAAAAATAGTGCCGTTGATAAAGTACGCAATGTGCTTAATGATCGTGATTTTACGGAAGCCATTACACGTAGCTCAGGAATAGACAAGTACTAGAATAATTAACGTTACTTGTGTCAACTATCACGTGATGTACATGTGCTTGGAGTATGTAAGTCATGTGACCACAAAATGTAAATATATATAACTCTAGCATTATAAGCGAAGAATAGAACAAATTTTGTGAAAATGACGACTTCATTGTGTTCAACGGACATGACTCAGTTTGAGGGGGCCACTGTATATTTGTCCCATTTTGATAGCGACGGCAGCATCTCTGCGGGGCTACCACGCGGATGGGCATCAGCCGAAACTCTATTGATTGAAAACGATGATTTGGTGCATCTCAATACAACACAGAGTATGAAGAAATGTGAGGATTGGCTGAGAGCAAGCACTTCACATGAAGAAAGTCCTCCTCGAAAAAAGAGGCGTACATCAAGTGACAGTACAAAGGAAGGTGAGACCAAACATACTTCTTTTAAACGATCGTTGAATATGAACACTATAACTAACGCTACTGAATTATGGAACCATGTATTGGATGTCTATGCAGAGGAAATGACAGTCTCTGATGAAATGAGGATGCGGTACCCTTTATGCGCTGGGTGTAGATTGAACCCCCCAGCAGATGGCCAAGGTGCGCATATGGGGATAGGCGGATGCTTACGAGAGTGTTCTTTGGATGAAATAATCAGTGAAAGTATGAGTGATATAGAGAAAGAACCAGTAGAGAACTCTTGATCCTGTTCTTCCTGTTGCAGTAACCATAGTGATGTGTATTAATATGTATGATTCTAATAATAATGTTGAGTTATTTATGTTTATTAAACCATTTCATTACAGCACAATCGTTCATATTTATTACCACTTTACGTGGGTTGTTTTCTTTACGCATATGATATAAAAAATATAAGCAATGTGGTCCACAAGTATCAAAAGCATACTGTACACGTTTTTTATTATACCACAAATGCTTAGTGCCACTCATAGACGCTAGAGTAGGCCAGTCAGTATGAAACCTACTTGGTGCATTACCATAAGAGTCAAAGAAATAGGTCTTATTATGTTTCCTATTGGTGTAGATAGCGATCCAGTGCTCTCCTCGTGACGTCATTCGTTTTGTGTTCAGTATGACACTGAATGATGACGACTTCCTGTGTAGAAATATAGGAACGAGCTGAATATGTTCCTGTGAAAGGAGAACCAAGTACATGACGTCCTATAAGGTCTAGTTCTGCGGTATTCATTTTGCCTTGAGTGAGGAGGCTATAATTGAAGGTTGAGGAAGTAGAACACCGATGATAGTACCCAACATAGAAATGAATATTTCAGGGTGGTTGTTCTTTGATATGTTAATAATAGAAGCTAGGACAACACAAATGATGACGCAACCAGACAGTAGGAAATAAAATATTTCCAGTACCACTTTCACTCTTTCACGAGTGATTGATGTGCGTGGTTTTATGTCAGTATTGATGCTCGCATCAGACAATGATGAAGTCATTATTTGTGGAGGAGTCTCCTCGTCCATGATCCTGATTTTTTAGATAGGGCTATATCTTTGAACTGGTCAAATCGTGGTATATTCACTACAGAATGGTGCCCCTTCTTCATTTCAACAAGAGATAATGAACTATATCCTTGATGGTGCTGTCGGATGTCTCGTAGTGACTCTGCTGTTGTTTTGTAATGTATGGGTAAACGCATCCCATAGGAAAACCGTCGGCCCCAAACGTCCCCCAAACAGGTCACTCCTTGGTGGCCGCAAGTTGGCTTACCAAGCTGGTAAGGGCAAAAACTTGTCCCAATTCTGATCCCCAATGACACAATCACGGGAATTGATTTGCTGTTGGATTGCCGTTTGGACTGCCAAATCAACCAAAGCAACGAATTTGTCTTCCCAAAGACACGGGAACGCTGTTGCATGACAAATAGTGAATATTGTTATCCTTCTATGAACACAAGTCTCTTCCCGTCAGACATTATTACCAATGTCAAAGAGCTGACCATAAGTGACAAAAATAGTGCCGTTGATAAAGTACGCAATGTGCTTAATGATCGTGATTTTACGGAAGCCATTACACGTAGCTCAGGAATAGACAAGTACTAGAATAATTAACGTTACTGTGTCAACTATCATGTGATGTACATGTGCTTGGAGTATGTAAGTCATGTGACCACAAAATGTAAATATATATAACTCTAGCATTATAAGCGAAGAATAGAACAAATTTTGTGAAAATGACGACTTCATTGTGTTCAACGGACATGACTCAGTTTGAGGGGGCCACTGTATATTTGTCCCATTTTGATAGCGACGGCAGCATCTCTGCGGGGCTACCACGCGGATGGGCATCAGCCGAAACTCTATTGATTGAAAACGATGATTTGGTGCATCTCAATACAACACAGAGTATGAAGAAATGTGAGGATTGGCTGAGAGCAAGCACTTCACATGAAGAAAGTCCTCCTCGAAAAAAGAGGCGTACATCAAGTGACAGTACAACGGAAGGTGAGACCAAACATACTTCTTTTAAACGAGCGTTGAATATGAACACTATAACTAACGCTACTGAATTATGGAACCATGTATTGGATGTCTATGCAGAGGAAATGACAGTCTCTGATGAAATGAGGATGCGGTACCCTTTATGCGCTGGGTGTAGATTGAACCCCCCAGCAGATGGCCAAGGTGCGCATATGGGGATAGGCGGATGCTTACGAGAGTGTTCTTGGATGATGAAATAATCAGTGAAAGTATGAGTGATATAGAGAAAGAACCAGTAGAGAACTCTTGATCCTGTTCTTCCTGTTGCAGTAACCATAGTGATGTGTATTAATATGTATGATTCTAATAATAATGTTGAGTTATTTATGTTTATTAAACCATTTCATTACAGCACAATCGTTCATATTTATTACCACTTTACGTGGGTTGTTTTCTTTACGCATATGATATAAAAAATATAAGCAATGTGGTCCACAAGTATCAAAAGCATACTGTACACGTTTTTTATTATACCACAAATGCTTAGTGCCACTCATAGACGCTAGAGTAGGCCAGTCAGTATGAAACCTACTTGGTGCATTACCATAAGAGTCAAAGAAATAGGTCTTATTATGTTTCCTATTGGTGTAGATAGCGATCCAGTGCTCTCCTCGTGACGTCATTCGTTTTGTGTGTTCAATATGACACTGAATGATGACGACTTCCTGTGTAGAAATATAGGAACGAGCTGAATATGTTCTGTGAAAGGAGAACCAAGTACATGACGTCCTATAAGGTCTAGTTCTGCGGTATTCATTTTGCCTTGAGTGAGGCGGCTATAATTGAAGGTTGAGGAAGTAGAACAACACCGATGATAGTACCCAACATAGAAATGAATATTTCAGGGTGGTTGTTCTTTGATATGTTAATAATAGAAGCTAGGACAACACAAATGATGACGCAACCAGACAGTAGGAAATAAAATATTTCCAGTACCACTTTCACTCTTTCACGAGTGATTGATGTGCGTGGTTTTTATGTCAGTATTGATGCTCGCATCAGACAATGATGAAGTCATTATTTGTGGAGGAGTCTCCTCGTCCATGATCCTGATTTTTTAGATAGGGCTATATCTTTGAACTGGTCAAATCGTGGTATATTCACTACAGAATGGTGCCCCTTCTTCATTTCAACAAGAGATAATGAACTATATCCTTGATGGTGCTGTCGGATGTCTCGTAGTGACTCTGCTGTTGTTTTCAAACTGTAATGTAATAATGTATGGGTAAACGCATCCCATAGGAAAACCGTCGGCCCCAAACGACAGGTCACTCCTTGGTGACCACAGTTGGCTTACCAAGCTGGTAAGGGCAAAAACTTATCCCAATTCTGATCCCCAATGACACAATCACGGGAATTGATTTGCTGTTGGATTGCCGTTTGGACTGCCAAATCAACCAAAGCAACGAATTTGTCTTCCCAAAGACACGGGGAACGCTGTTGCATGACAAATAGTGAATATTGTTATCCTTCTATGAACACAAGTCTCTTCCCGTCAGACATTATTACCAATGTCAAAGAGCTGACCATAAGTGACAAAAATAGTGCCGTTGATAAAGTACGCAATGTGCTTAAAAGATCGTGATTTTACGGAAGCCATTACACGTAGCTCAGGAATAGACAAGTACTAGAATAATTAACGTTACCGTGTCAACTATCATGTGATGTACATGTGCTTGGAGTATGTAAGTCATGTGACCACAAAATGTAAATATATATAACTCTAGCATTATAAGCGAAGAATAGAACAAATTTTGTGAAAATGACGACTTCATTGTGTTCAACGGACATGACTCAGTTTGAGGGGGCCACTGTATATTTGTCCCATTTTGATAGCGACGGCAGCGTCTCTGCGGGGCTACCACGCGGCTGGGCATCAGCCGAAACTCTATTGATTGAAAACGATGATTTGGTGCATCTCAATACAACACAGAGTATGAAGAAATGTGAGGATTGGCTGAGAGCAAGCACTTCACATGAATGAAGAAAGTCCTCGAAAAAAAAAGGGCGTACATCAAGTGACAGTACAAAGGAAGGTGAGACCAAACATACTTCTTTTGAACGAGCGTTGAATATGAACACTATAATTAACGCTACTGAATTATGGAACCATGCATTGGATGTCTATGCAGAGGAAATGACAGTCTCTGATGAAATGAGGATGCGGTACCCTTTATGCGCTGGGTGTAGATTGAACCCCCCAGCAGATGGCCAAGGTGCGCATATGGGGATAGGCGGATGCTTACGAGAGTGTTCTTCGGATGAAAGTATCAGTGAAAGTATGAGTGATATAGAGAAAGAACCAGTAGAGAACTCTTGATCCTGTTCTTCCTGTTGCAGTAACCATAGTGATGTGTATTAATATGTATGATTCTAATAATAATGTTGAGTTATTTATGTTTATTAAACCATTTCATTACAGCACAATCGTTCATATTTATTACCACTTTACGTGGGTTGTTTTCTTTACGCATATGATATAAAAAATATAAGCAATGTGGTCCACAAGTATCAAAAGCATACTGTACACGTTTTTTATTATACCACAAATGCTTAGTGCCACTCATAGCCGCTAGAGTAGGCCAGTCAGTATGAAACCTACTTGGTGCATTACCATAAGAGTCAAAGAAATAGGTCCTATTATGTTTCCTATTGGTGTAGATAGCGATCCAGTGCTCTCCTCGTGACGTCATTCGTTTTGTGTTCAGTATGACACTGAATGATGACGACTTCCTGTGTAGAAATAGGATAGGAACGAGCTGAATATGTTCCTGTGAAAGGAGAACCAAGTACATGACGTCCTATAAGGTCTAGTTCTGCGGTATTCATTTTGTCTTGAGTGAGGAGGCTATAATTGAAGGTTGAGGAAGTAGAACACCGATGATAGTACCCAACATAGAAATGAATATTTCAGGGTGGTTGTTCTTTGATATGTTAATAATAGAAGCTAGGACAACACAAATGATGACGCAACCAGACAGTAGGAAATAAAATATTTCCAGTACCACTTTCACTCTTTCACGAGTGATTGATGTGCGTGGTTTTTTGTCGGTATTGATGCTCGCATCAGACAATGATGAAGTCATTATTTGTGGAGGAGTCTCCTCGTCCATGATCCTGATTTTTTAGATAGGGCTATATTTTTGAACTGGTCAAATCGTGGTATATTCACTACAGAATGGTGCCCCTTCTTCATTTCAACAAGAGATAATGAACCATATCCTTGATGGTGCTGTCGGATGTCTCGTAGTGACTCTGCTGTTGTTTTGCTTGGCCGACGTTTTCGATTGAAAACAATTTCTTATTCTAGAGGAAGTCCTGAACAAATTGTGCAAAGGGAACGACCGACCTCAATATCAACCTTGGGTACTTACTCAAGCAAATTACGAAGATGCTTAAGGGTCAGTTTTTTCGTTGCAGATAAAGTCGAGGAAAGTCCCGAGATTGATACTTTCTCTCAGTCCTTGATCTTAACTGGCACGTCATGTGTTCTAGAAGCCATGTCCTGATTGATACTCAAAGGCAAGAAGTTCTGCGCAAAACCAACTGAAAGTGCTGATCGTCACCTCCATAAACAAAATGACCCAGGATAAATATATCACGTGAATGCTCAAGAGATTAATACCCTTCGGTCGTTACTTGTAACTAGACTAACCCTGTATAATGTCTGGAGGGGAAGAAAAACCAGCGAGGCTCAAACTGAAGGAATGGGAAGATGCCAGGAATAATGTATGGGTAAACGCATCCCATAGGAAAACCGTCGGCCCCAAACGACAGGTCACTCCTGGGGCCCATAGGAAAACCTCCCCCAACGACAGTCACCACAAGTTGGCTTACCAAGCTGGTAAGGGCAAAAAACTTGTCCCAATTCTGATCCCCAATGACACAATCACGGGAATTGATTTGCTGTTGGATTGCCGTTCGGACTGCCAAATCAACCAAAGCAACGAATTTGTCTTCCCAAAGACACGGGGAACGCTGTTGCATGACAAATAGTGAATATTGTTATCCTTCTATGAACACAAGTCTCTTCCCGTCAGACATTATTACCAATGTCAAAGAGCTGACCATAAGTGACACAAATAGTGCCGTTGATAAAGTACGCAATGTGCTTAATGATCGTGATTTTACGGAAGCCATTACACGTAGCTCAGGAATAGACAAGTACTAGAATAATTAACGTTACTGTGTCAACTATCACGTGATGTACATGTGCTTGGAGTATGTAAGTCATGTGACCACAAAATGTAAATATATATAACTCTAGCATTATAAGCGAAGAATAGAACAAATTTTGTGAAAATGACGACTTCATCGTGTTCAACGGACATGACTCAGTTTGAGGGGGCCACTGTATGTTTGTCCCATTTTGATAGCGACGGCAGCGTCTCTGCGGGGCTACCACGCGGCTGGGCATCAGCCGAAACTCTATTGATTGAAAACGATGATTTGGTGCATCTCAGCTGACCACCGGTTTGTTTACATGGCCTTGCCCTGTGACCCCTTTAAGTAGGCTTGACAGCACAAATGACGAGGCCCCTGAGCCTGTGGTAGACATCTGGGTCGATGGCTGATATGGAACTAGGCCTCAGTGCCAAGAGCTGATCATTGCTGTAGAGAGTGGTTATGACGCTAATTAAAGCACGCTCTGAGCCTTTAATGGGTGCAGTCATCCGAAACTGGTTCAACTGTAATCCTTGCTCAGTCAAGCAAAACACACAATTCACAGAATTCGGACCAAAACCGCACTCAATTCATACTATAATCCATGCATCCTCTGGCGTAGAAATATACCCACATTGATCCTGAACACTTCAAAAGGTTGCACACCAAAAATTGCAGCACTACTCGACACAATTCCACCGAAATTCCTAGAAAACTCAGCACGCACAAACTCTCTGCTGGCAACCCAACTGGGCGCTCAACTGTTATTGCGTGTGTTATTTGTGCACTGTTGTATGTGTGTATATTAGCGAGGGAGCATGAGAGTGTGTGTAAGCGTGCACTATGCAATAAGAATTTACCAAGATCAATATCCGTGAAGATGGACAAAATCATAGCTTTCACTCAGTGAACTTCTTGTATACTGTAAGATAACGTTATGATGACAAACTTCCAGATGAAAGCTGACAAAATCATAGCGCACATAGGTTTTGCCTGTTGTATCACTCCACTCTAAGCGGCAACGATGTTCGTGCTTTAATCACTGGAATCTCTTTGTGCTAAGAATTTTATTTTGTTACCATATAGTTAACAGTTATTCAGCAGTTTAGTTTCAATAAAGGAACTTAACATGGCGCAACTGATGGGATACCTGGTAAATGTCAATCCAAAGTGAGCGATAATTCAGGGTTAACATTAACATCGTCGAAAACGCAGCGAGATGCCTTTACATTCCTGTAATGAACTGCACACCTTACCAAACTGATGTCTTGCCGCTTTGAGGAAGTGCTGTTCAAAAGCACACTCGAGACGTTCAATGACAAATTTTAGGCAATCACAGCGCTGGAGGAGGAAAGTAGAGCACGCAGTGGCCTCAAACCAGGGACCCGGCTTGCCATCTTTCATCCAAAAAAAGCGTATATCAACGGATAGAGAAGGCGAATCTCATAGACAAGTCAAGGTATTGCGCGCCTTATCGCACAACCCCAGCCAGCTGATGGGCCAGTGTAGCGACATCCCACGGTTACTGCACATCCCTTAGACATGCTCAGCATTGCCCTTATTGGGTAAGGGCAGGTAAGTATAGAGTTTAACGGTACACCAACACTAGTGCCTCTGTGATGCCTACGAGGGAGCTTGTTACCCCATTGTGGCCAAACTAGCTAAGAAACTGAAGTTAACCCAGTTACAAATGACAGCCAACGACTGCTGATACCGGTGCCCTGACTTGCGCATATGACATCAATTTAAAGGAAGGTCATTCTGCAAAGGCATGAATTGATTCCAGCCAACCATACCTTGTTCGGTGCTACCTAGACATCACTGGACGTGAGAGGCTCTGTTTGTGTGGTGTTCAAGCGTGACAGCTCCAACACCCGCCAGATAATAAATGTCTGTAACACCATGCCAGGTACATACATTTTGGTGCAGCCCTGATTGACCTAGAAATAATACCCCGAAATCATCCCATGTATCGGCTCTGCAATGTCGGCTACCAATCTCGCCACCTGTGGCCGTCCCTAAAGCAGAGCCCCAGCCTCCTCCCCCCTGGATTCTTAACTACTAAGCAAATTCTGCTTTCGACACATGCAAACACCAAATGTTGCCAGTAATGAATTCAAAACCACTACAATTACACATGAAACCAGATGCGGAGCCAAATGTAGAACCTTCAAGTGCCCCATCATTTCATGGGGTGCGGGAAAGATGCCGTAGACATGGATGAAAGACTGGACATTATTGAACGCGTCCCGCAAGGCTCGATCACCATCTGGTGTTCTTGGAAGTTAGTAGTACCTAAGAAATGTAGTGGACCGAGGTCAACAGTCGACTTTCAACCCTTGAACGTGGCAACATATCCGTAAACACAGTATACAAATCTCCTGTTCAGCCAAGCATCTATAATGAGGCCGAACACTAAGAAAGCGACATTGGACACCTTGAACGGGTACCATTCCATTCCTCTGGCACACCACGGCAGCTACAACATACATCAGCGAATGGGGTCGATACCGGTACAAGGCTTTCATCCTGCTGGGGAAGCATATACAAGAGATTATGATGACCTCGTCACATATGTCCAACACAAGGCAAAAGTCATCGATGGCACAGCACTGTGCGACCATGACGTCACATCGTTATTTGTCCATGTCACGGAATATATCACGCAGTGCTCAGAGGGAGGGAACAGTGCTGCCTATTCATCATGGGTACCCAGCACTCACTGTTGTTGGTTGACCAGGAACCATTGGAAATATTGCTTAGTGATGAGGCACTTAATAACATTGCTTACCCCCGTGTTCCGTGATTGAATGATAAGACACTGAATTTATGTTATAAGATAATTATAATGCTGGTGCCCTCTTCCGCTATCAATATCTCCTGCCATTGATGACTATGACCTAGATCATACGATCCAAGTGTTGGCCCAGTTCGCTCAACCTAATAAACATTCTCAGCACTCACTCGACTCCTTATCTGATGTTACCTGTAGCCACCTTGATGATGATGATTTTCAAACAAATTAAGGACCTTACTACTGCATATCCAAAGCAACTTGGCTCGGGATACCTGTAAAGTACCCCTGCCCATTGAGTGACAAATACTTAGTAGTTTACATTTTCCACTCTGAGGGGTTTAGGGAGTGTATTCATCTGAGGTCGAAAGGCAAACTAAAGTTTTTTCAAATTGAACATCTGCCTGTATTTGACTACGGTGATTGGCATTTGAAACAGGGAGACCAAATGGTCGAAGCCTCCTTGGGAAGGGGATAGATAACCTTCTAAAGAAAGAGCCCCCCAAAATGTCATCACATCCCTTAGTTTTGGATTCCTAATTGCGTGACCATGCCAATTAATATATGTATAAAAGAGTTGCAATTATCTCAAGAAAAGCAAGTAAGTTCCTAGCTGTTTCGGAACGGTATATCACGTTCCCTAGTATGTATCAGAATAAATTTTAACAAGCAAGAAGAAAAACAATTGATATTACAATTTAGCTAAAAGACAATCGGAACAGTTACAAATATGTAATAGCCCGATACTTGTGTATTTTTTTGACAAGGAACACTTGGATTGGAACCATCATCACATCCCTTCAGTATACGTAAGCATATGTTTGATATTCTGGAACAGTTACAAATATGTAATAGCTTACTTGTGTCGTTGTAAGTGCAGATGCCGACGACATATGTTGTGAGAAAACATTTGCTCTAGTGCTGCTCGTTTTCTTCTGGAATAAAAAAAGAAATTTGTAAATATGTGCTTGAATATAAAACATGTTTACAGAAAATTAGTACATCAGTTATCTTTATGTCTGCAAGAAATCAACCGATCCCAAGCACAAGGCCTTAGGGACCACTTGCCTTCCCAGATGTACAGATCCGATCAGAATGGCAACAGACTGTGCATCACAGAGAACGCACACTCGCATTTAGGAACGCCCTCAATGTGGACAATAACAACACAGGAAAAGTAATTAGACACCTGACCCCTCTATCGGTCTGGGACTACACAAACGTCAAAAACCAGCTTGTTGCATATCCCAAGTGATGGGATATAACCATCGTTATCCATAAGCTTCTTAGTACAAGCAAGTACACCGTTCAGATGCATGTATCTGAACTGCGGAACAGACAGATGAGTTTTAAGAGAGACAGAGAGATAATCAGAGGGCTATAACAAGTATATCTAGAGCAAGAAATATAGGACTAATATCACTTGCCACTTGGTAAATTAGAAATTGTATCTTTGAAACATGTAAGATACGCCCTGCCATCTACGGCAAACGATTGATTGACGTTATAACTAGTAAGCCCGATGAAGCTGTCGAAGCTGCCTCTGTCAACGCGCTAAGGGGTACTATGGATAAGTTCTTAAAAAAAGAGAAGGAGAATTCATAATACAAAATAAAATCTCATTCCCCTAGCCTGACCCATCACCTAAGACGTCGATTACTAGTCAGACAGTAATGGATTCAATAAAAAATATTTTATTTCTTTTTTACCGACTATGACAACTAACGTATTAGCAACATGAGCTTCACAGAATTGAAATTTGCCATTTCATCAGCACGATAGCGGGTTGAAAACATGTTGATCTGACACCATCACCTTCCACGTATAGCTAATAATCAATAGGTGTTTTGCGCCTAGCATTCATATAACTGGTCATATGAGGTTTGATACTGTCGTTAATAGATTACTTACACGCACCATATCTGTGTGAACATCTGGGATGGATAGACAATAGATCATATAATGTATTAAAGTGATACGCCACTTCGTGCGATGACGTTGCACTAGATTTCATGAATGTTCACAATGAAATGCATTCCCAGGAAGCCTGATTCAATAATTAAAATAATATATCCAGCTCTTCGACAATAAGCAAAGTAGTATATGTTCAATTCAACTCTACAAACTTTTAACAATTTCGTTACAGGGCACAGGGCATAATTTATAAACTATGAGCTGCTTTTAAGAGTAAGCTGCTACACTGATGCCATGACAATTCCTGAAATGGTCAAGTTTAACTAGCATATATGTCAACCAACGAATTCGTCAAATTACTCTTTGATCAACGTAAATATGCACAGCAAAACCCTTAATTACTTCATGTGGATTTGTCATTTAATAGTATTTGCTAGCACATGTCTAATCGTCCAAAACAATCACATGGTTGAATATTAACCTCCTAAACCCATTCTAAATATTATAAAAGCTTACTTGTGTTGGTTGTGTAGCAGATGAAGAGGGCATTAGTTCTGACAGGTTAACTGCTCTCAATGTTTTTTGCCTGGGCACTGCAGTGCAAGTCGTTCCCCTCTGAAAAAATCAAACGTGATGTTGTAGTTTAAATCAAAGTGGTTTTTTGTGTGCCTAATTGTCGCTAGTGAACAAGACGTAAATAAGCAACATCATAAATCTATTAATTATCTACATGTCTGAAGAAATATCACTACCGTTTGAGGCATTGTTGGCGTGCTCTTTGTAATAGATGTACATGGTAATTCACCGCTTTTGCCAAAAAATTTAAAATATACTTGAGAATAAACAATGGATGTAGCGTGTTATGTCCATATGGGCATATTAGTGATTCCCATGGCTTAGCATTGTAAACTTGAATTATCACTGGCATTTGTAGCATATATAGCCAATTTTTTCAGATTATCTTTACCCACTGTGAATCATAGTGTGGCACTTACGCATTTTAATAGATTATGGATATCACTTTTGTCTCTCAAATCAGTGTAGACAATTTATGATCAATTCAAAAATAGATAGCGTATATGTCACTCTGCACTTGCAAAGTAATTGGCTTTTCATCCTGATTTTGCACAGCAAAGGTCTTTGATGCATTGATATAGATGTGCCGACATAAACCTTTAATATCCAAAGTTTGCTGGCAGGCAAATTGTTTATCTTGCAAATGTGTAATAATTAATTTCATTCACACTATTCGATATTGACTTGCTTGATCTATCTATGCTAAATATAACAAGGCTGTAACTTCTTACCTGTGCCGATGGTGGTGCATAAGAAGACTGCAATGGGTAAGATAAGCCAACTGCTCTCATTTTTATTGGCTTTGTCATTGCCTGACGGCTTGTTTTCCTCTGAAAACATTTCGATTCGTAAGTTACTGTTTTAATGACAATAACAAAGAGGATATAGATTACGTTGGGAACTACTGGTATCTGTACATATCAGTCCACGAACATCTGAAATATGTATCAACTGTTCTTGCAGTGCCTTTTGAGAAGCAACGTACTGTGTATGTATTGTGTGTCATTTGAAAATGTAATTATGATGTCAATATACGGTGTGTTTTTACGCAGGGTAGGGAATAAATTATACATGCAGAAATCCCAATACCTTTGTCTGTTTCTTTGCACGGACATAGCTCTGTATCGCAGGTACCTTTTCACATAAAAAAACGCATATTCATGTTATCAATATAAGTAACGTAACAACCATACCGCATCAGTAATGCAATGTGGATCAATAATTTCAGTTTGTTATAGCACTTGCATAACTGGCACATACAGTGTGCTTTAGCCAGTATTGCTTATCAATCATGACCCAAGTTCTACATAAGCAAAAATCATGCATCAGCCCAAAAATAATTACAATGCTTTCTGCCCACTAAATGAGTTTGATTTGTTTCCACACTCATGCTAAATACCTCTTTAATGGCCTTTCTTGATGGTTGTCTGTCTACTGCCATAGAAGTGTCGATGGTCATACCTTTCAAGGACCGCTGCATGTGTAAAATGAAACAGATATGAAAATGCAGGCTATCAAGCACTAATTAAATATCGAAATGTGGCCATCAGTGAATTATAGTGTTTTCTTGATCAAAACACATATTTAAATAAAAATATTGCATTATTAGAATTGCAATGTGTAAACCTTGACGTCAGGAGCCAGCTACCACTGCAGGGATTCAGTATTGGTGTGAATGAAGAACAGCTCGCCCCCGAGGGTATGTCTTCTGCTGCTAGTCATCACTACTTTCAAGAGTTCTTCTACTTTTTTTGTAAGAGTCTTGTAAGAGAAAATCTGTTGGAGAACTTTTAGTAAAGTAGGGTTACCAAGAAAACCAGCTGTATACAAGATGACCATATCTAACTGTCCATCATTGCGTTTCACCAAACTTCTTAAGCATTCCATGTTCTCTTGTGTGTTTCCCAAACCAGCCAAGAGCTCGAATGTTGCCAGGTGTGGAACATGATACTTTTCTTCCTTTCTCAGTCCAAGTACGAATCTCAAAGAGGATATATATGCGGTAGATATACCACACTTAATAGCATCATCAGTTACATCATGTCCATCGAGTTCTGCCTTTATGAAAGCCATTGCTGTGTTTTCGGTTTTGAAACTGACTTTGCTTAGGTTAGCAATCTGCCTCAGCTCTTTCGCTCGGTATTGGACAGCTTGTTCGAGATCTGTGAAGTTATTTTCGTTCTTTTGTCTATCAGTTTTCACGATTTTAGCAATGGTAATGCTAAACAAAAGGTTTGTTTGTGTCTCTATCCTACCACGATCCACGCATTCGAAGAAATCAATTAAGCCAAAAGCATTTACTGGAACCTTGGCATGGTCTAGCAAGTCATTACTCTGTAACAGCTCCCTCGCCAGTTCGCATTTGTCTTTACTCAGTTCAACCTTGAACAATTTCAACAGCTTTTCAGTTGGGATGCCTCCTAATTCGAAGATTCTCTGTGTAAACATTTGCACTTTCACCGAGCTGTAGACTCGGGACGTCAGCAAAAGTTTGGCATGTGGCAGAAGAATACCCTTGATTAGGCTCTTGAGGATAACACGAATATTAGCTCGTTCCTCCACCTTATTGACCGTATCTTGTTCTGAGAGGCAATCTAATGGATCTTTATCTAATCCATCGATGATGATAAAAAAGTTATTGTCTTCCACAAGTGTTTTCCAAATATCATCTTTTTGATTAGTCTCCGGACCAAATTTATCCATGATGAAATCTTAAAGGGACGTTGTGTCATCTGTTGTGTCTCTGGGTTTTGGTATGTCTCTCATGCCCAAAAAAAAGGCTACAGTGTTGGGATATTTCCAGTTTCCTTCATTTGCCTGTTCGACTATGTGCAAACATGTGTGAGACTTACCCGAACCGGGTATACCCAGCAATAACACAGGACGTGGCTCCTCATTTTCCTTTGTTCCTTTTATCGTCTTAGCAAACTGGTCTTCAAGATTTACTTTGATGGTGTGTTTCTCATTCATAGTCACTTCTTTTATCCTGCGTCGTTCGACCGAGAAATGCTCGCTGGGATCTTTGTACATGTTAAGTTGTATGTAGTCTGTCTCTCTTAGTTTCTTTTCTTCCTTTATATACTTGATTTTCGTTTTATCATGGACGGCAAGGCCGTTTAGGTACGGCCTTTGCAGTTGAATGCCTGGTAGAATGAGTCCTTTGGTGGTGAGCGTGGCAAACAGTTCATGCTGGTTTGTCAATTCCAGCATCTTAACCAAAATTGCATAACCTAGTTGTAAGCGTCTGGAAAGAGCATCAACTACCCAGCATATCTTTTCTTCTTTTGAGTTAGTTTGTATGTTCATTTGGTCAACCGCGTGCTGTAAGAATATGTCATGTTCCTGTAGAATGTGTACAATTTCGGTGACATGGGTCAATGTTGTGATGAGCAGACGACGGTTCTCTCTCAACAACTGCTTACAGTCTTCCCGAGTGGGCATTAACCTTAGCTGTTCTTCCATTTTCTGCTGCTGATCATCTGATGCAAAACAAGGTCTTTCATAAAGATTCACTATGTTATGTAGTTGATGCAATTATTCTGAGCTGACACAGATGTTTGAAAATTACTAAAACAATTTCTGCGTTAATATTGTCTAACTCTATGCTGGTATCTAAAAAATGGAAGATAACTCAGTGGTCGGTCAACTTCGCATTGCATAATGATAATGCTCCACGCATAATGGCGCTCTTTCTAATTTTAGACATATACCTAGGCGAAATGAAAGTTAAATGAGATGAGATACTTCCGTTCCAACATCATTGCTTCGACTTTCAGACCATGCCCAAAGCTAAGGAACGACCATTTCTATCTAGACTAAGTCCATGATGTCAAAATGGTGTATGTTCATCCTATGAAGTTTTCATGAAAATAGTTACCTTGATCGCAGTCAGCCATAACCGCATCAGTCTGCTCCTGATTAAATAAAAAACCAAAGCAATTATATCGATAGGCGACAAGGAGAATATATTGAAAGGCAATATATATATATATATATATATATATATATATATATATATATATATATATATATATATATATATATATATATATATATATATATATATATATATATATATATATATATATATATATATATATATATAGGGAGGGAGGGAGGGAGGGAGGGAGGGAGGGGGAGGGAGGGGAGGGAGGGGGGGGGGGGAGGGAGGGAGGGAGGGAGGGAGGGGGGGGGGCGGGGGGAGGGAGGGAGGGAGGGAGGGAGGGGGGAGGGAGGGAGGGGGAGGGAGGGAGGGAGGGAGGGGGAGGGAGGGGGAGGGAGGGAGGGAGGGAGGGATCATGTGAATGAATAAGTGTTGTATGATTTGCAGGAGTTAGCAAGAGATTGGGCGAAAGAGCTAAAGTTGGGGGTATAAAGTTGGAAGAAGAATGTATTGGTTGTCGCCTGCGTGCGTGAAGTGAGTGATATTGTATCGTGATATAATAAGCACATTATTATAGAAGTGAATTAACGGATGAATCAGGAAATGAGTAGGTATCTACGTACTGAATGTGCACGCAGGTGAGTAGATGATTGAAACGACGTTTTTGAAATAACAAAGTAAATGAGTGAGTACGTTTGTTCGTGAGTCAGTGGCATAGTTATCTAGCCGGTGAGTGTGGAAGTGTTTGAGTGAATGAGTGAATGTGCATATGCGAGAATTAGTAGAGGAATGTAAATGCGTAGCGAGTGAAGTTGTGGGCGCTAAATGTATCAGCAACAGGCTTGAAGAGGGAGAGCATTTGCAGGTGAGTGAACGAGCGCATTACTAAACCAAGCACGTAATTTAGTCAGCAAGCGCATCAATGAGCTAGACAGAATATGGGGGGCGTGTGAGCGAAATAAGGGGTGCATATGTGTGATCGAGTCAGAGACAGAGTCGGTAGGTGGGCGAGTGATTGAGCAACGGCGTGTGTAGGTTCGTGCGTGAGTGAGTGGGTGACCGAGAGAGCGGGCGAGTGAGTGAATTATTGAGTTTGTCCATGCGTGAAATTTCACGAATGTGTAGCAGTGAATGTCTGACGGAGTGAGTGAGTTAATGAGCGAGTGAGCGAATGAATGAGTGTGTGACTTACGGATCTAGCGCGTGTGATTGACCGAGTGCATGAAAGTGTATAAGGGTGAATTATCAAGTGAGTGAATGAGAGAGTAAGTTATCTAGTGTGTATGTCGAGGAGGTTAGTGGGGGCGACGAAGTGAGTTTTTTAGCGCATAGTCGGGCGAGTGAGTTCATTTGTGAGTAACTGTGTGAGTATGTGGGTGAGGGTGTGAATGGGTGAATCAGTAAGTGAGCTAATGAGAGTGATAGTCAGAGAGAGACCGAATTAGCTAGTGATTGAAAAAGTGTGTAAATAAATGAATGAATGAGTGATTTGGCATGTGAGTGTGCGAGTGATTAACCCAGTTAGTGAATGAGTGAGTGAGCATGTGAGTTGATAGTACAGTGAGTCCGTCAGTAGTTAAGTCAATCATTCAGTGGTTTGGCTGGTTAGTATGAGAACGAGTTGGCATAAGTTTAAGTATGGATGGGGCGTTTGGGGGTAGGTCAATAAGTCAATCAGTGAGAGGGTTGGTGTCCGATTGAGCGTGTGAGAGAAAGTATCGGCGAGGGAATAGCAGCTACAAGGGGACAGCGAATCAAAAGTTAAATTAAGAGTGTGAGAGTGAATGAGCGAGCTGGGAAAAGTAAGTCCATTAGCAGGGTGTAAGTAAACGAGTTGGGGGGTTAGTGTGTATTCGATTAGGTGACTGAATGTGCTTCGTGGATGAGCGAGTTCCCTAGTCTATCGTCAAGCAGGTGGTTCTATGAGTACGAAGGCACAAGTATATATTGGATGCATGACTGCTCGAGTGAGCAAGGGAAGATGAGTATATGAAGTCGTTGAGTTAGCAAAACAAGAAATACATGCATGTGTTTGTGCTAGTAGGTTAGCGAATAGATGAGTACAAGAGTGAGTGAGCGAGTAAGCAATTGAATGATTGTGTAAATGAACAAGTGCGCGGATGTGTGAGTGAGTACCTCAATGGTAGAGAGAATGAGAGTCTGGAAGATAATGATTCGGTGGATCAATGAGGATGTCAATGAATTAGTGAGCTCGTTAGTGAATGTGTTACTAGTTGGATAACTAAAATGATTATTATGTCATTGACACTGTCAGTGATTGAACCTACATCAGTATGAGGGTTTTATATAATACTTAGTGGCAGAGTAAATATGAAACTTATCGAGCAGTCGGAGAAATGTTAGGTTTTGTAGATGTTTGCCTTCACCTTTGGTTTAGTGAGAAGGCGAGTTAATTCATTTGATAGAGTGAGATATTGAGTTTAATGACAAAGCGTGTTAGGTGGGGTGGTGGCTGACAGTATCAGTATTTGGCAGCGAATGAAAAAAGTGAGTGAGAGAGTGAGTGGGAGAGGGAAAGAGTTAGTCAGTGACTGAGTGAACCATTGAGCACATGAGCCTCTGAGTTCGTAAGTGTGGGGGTGAGTGAGTAAGTAAGTTAGTGCATGAGTGATTGAGCGAGTTGGTGAGTGGGTGAGTTTACGAACGAGCGATTGACCGATTGCGTAACTTAGTAATTGAGCGAGTAAGTGAATGAGTAAAGGAGTGAGTGGGTGAGTTAATGAGTAAGTGAATTATTGTACCAGTGTATGAGAGATTAAGTGATCTAGCTCCTAGGATGGTTATATTTGGTAGGAGAATGATCAGGTTGGCGACTTCGTGTGTGTTGTAGTGCATGGACGGGCAAGTTAGTGCTACAGTGAGTAAGCATGTGAGTATGTTTTTGAGTGAGTAAGTGAGTTGGTTGGTCAGTCAATGAGTCACAATGAGAGAGAGTCAGTCAGTCTATGAGTAAGTGATAGAGCGAGTAAGAGAGTATATGAATTATTGTGTGAGTAAATGAGCGAATGAATGATCTTGTGTGTAGATAAATGAGTGGATGAGCGAGTTGGCATTTGAGTTTGCGAGTGATTAACCCAGTTAGTGAATGAGAGGGTGAGCAAGTTACTTGATAATACAGTGAGTCGGTCAGTCAGTCATTAAGTGGCTTGGCTGGTTAGTATGAGAACGAGTTGGCATAAGTTTAAGCATGGATGGGGCGTTTGGGGCCAGGTCAATAAGTCAATCAGTGAGAGAGTTGGTGTCCGATTGAGCGTGTGAGAGAAAGTATCGGCGGGAGAATAGCTGCTTCAAAGGGACAGCGAATCAAAAGTATATCAAATGAGTGTGAGAGTGAATGAGCGAGCATGGAAAAGTGAGTCCATTAGCAAGGTGTAAGTAAACGAGTTGGGGAGTTATTGTGTATGCGAATAGGTGACTGAATGTGCTTCGTGGATGAGCGAGTTCCCTAGTTTATCGTCAAGCAGGTGGTTCTATGAGTACGAAGGCACAAGTATATATTGGATGCATGACTGCTCGAGTGAGCAAGGGAAGATGAGTATATGAAGTCGTTGAGTTAGCAAAACAAGGAATACATGCATGTGTTTGTTCTAGTAGGTCAATGAATGGATGAGTACAAGAGTGAGTGATCGAGTAGGCAATTGTATGATTGTGTAAATGAACAAGTGTGCGGATGTGTGAGTCAGTACGTCAATGGTTGAGAGCGTGGAAGTTCCCGATTTGGTTGTTCAGTATGGAAGTCAATGAATCAGTGAGCACTGTAATAAGTGATTGAGTAAGTGAGTGAGTGATTGAATGTGTGAGTAAATGAGTGTGCACGTGAATGAGTGAGCATTTTAGTAATGAAGCGAATGAGTGAGTTAACTAGTGAATGCCTTGTAAAAATTAGGCGTAAGTGAATGGTCAGTGAGTGTTTGAATTTGTTAGAGTTGGTGATTGGGCTTGTGAATTGGTGGGAAGGAGTGATGCGGAGAGTAAAATTGCGTGGTATCTTGAAGCATCAGTGATTAGCTGTGATTGAGTAAGCGAGAGAGTGATTGAGTGAGTTAATGTGTTACTTGTTTACTGATTGAATTGTGTCATTGACACTGTCTGTGATTTAACCTACATCGAACGTAAGGTTTTGAATACACATACTGCCAGAGTCAGTCTAAAACGCATCGAGCAGCGGAATATGATGGGTTTAAATTCAACTTCGGTTAAGTGGATGGCGAGTGGATCAATTGTATGGAGTGAGATATTGAGTTTGATTGCGTGGCGTGTTATTCTGTGTGGGGCTGCAAGTATCAGTGTTTGGCTGTGAATGAATGAGCAAGTGAGTGATAGAAAAACAAATTGAATAAGTAAGTTGGTGAGCAAATGAGTTAGTGAGTGACTGAGTTAATGATTGCGCAAATGAGCCAGCGAACGAGTCAGTTTCTGCGTTCGTAAGTGTGCGAGTGAGGAAGTTATTGAGTAATTGCGTGAATAATTGAGTGAATGAGTTACCGCTTGAGAGAGTAAGTGAGTGGGTGTGCGAATTTGTGGGCGAATGAGTAAGTGAGTGACTGAGTGAATGATAGCACAAATGAGCCAGTGAACGAGTCATTTTTATCAGTTCGTAAGTGTGGGGGTGAATATGTGATTGAGTGATTGAGTGGGTGAGAGAATCAGTTAGCGCACGAGTGAGTGAATGAGTGAATGTGTGTATGCTTGAAGGATGAATGAGTGAAAAAGTGAGTGAGTGAATGCACGAGTGAATGAGTGAGCTAGCGATTGGGTAGGCAAAAGTGTAAGTGAGTGACTGAGTGAATGATTGCGCCATTGCGCCAGTGAGCGAGTCATTTTCTGAGTTTGTAAGTGTGAGGGTGAATGAGTGTGTGAGCTGGTGAGTGAATCAGTAAGCGCGTGTGTGAGTGTATGAGTGAGTGAGTGCGTGAGGGAGTTAGTGAGTGAGTGAGTGAAGGAGAGAATGAGTTAGAGAGTAGGTGAGTGAATCAGTTGGCGAGGGATTAGTAGTGTTATTGTGTGAGTATTTGAGAGAGTGAGTCTAGCGCCTAGGCTGAAAATATTTGGTAAGAGAATGAGCGTGTTCGCGACTTCGTGTGTGTTTTAGCGCATAAGCGGACAAGTTAACGTGAGTATGTGATTGAGTGAGTACGTCAATGAGTCCGAGAGAAAGAGTCAATCACTCTGTGAGAAAGTGAGAGAGTAAGAAAGTATATGAATTATTGTGTGAGTGAATGAGCGAATGAATGATCTTGTGTGTTAGATAAATGAGCGAGTTGGCATTTGAGTTTGCGAGTGATTAACCCAGTAAGTGAATGCGTTAGTGAGCAAGTGAGATGATAATACAATGAGTCGGTTAATCAGTCAGTTAGTGGGTGGGTTGGTAAGTATGAAAACTGGTTCAAGTGTGGATAGGGTGTTTTGGGGTAGGTCAATTAGTCAATCAGAGTTGGTGTCCAATAGAGCGTGTAAGAGAAAGTACAGTAGGGCGAATAGCTGCAATAAGGGACAGCGAATCAAATATATATTGAATGAGCCAATTTGGAAAAAAGTAGGGTGTAGGTAAAAGAGTTGGGGGGTTTGTGTGCATGTAATTAGGTGAATGAATGTGTTTGTGGATGAGCGAATTCCATAGTCTATCCGCAAGCAGGTGGTGTTATGAGTGAGAAGCTACAGAGATATATTGAATGGGTTAGTGATCTGATGAGTTAGGGGAAATGCTTATATGAAGTCGCTGATTAAGCAAAACAAGGAACAAATGCATGTGTTTGTTCTAGTAGGTCAGTAAATGGAAGAGTGATTCTATGGAGGAGAAAGAATGCGTGAGTGGGTGAGCAAATGAATACGTGAATGTGTTAGTGAGCGAGCGAGGGAATAAACAAGGGGGTGCTATGAATGTGTGAGAAACTTAGTGGGGGAGTGAAGAAGTGAGTACGTTAGTTAGTGAGTGTTTGAGTGGGTGGCCCAGCTATCTAGGCGGCGGGTGTGTGAGTAAGTGAATGTTTGATGGAGTTGAAAGGTGTGCATATGTGAGGGAGCGTTAGTTAGCTAGTGAGCGAATGAAATGATATGGGAATGAGCGTGTTAATTATCGTGTGAGCGGATTAGGGAGTGAGTTAGTGCCTAAATAAATGTTTTACGTTTTCAGACGTCAACTACCGGGAGTAATGGAGGAGTGAGTCAATAAGTCAGTGAGTTAGTGCATGAATGAGTTAATTATAATGTGAGTATGTGTGAGACTGAGTGATCGAGCGTGTAGGTGGAGTAAGTTAGTGAAAGAATAAGCGCGTGGGGCACTGTTAAGCATAGGTCCATAAGTCAAAAAGTGAGAGAGTTTGTGACCGAGTAAGCGAGTGACGGAAATTATTGGCAGGGAATAGCCGCTACAATGGAACAACAAATCACAAGCTGTTTTAAATGAGTGTGAGAGTGAATCAGCGAGCTGAGAAAAAGTAAGCCCAAGAACAAGGTGGCAGTAAACGTGTTAGGTGTTAGTTTGTATTAAATAAGATGAATGAGCGAGTTCCCTAGTCTATCAGCAAGCAGGTGGTTTTATGAGCAAGAAACACTGATAATTTAAGCCCCCACATCAACTGACTTTATAGGCCATTTCCCTTAATATTTCACTCAATGACAACAAAGCAGCAATGGGTATTTTATAGTGTGAGTGGACGACTGAGACTGTCAATGAGTGAGTGGGTGAGTTAGCGCTTTAGTCAGCAAGTGAGTTATTCATTCAATCAGCTGATGAGCTAAAGAGTGTATGAGTAAGATAGTGCATAAGAAGGTGGGTCAGTCGAACTGTCATTTATATAGCCAGTGAGTTGGTGATTGACTTAACGAGGATGAGAACGATAGTGCACATTTTATTAAGCAAGAGATAATCTCTGGGTTGTTAAGTGAGTGAGAGATTGAATGAGCGAGCTGGGATCTCGTAAGATTACACGGAGGGGAGCGAGTTAACTTGCGGATGGGTATGAGGCCCGGGGATTGATTTTGTACGTGCGTTAACGAGTTTCCAAGTCAATGCGCAAACGGTGGGTTTTACTTAAGAAACGACCGAGTGTTTTGGTTGGTATAGGGAAATAACAATGTGAGACAACGGGGAACCCGATTAAACTATGTTTTGTGTGTGTCATTGAGTTAGCCGAAACACATGAATAATTGTATTTGTAGGTACTAGTATGTAGGTTACTGCGTCAGTGAAGGATCGATCAAATGGGTGGATAAATGAATGGATGTGCGGAAGAAGGATTGAGTCGAGAATGTAGTGTACGATTGAGTTAGTAAGCAAATGCGCTGGTATCTGAGTTTGTGAATATGCATTCAAATGAATACGTGAAAGAGTGTATGCAAATTTAATGATATATCACCTGGTTAATCCCTGAGTCAACATGTGTGTTACGACCAGATAGAGGAAATACAAATGAAACGATAAACTGTATCTCAATTATAATTTTAACCTCCTGAACATCGCTTGATAGGATCATCTACAGTGGAACTCACCCAATGTAGAATGGGTCTTTCCAATTGTTAGTCAGTTGTCTATTTGGGACTTAGCTCAAGAAACGGCTCGCATCGTTTGGTAAACAATATTGAACGCATTGCCTCACAGGTAATTCATCAGTAAGTATCTACTTTGGTAAGGAGTTTCTCCATTTCTTGAAATTGCGAATGACACATCATTGTAGTAAAATAATAGCAGCACCTCATTAAAGTGTATAATTTGCATTAAAAATCTGTTGTCTAAACTAATTGCTTCCTCACTTGAAGAGTGTCAGTGAGCTTGAAATCTGTAAATATTCGGTAAGACTATAGTTATATGTATTCGACATTAGCATTGGGAATTTTGTGATCGGAGGATATATATATATATATATATATATATATATATATATATATATATATATATATATATATATATATATATATATATATATATATATATATATATATATATATATATATATATATATATATATATATATATATATGTCTATACATGCAGCACAACGCCGAATCCATTTTGAATTATTACCCCAATAATGACCGCATTGATCAGAAATGGTAATCATCAATTAGCAAATATGAGTGACTCGCCACAGTCGGTATACATATGAAAGCCTGATATCAAGAATCTAGAACCCACGGCTTACTGTGCGACAGCTCACTACCAGTTTGAGCACCAATTGTATTTGCGAGAAGAAACAATCACCAACTACAACTGAAAAATCCAGACAGCTCTTTCAACAACTACAGGTACAAACACCAGTTGTATGAACGAGACTTCTAATTCACCAAGGCTCAAAAAGCTATTGTACGAGCGAGACAACTCTCTCATCATCAAACAATTACCGTGAATGAAGCACTAGCCCTAATACACAAACCGCTACTCTGTTTAGGCGCTCACCAACCCAATAGCAAAGGCAAAACACTGGAAGGTATCGAACAAACCTTGGGTGCTTCATTACCAATACACAGAATAATTTTTGATTGCACGGATTTGATTTGAAGTTACACACTGATTTTCAGAAAGAAGATGTAATACATCTGAAACTGAGTGATAACAATGACCTTGTGATACTGAATGATATTGGTGAGAGATCTGGAGGTTTAAAACGATGATCTTATGGAGCGAGTGGAATGCCTAGAGGAGCTTGTTAGCAGGTGTCACTCTCTCCATTTGATTTAAAAGTGTGGATAGCTAAAAATGGTGTAGAAACCTTGATATATGGGCACACTAGTGTACCGACAAACTAGCAGGGGGTAGGCCAGATCCGCCTCGCCCTGTTTGGGGATCGGGTCCAAAGTAGCTGTCAAGGGGAGAATAGTATGAATGAGAAATGGTGGCCCAGAACCGCCAATCTCTATAGTACTGTTGCTGGGAATGTGGGAATGATGGATAATGTGCGGTGGTGATTGATATGGGTAGTTGGTCGTCGTTGGGTAGTGGCCAGTGAGGAATGCTGATCGATGCATAGCAGGGGTAGTAGACTAAAACAAGCGTTTACAAATGTTGATCAGCGTATCTTGACTCAATCACACGAATGAGCGTAGCAATTGTTATTTGGGATTTCTAGCTTGATATAATCATTTGATATAATGTTTTCTAGCCATTAAAAGAAAATACAATTTCTTATGGCTCTAAAATAACAAGAATATATACATGCAATGTTGCTGAAAATTAGTGGCCAAAACTCAACACATAATGATGGACACTTGGTTATTATAGTGTTTTGTGACCTACAGCAAACCAACAAAAACATGCCAGGTGCATGGACTGACCTGCCATGAATCTTCAAGTCACCTGGGCTCATTCTGTGTGGAAATATTCCATACATCCTCTTGGTTACTACACTTGTGCTGGAAAGTACACTTGGGCGCAATAGCTATAACAAACATGGACATAACATATCAGAAATATCAGCCGTAAACAAACAACAATAATTTACATGCATACTTCCAAAATATATAGCCTCATATAGAAAACATTCAGTGCCCTGTTCACTGCACAGTATCAAGATAATTCATAAGTACACTCATTACCCAGCATCATTTATCTCTAATCATAAACTATGGTAATTTACCAGCTGTTCGCGAAGTAGGTTGTCACCAATGTTAAAAACTTTGCCATTTGCTCACTATTTTTTCAAAGCAAGATGTGTTGACTCAGTGGAGCCTTGCAAATCTCTGCAGCAATATGACCTGCACAAAATAAATCCAATGACATATATAGTATATACATTTGTAAACATGTATTGACATTATGAAATGATATATCAACGCAGCCTTCTGCTTTTATTTAGAAATATTTCCATTTTTATTCCAATGATTTTTCATCGCCAACAACCCCAGGAGACGGGGTCAGGATGAATAGTAGTAATCGTGACGTTGTCGTCGTAGCCCCATCACTTCCCCCGCCCCGTGCAGCCGACACGCCACCTCCATACAGCCATAGACACCCAGGCTCCGCCCCGTTGATACAACCAGCCGCCGTATTCTGAGTGTTGAACATCAGACTCTGTAAATGATACATCTGCCTAGTCTGGGTCCCCATATCTTGAGCCCCTATACCTCAACTGGCACAGCTCTCTCTCGCTCAAGGCGAGAAGCGAACCCCCCCCCCCCCCCCCCCCCACCCATAGTCGAGGGATTTAGACTAACATCTGCCACGAACCACACAAATCCCGCAGACCATACACCACGCGAAATGTCAGTGCGTATATACAGGAAGGACCACGCTAAGACGCTCAGCGACACAACAACAGTTCACACCGCAGCACTTTCCTTTCACAGCACCCTTATCGCGATTGAAATATTTTGTGCTACGTTAACTTGCGCAGGCAATTGTGATTTGTGAGCTTTATTCGCGAGCCAACAGCAAACTTGTGATTGACCGCAGCTGACCCTAGTGACCCTGGTATACCCCTGACTCAACCGCATATAATTATATCAAGTGATGCGACAGCGGCAAGGCTGTAAGTGTTTTTTCTAGGAAGCGAATAAACATGAACACTGTCTTTCAAAACCAGTAGTACATAACCAAAGCAAACCCAGCATTCGTTCTCTTGTGCTCGAATCATAGTCAGTCAGGTCGAACACTGTCTTTAAAACCAGTGTTCTCGCACGGTCGAGTCTATGCAGTAGAGTGATATATATTTGCATAGGAACGAAATCGTACTAGTATTGTTGTTACCTTCGTAATTAACCGGTAATGTCATTTCTTGTGTGATTGATGTGGTGTAAATGCCGATCCTAGGTTCAAACTCGACGGAAGGAACTATTTCCACTTTGAGTTAGACAATGCGTTGCCCGTGTGAGCTAGACGATATGTTTTATGAGAGAGAGAGCATAAACTCGCCGCCGTGATTTGGACCATGTGTTGTATGAGAGACAGGGTCGCTGAGAATTAGACCATGCATAGCATGAGCGATAGATAGAGACATAGTATAAACCTATCAGCTTGTGTTAGACAATGTTTTGCTTGAAATAGAACATAAACTCGTCATAATGGTGAACAATTGGCTTTGGGTAGGCAACTGAGCGCCTTTGTGACTGAATAGTGAGTGTATAACATTTCGACAGTTCATCTTTGATGTAGTATGTAATATCCCAGCCTGGCGTAAATTTTATCAGTGATGTGATCTTCGCGTGATCTTCAAACCTCCCAACCCCCCACCCTCGAATCAAAGCTACACCAACCGTATGGAACAAGGCTATGGATTTAATTTCTAGCCAACAGTCAAGGTTCACAGCCATTGCACATCAATTATATATCCCGCCCTAATTCAGTTTTCACGCCATCCGCTGTTACTATTACCGGGAGCTATGGTTATTTTCGCGCACGTGACGGCAGCTCGGAATACGGAGCAGATTCTATTTCTCATAACAGGATGCTGACTAACTCAGACAGGCTAAATGCTAAGTGCAAATTTACTGCTAGTGAACGTGGACATTGGACCTCGGACGATTTAGGAGATGACCCCTCTTTTATGTAATGATTTTTTCTCAAGTTTATGGCACGCACCAAGGAGGGAGCATTTTAAAACATAAGCACAAGCGGCAAGTCCCGTTTGTCAACTGGAGAAATGAGGTCAAGTGGCTTCATGAATGGTACAGTATTTTGTTCGCTAACCGCTGTAATATCTCGATTGTACAACTCCGCAACTTGTATACACTCGCCTACTAACTTGCCCTATCATACGCCCATTCAATCCCTTTCTCTAAATTGACACTTGTTCGCTGACCTACTCATTTCCTCCATCTCCATCAAAACGCTTGATCCTACTTTTTACCTCTATGATTCATTCGCCATCTCGGGCCCCAAATCGGGATTCGTAAACAGGCAGCTCGCTGTTCAACTGGTCACGATGGTTTTTGGCTGGGGATTTTCCAAACACTCATGCCAAATGAATTGTTCGCTATTCCAGATATTTCATAGGAATACTATTAGATATATATACAATCCAGATAGCATTTATAACAAAAACAAGCTAATGTGCTGTTGACGCGCAATCTGTCTGCAAATTAACTTTCACATGCGATGCGGAGCCATTTCACTTGTCTATCCCGAACGTGTCAAATTTTAAGAAAAATCACCTGCTATGGTTCCTACATAATCTAAGATTGATCGGCGGTCCATATATACCAGCCGAATCACAATTAAATCAACTTTAATATTAGGCCGGGCGCGAACAGTCAAACAGAGAGTAAGCAGAAGAAAATGCGAAAAGGACAACCTTACCGTTGGGGAACTTTCGAAGATTGATACCGTGTAGGCTGGAGTCGCATGAAGCAAATGTGCTAACCCGCTGCTCTCTTTGAGGTGAGGGCACTTTCGACATTGAGTATAAGTGCACCTAAATCATTTTTTAAAGCAATGATAAACGTTGTAAAATGTAAAGGCATTCATATTGTGCAGTATTAGTAATATATTGTACATGTAGTTTAATCACTCTGCCCTACAGGACGTCTAGGTGGCTTTCCTACGACGACTTAATCCAACACAATGGATTACCCCCCCCCCCGCCCCGGATTACCCCACAGTTCAAATCTCATATCTTACAAGTGTTACATATATATATTAAAAGTATATATATATATATATATATATATATATATATATATATATATATATATATATATATATATATATATATATATATATATATATATATATATATATATATATATATATATATATATATATCTATATATTTCCGACTGTCCAGCATCGTCCTAGGCAAAATCGTTCCAAATATGTGACTGAACAGTCTCTTTAAGAACGGGAAATGTGGTCCCTCATTCCTATACCTACTTGACCCTCGTTGACCTTTGTCGCTAGGAAATATTCCCGGCATTGAACCTGAACTTCACTAACAACATACAAAGAAACGATCTCTTCCAACCCTCCCATCCTTGACCCTGTGCGACCATATGCTCCGCCCGTTTCCCTCTCGCGCATCATCTCCTGCCTTCTTTAAAGGTGCATTTTTTCAAAAAAAAATGATATGCGTTTTTTTTGCTCCATTTAATAGAACAACTCTTTTGGAACCCATATCGACCATTTTGCAGACTAGTTAAACACTATATCGTCGATTACACCGTATCGAAATCTGTCGGCCACACCCATGTTTACAAACATGAGCACGTGTCGATGGGAAAATGACGCATGCGTATTGGAGGGTCATTTGTTTACAACACATAGTCGTGACGTCACGCGCAGCGCGGATTTGACAGAAGGCGGGAACGCGAGCAGACGAAATGGTGAGTCTTCCGATTCCAATTTTTCTCGATGAGTCTTCTTTGATTGGAGTTTACGAGTTTTCTTATGTTGTATAAAAACGCCTGAATATAGTGAACAATATCGTAACTATGGATCAGCGTAAATTTAACAATAAATAGCGCAATAAAAACGTTATTGTTGCCTAGTCTTAGACTAAGTCTACCATGCTTTGGAAAACAAAGCCAATTACCCTTTTTAGATGTTTGAATTTTTCATAAGCAATCACCAATGTTTGTTCACGGAAACTCAATTGAATATTCCTAAACCCACTCTTAAATTGTTTTATAAATCATGTGGCTGGGGTCGCCCTCATGACGTCTACGTTATAATGAACTGAAACATCCCCGCTAGTAGTGGTACGTATCATCGTGTGGGTTGGGTGGGACAACGGACAGTAGTCGGGTGGGGAGGTTTTGGTTCTCATTTGTGGCATTTTAAGTTTGTTGCCATCCTTTTTGATGAGACTATTACGTATGGTTTGGAATGTGTCATTGTGTCCATAATTGTCCACTTTACCCCAACCATGCTGATGTTGTAGAAGCCTAGGATAGCTGGAATAAATTTAGAGAAATTGGAGTGATTTCTGAGATTACTTAATCTGTATAATTTACAAACTGTTTTGGCAGTGTCAATTACTAGTTTTTGGGCTTTTGGCTCAAACACTGTAATAGTAATAACATTATTGATTGAATAATCATGTCATGTGCATTAATTGCTTAAATTGAACCAACTCACTTTCAACTTTTAATGAAAACCAAACACCAAGAAGGGGATTGCGCACATGAAGAGGCCGGGGTAGGGGTCGTAGTAATGAATCGGTGTGGAACTTAGGTTGGTTCCGATATTATTGAAATTGGATTTTTACCAAGGGTATTTTATTGTATATCATATAGCACTGTGAAGGATGTGTTTAATGGTTTGAAATTGTTCACCATGACGCAGGTGTCCGAGACACAAGGAAGAGGACAAGCAGACCAGCCCCTACTCCTTCAAACAAGGTACTATTGGGCTTGCTTTGCCTGCTTTTAGGGGGGTCCCCTGATGGGCTTATTGAACCATATATTTTCACTTGTTCTCATTGGTTTGTAGACCTCGACAGGCCGAAAGCGAGTGAACCCAGTTTGAAAAGGATACCTTGGCAACACACCAAGAACCGTCCAGGCCCTAGAGGAGAGTAAAGTGACTGCTGAATCTTTAGAGCTGTCACGGAAAGAGAAATTGAAGGTATTGAACAACTCAGCAGTTAGCACTCTTCAGTAACTTAAAAAACCTTCATACAGTTTTGGTCACAGAGAGTGATTTGTATTGGAAATATTCAATCCATGAAAATGCAGACTTTTGATTGTTTGCAATTTTTCAGGATTTTGTGCAGAAGCTCGATTTAGATGGGGTACGGCAGTTGCTGGTTGACGTTCTGGACAAGCAGCCACAATTTGCGCTTACAGTAGCCCAATTTATGTCCCGACAACCTGCACTGCCGACAGAAGGCTTTCACCCGGCGAGCACCTCCACTTCTCCAGATTGGTGCATCTGTCTTCAGTGTAGATAGATGCCTACCTCTGTGGAGCAGCAATGTTGCAATAATAAACCTGACTTTTGCACATCTGAGTTACCTCAAATGGAAAGGGTGGTTCTCGACCCGATGGTCATTGAGGTGAACAACAGATATCGGGCAGACTTGCTCGGAGAATTAGATGTGGTCATTGAAGACCAAAAGACATGGTGCCTATCGGCAATTTGTGCTCTGGATACATGGTTTTTTGGGGGGAGGGCAACAGGAGGGTTATTCCCTCCTGTTGTGTGTGGGTTTAAGCAAAGCAGATTTGCGTAATATTCTAAGCTGTAATGTTTTTTATCATGTTCTTCCAGTTTTTTTTTGTGTGTGGATTATATTTTGTCCCAGTATTGAAATTGTCTAGACTCACAAAACTTGTGATATTATTTGTATTGAACATTTTTGTCTATTTGTTTGAATATTATTTGATGAGCATTCTTATATTAGTCATTGTTTTGTGTTTCGCATACAGAACAGTTTAAATTAATTACCCAGGTTTACTTCCTACTATCAATTAGTCATGACACAATCCTAATTTTTGACTTTGATGGCCATAATTATGGTCCTGATGAAAAAAGAAGTGACAAAAATGAGTTCATGTAGTATTTATTACAGTACAGTTTGGATTTCCACACATTTGAAATAAAAGATATGTACATATGAACAAACACATATTTCCAAATCTTATTCTTTTACATAACGAGATACCTGCAACTGAACTATTTCCTTGGTAGACGGCCTTAGAACAGGAGCAATGTTCTGACTAATGTTGCGGGGGTCATCATCTGAGCGTGTTGGTTGTCGTTGTTGAAAACTGTCACATTGTCTACGCCTCAAGATGTCTTCCATCATAACGGGTATATAGGCGTAAGACTTGGCCACTTTCCGTTTAACCGATGACCACATCTTCGACTGCTTGTTGAAGTGAGAGCTGTACCTGTAACACAACAAATGGCATTATATGGCCAAATAGCTAGAACACATTACATGTGCAGCATCAGTATTTTGTTTTCTGATAGGACATTTAGTCAGTGTGTAGTTGAGTGGTCATGAGAGACTTATTTTGGCAGACCATCCTTCTTCAGTGCATATGTCCCTATGTCTGTTGTGGTCCATTGTCACAACTTAACTGCAGGCAAGGTATGACGAACACCTGATCACCAGCCATTGAATTAGGGTCAAGAGGATGCAATAATTTCTCTACCTGAAATTTACAAAGGAAGTAAGGTATGTTTGCAACAACAATTTACAAATCTAAATAGTGAAATGGACTCACAATAGACCCTTAGATTTTATTTAATCGGTGACATTTACACAAGTCGGTTCAATACAGACCGATTCGATAGCAGGGTAATCATAATACAACGAGATTACTTACAATTTACATGTCCAGCAAAAAATTTGCAGCTTCTTCGTTGGTCACACTCCTCACTTCCCTGAATGCCTATCTTACAGACACCCTTAGTCGTTGAATCTGTTAAAAGCTTCTTTCTCCATCCATCTTCTCTTCGTTCCTTGGTTGGATCGTCCATTGTCGCAATGAAAATAGCGCAAACTAAACACCCGCCGGCGGCGATCGGCACAGAGTGATGACGTTTCTGTGCTTCCGGAATTAATAATACATGAGCTTCCAAATATGGTCTATTAATGTCTGGAAGTGAAAAATAAGGAATTGAAAGTTTATTACAGAACAACAAGAAATATATACGGCCATTCCAACTTTGGAATCCGGATATCAGCACCATTTAGGGTACTCTTGCAGTTAGCAACTTTTTTTTTCGATTCAAAATCGAGTGATTTTTTGATGAAATGCACCTTTAACCCCAACGCGCACGCCCGCCTTACCACACTAACTCAGGGCTCGTTTGCAACACGTCTCCAATAGCTGCTGTACTATATCGGGACCCACATAACACTTTATTCGGGTCATAGCCCCCGTCCAGACGACTGCTCTCTGGCTTGACACGCAGGCGTGCTTCCCGACCCGATTCAACGCCACGGTAGCTCACGCTCTGACTGCTTCTAGCGCTATCTGTCGTTCACTCATCAGCAGAGCTTTGCTGGGTAGACTCGCATGCTGAATGAAGACAATAATCGCGTCAAACCCTTTATTGAACGTTTGTTATGGATTAACGTTTTTTGTAATGTCTTCGCCACTCCCCTTCGTCTCCCACTTCTCTCACAATTATTTCCTTTCCTTGACCATTTCTACCTTGGCGGCCCTTCAGGCCATCACGAAATTATCTTCCTCACTAATATATATCTATGTTGATGCGGATGTACTACCCAAGTGTTATATAATCGTATAAAATAGATTTTTATAATTAACTGTAATCGTCCATTGAATACATCTATTAAGAACTTGTGAAGTCATGTTGATTATTGTGTGGACGAACATGAATGTTGTTCAATGAAGCTGCAATCAAACAAACAGGGATTATCTTGGATATCTAAGGCACAGATAAATTTCGATTGCGGTAGACTGTAATGCAATCCATTATATTACAATTGCTACTTTCAAGAAGCATCGATCGGATTGAAAAGGTATAATATATAGATAAAAATGATCAAGATGAGCTTGTATAGGTTGGTGCAGCATGCACATCCTTTCATTGCCGCCTACATAGATAATGATAATATATATATATATATATATATATATATATATATATATATATATATATATATATATATATATATATATATATATATATATATATATATATATATATATATATATATATGTATATATATATATATATATATATATATATATATATATATATATATATATATATATATATATATATATATATATATATATATATATATATATATATATATATATATATATATATATAATTGTCCAAAACCTCACTAGGAAATAGAGAAGGAAGGCTGGTGCATACACACGCTATATTGTGTCGAGAGCTGGGGCAAACAATAAATAACATTACATTATTACTAATGTTTGTGACCGATTAAAATTGTAATAGTTGCTATGCAAACGTCAAGCAAAGTGAACAGGTACTTTAGAAACAGATTACGGAGGAATAAGCAAAGGTAAGGGTGAAAATTGAGTGATACCCTGGAGGATCACCAAGGAAAAACCGACAACGGAAAGAAAATAATTGGGAGAGAAGCAGTGGGAGGGGAGGGGGAAGGACATTACAATTAACGTTAATCCATAACAAACGTGTGATAAGGGGTTGACGCGAGTATTGTCCTCATTCAGTAAGCGAGTCTATGCAGCAAAGCTCTGCTGATGAGTGAACGACAGATAGCGCTGGTAGCCACATGCACTCAAGTCAATACCCCAGAGCGACAGTTACATGTGTATTAAGTACAAGATTGGAAATACACTATTGGTCCTTGTCGAAAAAACTGGTCAACTTCAGATTATCCAAACTTACCGACGTTTTGGACATAGTTTTAGTTAGCAAATACATGGGGTGGATTATATCAATATGATTTAGGTACTTATTCGTGCTATAAACACAGTTATTTTATTAATGTCTGGAGCGAATATTTGTACTGGAGCCAACCAGCAGCAACCCAATGTCTTGTATTTGAACTGCTGTACCGGGTGTGGACATCGCGCACTTATTGGCTACAGCTAGATTTATCACAGTCAAGCCATTTTGGAGGGGGCACACTCATTTTGCTCAAGGCGACCCAAAATGTCTTTCTTTCTTTGTGTTTACAATGTGATCGTACTTTATCGACGTGCGATTTGCTTTTATTTCGACGTTGCCCCACTCGGAGAACATAACACCTTTGTGCGTTTTTTTAAGATTATAAGATCATGCAAATGAACTAATGAGAATCTCTAGTCAGCTGCCCTCACTCGCTCGATGATCGCTATGTTTTGATTGAGTAACATGGATATCTCCGGGTCGTATTCAGCTCGACCAGGGCACAACGTATTGATAAGTGGACAAGCAGGCGTTGGGAAGACGTTTTTAGTTTCATGCATCGCCAAAATGGTTGAGCGAATGGTCAACTGGAATTGCAACCAACCAGCTGACGGAAGGACGAACTCCTGATGCTTTATTCTTCAGGGAGATAACTTAACAAAAATTGAAAATGATCGGAAAATTTACCTGCCATGTCTCCAAATACGAGAGTGCCCTCGCCGAATATACGCTGTTTTCAAACGAAACTAATAGTCATCTTCACGAATGGGGCCGTCAGTATGAATATTTAAACCTCATTACTAAAAAAACAAACTTCTCCATGATAGATGAATACTCTGGAAACTGCCAAAATGTAACAAAACGCGAACAAAAAAAAAACTGTCTTCAAATTGTATCAGAGATCCGGCTACTACTCCCGAGATCTAGGTGATCGGGGTTACCGACCTATATATATATATATATATATATATATATATATATATATATATATATATATATATATATATATATATATATATATATATATATATATATATATATATATATATATATATATATATATATATATATATATATATATATATATATATATATATATATATATATATATATATATATATATATATATATATATATATATATATATATATATATATATATATATATATTCTTCACTCTAACGATAAGGAATGTACAAAACCCAGAAATTGGCAATAAGTTAACAAAATTGAAGAGAAAAGAGGTCCTACATTTCTAACATGTCCTCGCCAGCATTTTCCATCTGCATTATCGCTCTTTAGTTCGAAACGGACTTATTATGCAGCCAATTAACAGAGAGGAAAATGCTACTCGGTGCGATAGTTGTTAAGTATACATCTAGTATAAATTGACCCACCTGTGAAGTGCATTAGCAGGCAGATGATGACAATATTGGTATGATAACAACTCTTACAACAATTCCGCGCGGTCGCTTACGATAGCGACATGCAAGAGACTGGTTGTTGAAACCGGTAGTTGCAGGGAATTTTCCCCACCAGAATTCGGAGTGGACTTTTGCCGAAAAGCTAGGAATTAATCGAATATCAAGGGTTCTCCCGGATATTGGTAAAAAAGCCATAGCAATTAAATTCAGTCAATACACTCACCGTTGGTGGCTTTAAATTCTTCTCAGATCCTATTTTTTAACGTGATAAGTGATGATAAGTTAAGCATGTTTGTCAATCTACCGACAAAGGTGGATTTTCCTGTTAGACTATCAAGGAAGAAACCGTTAGCTGTCTTGTCGATGAAGGGCAGAAATTAAGTCGACTCTAGCGTATCGAAGAACTAACAACATTTCAATGGTATAATTGGATTTTTCTCCATTCGTTACTGAAACCATTCCTATTTCATTGTCTTGCAGTTGTGGAGCCCGACCTAAAAGAACTAACAACATTTCAATGGTATAATTGAAGTCTGTATTCATTCAAATATTATTTTAATCTGTGTAAGCAACGTGGATGGAACTGGTTCCTATTCATGGATGTACAGATGATAAGCTGCGTCTTTATCGATGACGACTCGGCGTGTGGCGCGTCCTACAGAATGTCAATGGTTCATAGTGCTCGTGGATTCATGAATAATTATGACAAACACTGCCTAGCGATATGTGGGATAAGTGTTATCCCGTTATGTCCTTCTACTGGGTAACTAACAAACCCTATAAAAATACAGGGTCTGTTTCAACTAAAACTTCTGTACGTGTTATTACCTGAATTTACGGTCGTTGAACCCGACTGATACCCAATTAATGGTGGAAAAGTTTCGAATTTAGAAATACACGGGAAATTACCGCGTTCAATTTAGTGACCACACATGTGTAACAACTTCACTGAACCTGACAGCTTTTTCAAACAGCTTCACACATTGTGACTAACTTACCTGGTTTAGCGTGTCTGACAATACTGATACCCCACGCTCCTTTCGAAACAACAGCAACCTATTGCGGACTAGCCTTGTAAATGTGCTACAAAACCAAGATGAAAAGAGATTGTCATATGGATAAGACTATGCATTTGGATCTGCCTTTGCCGAATGTTTGCCTTGCAAAGGCAAATCGTTCGCTTGTATATTATTTCTTGAGTAAATGTCTTTAACTTGGCTTCATTCCCTGTTCAAACATTTGATGTATAATCTGGAATGTTGCACTTTGTTCAGCTCGCGAATTTCAAATGTTCGCTGGAACCAAGCGCTGGTGACGTCAGAGGGAAAGCACTTAGGGCCTCCGCAGACATTGACGGTGTTAAATCAGGGTAAGTGTGCATGTAATGAAGAAGGGTGCAACATTAGTACCACAGCTACTCGATTCTGGATGCCAAGCTACCGAGCGGCTAGCAAGCGATCACAACCGCGGATGCGCCATTCCATTACTCTTACCCTCAGATCATCGTAGATAGTAAAGAGTTCGCCATTCAATGATCTTCTTTTGAACAGTGTTGAATGGCGCGTTTACTTACGAGTTGGTCCTTCACAGCGCCAGAGACTGCATGCCGCTAGTTATACATCGAAGCCGTGCATCGGAAACCGAGCGTCTATTATCAGGACATAAATCACGCGCTGGCTAGAACCTTATGTCTGCTGGTCCTATTTGATTTCTTTAAGGAAATGGCATACAGGCTCGTTGACAAAGAACAATATTCATTCTGAAATGGGATAAGCATCTTCAATTATTTCGATTACTGCGTTTGATTTCTTCTTTATTATTGACATATGCAACGAGTAAATTGTGAACCTTTCTTGTATGGCTGGTCTCGATTTAAAAAAATAAACATCTGTGTTAGATGTATTTATCTAAATGCATCGGTACAAATTCCTTTCTTCAGTGACTGGATGTGAGTGGGGTCACTTTATATGGTATAAGGATGCATATTTACTTGGGATACACTATTAACGGCTAAATATGAATTCTTTATGAAACAGCTGGATGTTAGATGGTACCTGTTGGACAATCCAATCATGAATCTATAACTCTATTGTGACGTACAAAGCCCCGGAACAAACATCTGTGAGATTAATATTACGTTTGCATGAAGTAGTGATTTCGTAGGTCCGAAGAAAATAATTGAGTATGCTGCTGACAGAAATTTCATTTTCAGGTTTATTGTTAACATCAATCAAATAGCAATGATTTAAACACATATACATTCCTCAGTTAGCTAATGTGCAATCTAGGGCGTACTATCATCTTCATGTACATTACAAATTATAGTGCATTTTAAACTTGTTCAAACAAAAGCTATTAGAATGGCAATGATATCCCACAAACAGCACAAGACATTCTGGTTATGCTCTGGCTTACTGTTATTACACACAAGTGAAATTAAATTGAGACATTATTACGAAAAAGCAATTTATAACCATGAATCACCCTGACACAAGATTAAAATGATTAAAAAAAACAATTGTACATCGCAGGGTAAAATTATGATAGCCTTTGCAATCCACGGTCTGTGTTACAGAGGTACTGCAAATAAGATATGGGCGCTAACAATATTAGTACCAGGACATATCCACAACGTTCTTAGTATAAATGGTCTTTTTCATCTTGCGGGATGAATGTCTGCATAAAAGCTGCACAACAGCTTCAAGAATGATAAATAATATAAATGCATGCAACAATATTCATGCACAAAATGCATATTTAACCATTAAACCCTTTTTTTATAAATGTGTAGTCACCACATTAACTGATACTGAGGTGAGCTAAAAACATACAGGTAGAATTATTAAGTGATGGTATATAAATAACACAAACGATAACGCAATCATATCCAAATTATCGGGCTTAACTGAAACCCAACACTCGTCTCACTTTTGTGATGTTTTTTGTTCAGTGCTCTCATTGCGCACTTTTTTCGCTTTGAAACAGACTCAAGGTCATTTTTACGAAAAGCTGGACTTAAACCAATGTATATAAAAAAATTAACGCATAGGTTAAGAATAAGGAAGTCGTATTGAATTACAATAAGCAATTCCATTCCAAACGTAAAGTGCCACGATTGTGCAAACTGATACAAAATTTGTCTTACAAACTCAATTGTCTGGGTTAAAAAGAAGAAAATGATGATAAATATCGTTATAAGAACCAGTTGGTTATGGGCTTTACTTGTACGATCTGCGCTGCTCTTTGCAATAGCCTGTCTGTTATTTCGATTTTGAGCTAGGCTTTGTACGAGTGCCATATTGAACCACGCTAGACAAAATAAAGGAATAACAAACCGAATAATCATTTCAAGATAGGTAAAGGTGTAAGTGATAGCATTGTTCACACCAAACCTTGTCCAGTAGATAACAACAGATGTGAACGTTTTGGTGCTTTCGTTATAGACATAGATGGGTTTGAAACGTATTGGGAAATTTATGCATATTGCAAATGATATGATGAAAATGCTCAGTCCAATTTTTGTACGCTCTTCTAGGAGTGCAGTACACAACTCTTTTAAGTGGAAATCGGACGACCACATAGCGATCGGCGGCTAATGCTACAGCTAACAAATTAGAAGCCATTAGGCAAGAACGGCCTATGTAAAAACAAGGTAATGCACTGTAATACAGGGCGGTACATGATGCTGTTGACCATCCCTCGTCACAGAGTGTGTCGAGAAAAGCAAACGCACAAGCGGCAACACTCCCACATAAATCCGAAAGTGCAAGAGACCCCATATAGATATGAGCCGTGTGCCTTTGAGCACGTAGAAGTAGGGTTAGAAATGACAATAAGCTACCAACTATAGCCACAAAATACAGGCATGACTTTACATACCTTGAATCTAACATTCTTATATATCGTAGCCTTTTAACTTCATCAAGGGTCATTCTTTCATTTCGTACATTCCTGAACTTGTTCACTGTTGAATAGATATTCGTTGTCATGTCTTCTCGGGAGACAATGACCTTTGCATTGGATACTTGCGAACCTTGTGGCAATTCTATGTTGTTGTAGTTTGCGCGCCCATTCCCCCGCATAGTTCGGGGTCGAAGTGTTGTTCCTTCAGATATTGAATACAAATATCATGCATCGGTCAAAGGGGAGAGACCAAAATGATTTGTGTATCAATTAATAGCTACAAAAAACCTAAAGTGCAATAAAGGTATGCAGCTTCAGTTTATAGTGATGATAATTTCTTATTTCTGAGGGATGATTAATCATTATAAATCATGGCAATTATTACACTACACCTGTGTAACAGAAGTGACAATGTTAAATAATGTGCTTATATCAAACTTACTGCACTTCTGTGGTTAGCATGTCGTCCCAGCTTTGCACCTTTGGAATGATCACAACTACCAGCAAGAACATAGATGACTTGCAGCCCAGCATGGTTGCCTCGACTCGTTCTTACTGTCAGCTCGTTGAATTTGCTTGGATTCGAAATTTCGCTGTATGTACGCTGTACAAGCAATGCAATAGGATAGTATGTTATCAGAAAACAAGGGCTACCTTAACGTCAAGATGACACTTTTACGACCTTCCACCGATGCGTGCCAAGATGTTACTGATTTGGTACCTTAACGTCCAGATGACAGTGTCACATGCAAGTCGACACCATCCCATGGAAATAGACACCATCATGGAAATCACACGCACAGGAATACGTGCAGGGAGAAACTGCTTTCCGAATGTCGATGTGAGATTTTGGTGAATATTATTGTAGCCAGAAACAGTTTTGTTTCCTTTTAGAGGATGTATATATCAACACCATAGCATTCTGTTTGCTGTTGTGAGCGATGTGATGTCTGAGCAAATATGCTGTCGATAGCTCAGAGATAACTCCCGACGAAAACAAAGAATTAGGAAAACCTCATAGCATCGTGCGTGCACCAGTATATGCGACTGTTATATAGCATATATACGCCATTACTACGATTGTATCTCATATGTGCATGTAAAGGTATTCTCATATCACCAAGGGTTGGCATTTCATATCGCTTATCATATAGTACTTTTCGTAATTGATTAATAAAATGTCTTTTTTTCTATGACACTTTTACTACCTTAATTACATAGGGCTTTGATTGCGATTTTAGCACACGTAACATGCATTGAATCAGAAATCGAAAAGACCAACATCCAAACGCAGCCTATTATGTGGTTGTAAAGAATAGACCACCGCCGCAGTAGTTGACATGCTGCAGCATACGTTTGTTTCTTTGGTTTAACAACCTGCTAGTAACCAGAGCCCCACACACCATGATTTTGGTACCAACAAATGTGATTAATTAGAATTTGCCCGTTTTGGTGGTTAATGATTGAAATAGAAATACGAGTGATGCATGCGTTGGTGTTGTAGCAAAAAAATGATTAAAAGACAATATAGCAGAGTCAAGGATTTGTTCTGAAGCTGCATATTTTATGGCTTGGATAGAAATTTGCAATGTTGAGACGGTTTGGTACGGACATTTGTTCATTTGGATTGTAGTTTGTAAATGCTCACGTTAGCCGGCCTTGGTTTCTTCCGTTGCTCGACGGTGCTAAAGTGTATAAATATTGGTCCGGTAGAAAATTCGGGTCCGCGAAAGGATATACCTCAATGTCCACATGCACTTTGTCTTTCAATATTCTGTTTTGACCATTTTATTATGATAGTCTAGCCCTAATTACGTACAAAGATAATTTTATTATTAAAGATTGTTATTATTAAAGGGAAATTAAATTTTAACAACTAACCATTCGTTGACATTACCTGAAAACCTGAATATCTTGCTAACAACCATATATACTTTGGTCCAAATGATCAAAATATTGTTTTTATCATGAGCGTAAAATATGTAAAAACCTAAGTTTTTTAAAATTCGGATTTTAAAAAAAAATACACTGAAAACCTATTTTTTTCTCTTATTTCGTCTTTTTACAACTTTGAATAAGTTCGAAAAACCTTGCCAATGGTTCTTAATGGTCATATCTACAACAAATATTATAAGTCGAACCCATAATGAAGGAAATGATTTCAAAATTTCTGTATTCTGCAAAAATACGCAAATACATATTGCCACGAAAGGTTGGATTTATACGTATAAAATTACTATCTTGACCATTCGTGGACGACCTTTGTATCGTATATATATATATATATTATATATATATATATATATATATATATATATATATATATATATATATATATATATATATATATATATATATATATATATATATATATATATATATATATATATATATATATATATATATATATATATATATATATATATATATATATATTCAGCAGTTCGCATTATTCTATGATTCTTGGAGTGGTGTTAACAAATCGTCGGGGATCTAAAAACATGTTAAATATAGTCAATGTTAATGGATGCAAATCATTCCAAGGTAACTGCTACTATGTTGTATTTTAGCAAATGCACTTGCGCATAAAATACGTATTTATAGGAAATATGACTGCGCAAACAATCGATATTAGATGCGACACAGTCTAGCGGTTTGAACTGGTGGCAATAATGTTTTCTTCAAAAAACGATTTTAATGATACAAATGTTGTTGCAAAAGATCTTTTCAATCGGCTGTCATATATTGTTGAGCAGTAGCTTGATTGGCACTGTGACCGCCATGGGCGCAGGTTGAAAGTGTAATCGGTAAATAGAACAAAAGATGTATACATTGAGAGATAGGTAAAGTTCAAGAGGATTGCATGCAATGTAAGCATTGATTAATGTATGTCTGTACACAAATGTTGAATATAGCAATACAAACTTCCAGTCTTTACTCATAGTATCATCCCCCCATTCAAAGGGGGTCACAATATCCCGATTGGGGCATGAGTCATCCATGTAATCCCTGATGCAAAAGCCAAACAAAGTAATTTTTGGGAGGGAAAGTCATGTTAAATGCAGTATTTTGGCATATTAGAATTTTTACGGCATGTTGAATACCTCCGAGTTATCAAATCAAATCAAATCGAAAACCTCAATAAATTCCTCGCAACCATATATACTTTAACCCAAATAGCCGAATTAATGTTTAATCATGTGTGTCGAATATGTATATTTTAATTATAAAAATATTTGATTAATTAGATCGCGCTACGCTACCAATGGTTTCATAATGGTCGCATCTATAACAAATAGTTTTTTCTTATCCATAATGACTGCAAATGATTTTAAAACTTCGGTATTCTGCAAATATAAGCAAATGTATACGGGCACGAAAGGTTTGATTTGTACTTAAACATTGGTGTCTTGACCTTTCGTGAACAACCTTTAGAGAACCAAAATTATATACCAAGAATAAAACGAATAAAAAGATTATATCAATAAAAATATAGCAAAATTAATAATTGATAATTAATGATAGCAAAAATGAACATACATGCTGTTATCGTCACTATATATGTGTGCATATATATTTATTATTTCGCTCCCTATAGCAAGTTATCCGTACTAGAAGGTGATGGTTAATAAGATAATTTCGTTCCCTATATATATATATATATATATATATATATATATATATATATATATATATATATATATATATATATATATATATATATATCATATATATATATATATATATATATATTATAATATATATATATATATATATATATATATTCATGTGTATATAAATGCTTATGGTCAGTACCAAATGACATTCATGTGTGAAAATATTAATGTATACTCAATGTCTATTGGCGCGCTGCACAAATAGCCCAAGGAGTTTGATTACAGCGGATCTAGCACGCGTCAAAGAGTTTTGGAAATCCCTATCCGCTGATTACGTGGCAGATAAAAAGATGAATATCATTTAGGATTAAGTCAAGCTCTCACCTGTGAAGCAAGGTTGATGCGTCTGCTTACATATGTTCCTGCTCCTTCGTATGTGTATGGCAGTTTGTGGTATACTGTGCGATAGATGGGTACCGCCGTGTCAAATATGCACCAAATGGAGTTAATGGATGATGGGTGTGTCTTAAATATGCACGATCTGATCGACTGAAGGCTCGATTCTGAACAAAACCTTCTATGTGACTGCCGCCTCCGCCTGAAGCGCTAACGATGTTGACTACTTCGATAATCTGTTTTCCCGAGGCATCGTGATACTATCGAGTTAATTTCTTACTGAAGTTTACGATTTTGTTTGGGTTATTGACACTCTTCTTATGAGCGAATCCACTAGGAGGAATAGCTTAAATCGTCAATCTGGATATAAGTTGTTGTCAGTAAAAACTGCGCGCCTGGTGTAGAAGCTACCATATATTGTAGAAGCTAATAACATTGACTAGATGTCGTTTGCTCGCCATGAGTATCAACAAACACTATATGATTTAAGCAAGGAACATTTACAATTATAACAAAATGACTGCAACACTACGAAGACTGCCTTGTTCTCGAACATTCATAGTTAGGATCGCATGCTCCCAGCTCACATTCACGGATATTAAATAGATTGTTTCGTTTTGTCATTTTGTATTGCAGGAGAAAAGATATCAATCTGCTCAGCAAGTAAGTGGTGTCATGAAAAAGACGCCTTTACGGGCGTCAGCCAGAGTAGATTTCCTAAACAAGTTAGACCACGCCCTGCATTATATTACAACACGTCTTGCTTATGCATCACACGTGTAGGAAGAATAATTTCTGACAACAAAAATGTCATAGTAGATTCTGTGAAGCTTCCATGGGGAAATATGGACCATATCTACACCAACCAAAGTGACGAAAAGAAAAGGGGATCCATCAATATACCACATCATAGAAGAGATACAAATTACCCTGCGTGATCATTTGAACTCCCATTACTCTGTGTTCTGAGTAAGCAACAACTGTCCTATGCGTGAATGTAATACAAAGCGGTAATAAATCAGTGCAACAATGTCTGTTCCGCGGAAGTGACTGCACACATTTACATACGATGAACACTGCCGTGTCATCAGATGTCTAACAATATACAGACCTTCTAGCAATGTAAAAAGTACTAATGATTGCCACTGCTATTATATGGGTCGGAGCTGAACTGTCTGACAAGTTGCATTTGACAGACTTATTTGTGGATCCATAAAAACCAACATTTCAGTCATCCATCATTTCTATCTAATCATGACATCAAGCTCTTCACCATTGCGCCCATCGCAACGCACATATGTTTGGCTTTAAACGTACATTTCAAATGTACATTGCTTTATTTTAATGCAATTGTAGCTGACAGGCTTAAAGTGGAGTACTTTATTGATCATAGCACCTCTAGTCACGCATGCTATCCTGTTGTGCTTTATGTGAGCCTGTCATCAGCTCTCCGATCTACCATCACACGTGACACACGCCGTGCTCCTATATTACTGAAGAGACAGCTGGGGAACGATATAAATAAATTGTCATACTGACAAAAGCAACAGGCGAGCTGACCGCCAGTGCAAAGCAAACATGCATCGCCAATAGGTCGGATGCCTAGTCTTATCTCGACAATTGTCGTCATTTTGCTTTCGCAGCAAATTCAGCAAACACAGGGGCTACATTCTTGTTGTTGATACATTGTGCGCAGCTGTGTCGCCAAAACCACACGTTTTTGAAACAGCTGTGCGCAGCTTTTCATTCAGAGGATTTTGGAAAATATGCATATGACGTCAAGAGCAGTTCTACTGTAAAGGAGAGAGTGGGGGAACTGATAACGACCATTACCTATACATATGTATGCTGGTGAGTACTATGAACATTGTACCCAACTTAATTGTATTCACATGCAGCTTGTTTAAATTTATGCATTATTGCAGCAGCATTATACACACATTTGAGTTACAAGGTTGATGTTGCAGGTATTTGGGAAAGAGAGATATTACCGAATTCATGCCTGAAAAGTACCAACGACCATATCTACTCAAATGTGGGCAGCATGGATGAGTGCTGAGAGCTGTGTGCGACCATGAGACAGTTTCTTTGTCAGGCCGCTTAAATGGACACCTGGTGGGGACTGCTACCTGAGCAAGCACATCTTGGCTAAGTGCCAGATGACAGGAGCGAAACGAGTGACGAAGCAAGTGGCAAATCAATTGGCGAATCAAGAGGCGAATAAAGAGGCGAATCAAGTGGCGATCTAGATCTCCAACACTTGGTCTATAATCCTCGTTACTTTGACTAATCAGGCTCTCGATGAATGACTGCAATGTATCGACCGGAATGGCAAGACCACATGTTTCAGTTCGGTGAAATATTTGTGCGCGATTTGATGACAGCCTGCGATATGTTGCAATGTTTAGAGCTATCAGAAGATCCAAATCTCGGAGGGACAGCACGGGCAGTTGCCGCCGAATATTATCTTGGAACAGTTTAATGTAACTACTGCAATATATAAACGTTATGTGATGTTTTATCAACTTGTACATTCTTGGGTCTACTTTGGTTATCTCAATAAACACTCCAATATTGGCTTCACCAAACTCTTGAAGTATCGCGTCCAGTAACTCATGATTGGTGCAGGAAGACAAGATCGGTCTTATCAGCAACTAGCCACGGACTTTATTACTTGGTATTTAGGGGCCTTTCAAAACTGACACAGCACTAGTGGGATGCGCTTATATGAGGGCTAGCGTGCCCAAGTGTTATAGGGTTCGAGAAAGCTAGTGTGCTACGGGGGTAAAGTGGAGATGTCAATCATCTGTCAAAAACGCCTCACGTGAACGGCCGGTTTTAACAGCACTGGGTTTGTCGTGTCCCGCATGCATACAAGGAAGTTGGGAAGACGATATGACAGAACAACAGTATATTTTTCATGTTCACTGCCATTCAAATGATCTGGGAGTATTGCATACACTAAAAAATACTGGTTTTGTGGCACAGTCTCTAACAGCAATTAATAAATTATGCATATGTCACGGTCCAAAAATTATAACCAGCTTCTCAGTTTAATTACATTATCGACTTATTAGTCTGTGTTATTGGCAGACACAGTTTATTCACTTCAAACAGGGAGACGTGTAGATTATAATGGTCCCGGAGGCAAAGGCAAGACTGATGAGGGGGAGGTGACACCTTGGATGTTTTTTAGTTACAAAGGAATATGAAGGGAGGCAGGTATGATGAGTGAGGGTGGGGGGGGGGTAGTGAACGGAGAGAAAGACACAGAGAAATGAAACGGGGAAGGGTAGGGGGGTTGAAAAGGGGAGAAAAGGATTGATGTTGGAGGAATTTAAGTAGAGTGAGAGAGTTTTAGGCAGGCAATAGTGTGAAAAAGAATGACGATAACGGGAAGTTCGAGAAAGGCTTGACGCAAGACAGAGATTAGCTACGAAGGAAGGGATGGGATGTAGGGATTAATTAAATAGCCAATGGGTCAGTGCTATTTGAGTCCGTTTAATTGCTGATATGAATGACACATTATGAAACTTTGTTAGTATGCTACAGCTTAGTAGTGATATTATGTAACATCACTACTCAGCTTGACTATTGATATTGTGTCCTAGATAATGTCAATGAAATATCGCCCATAATAGTGAATCTCACTGCATCAGAGTAATATAAATCTTCACGAAATTCAACCTTTGTAATGTTTTAGACATTAGGCTGATAATTTACAAAACCAGTTTTTTGTCAACTGAAGTTCTTTCTCGGCGCCATTTGACGATGCCATAGCGTGACCACACCAGTTTGTGTAACCGTATGGACGTTTCAAGTTCCGCACTGCCCGGGAACTGGGCAATATGACTATGGTGTCTGGCAAGCACCTACCACTGGTGGTGGAACAAAGAGGTTGCTAAGAACCGATGTTCCATCGTTAGTTCATCTCACGTCTTCCAACACACAGCATTTCAATAATACCAAAATGTTATTCATAATTTGATTCTATGTTTACATATCTTTGCATATTGAAACCAATGTAAGTCATGTGAAATCATACATCTGTGTATTAAAGACTTCTGAATGTAGGATGATTGAACTTTTGCTTGATATATTCCATTAAGATACCGCAATTGAAATCTAAAAAAAAGATATTGTTAAATATGTATGATTTGATGGATATTAAATGTGCCTATTCAATGCATATTACGGTTAGGTTTGCATCCGCCCTCGTGACAGCTGTAGGTAAAGCGGACTACAACAAGGTAGAAAATTAGAAAACCAGTGGAGGGTTGGATAGGGAAATTACGATAGTGTGCAAGATATGTCAGATTAGTAAGAGGAAGTGTTAATCGCCCTCTCTGACTCGATGAGCAATTAAAACGTCATGTGGCCGTCATGCATGGCGGTTAGCCATTAGCCACATCGATCAAATGAAAAGTCAACGATCAAAACCACTCGGAAAGATCACAGACATTATGATATTGTGCAACCATTATGACTCCCAACCGTACCAGAAAAATACGGAAAAACAACAAGCACCCATTAGCAAGCAAGATGAATATCAACAAACATAAATAACATTAATGACATTCACCTCGCTCGTATTTCTTACCGTGCTCACAAGCTCGCCCAGTCATGATGAATATATACCATGTATGGCGTCTTCAATTCTCGGAAACAGGAATCACGTCGGAGTTTTTGTCTTCATTCCGAAAGGATTCTCCATCCAGCGACTTGAATCAACGTCATTAATAATGTTAATGTACTTGATTTTTGTTGAGAAAGATTGCAAATGGCCGCTCAACGGTAAGGGTAATGTGCACAGAGTCTTGTACACAGCACAATCTGAAATTTACTGGTCTGCAAGGATGACGTAAAAGCAACCTGTGGTGTGTAGGACAGATGTTACACAATTTGTCATCTTTACTCCAGCCATATTCACATTGCATGTATCCAGTGCAAGTGACAGGTAAACATGATAATGCAGGGGAACATTGGCAGGTGCCTCAACCGTTATCATCCTTCTTAAAGCAATGCTGTGTGTCGTACATGGAATTCAGGGCCGGTACACAAGCTCTACACCCACACCCATCATCACCTTTCTCAGATATATGTATTATTGGCACAATAAGTTAAATGCGATACTGTATTTGGTAATAAACCTTCATATTAATACTCGTCTTGGTGTGGCACGTAAAATATGTATTCAACAGACGGCAAATAATGACGTACGCTGCATCATAATCTGACTAATGTATCTGTTATTTTATTTGTGTGAATAGTATGGCGATCACATTCTAAATTACGACATCCATTTATGACTGTCTTTGGCGTCGACATGACATAGTCACGTTAACGAATCGGTCAACAAAACGCTGGTGCTTTGCTGAAATTATCACACAAAGAAGAAAATGATGCTGAATAGTTTGCAGGATTCTCTTCAACCACTTCTATCTTGTATAACGTTATATCGATCTCAAGGACAGATGATGAAATGCTAGCCTATAGTTTAATGATAACATATAAATAGCATTAAAAGAATATAAGCGTTTTCATTTGTGTCATTCCTAAGCTACAGAACAGGAAATTATCAACTCCAACTAATTCCGTCATATGCGTGGCACCCTGCGCGGTTACATTCTCTTGCTTTTCTGTTTTTGGCTTTCTCTGATTAAATATTTGATTTATTCTTTCCTCGAAAATGTACATACTTTTTTTTCCCCCAAACTACTCCATTTGAGACAACAGAATCTACTGCCCAGTAATGCCAATGTCATCATGACACAATTTCATACCATGGCATCCCAAACAGATGGCGTTTACTCAGAAACGAATAATCAAAAGCACACCCCAGCGTTTGACCAAACTTGACCCCCATAATAGTGGCACTAAATGTCAATTGTTATAATGACCATGTGCATGCTGGATTTTAGGCAAATGAACGTAAGCAAATTCGTAGCTTCGCTAAAATAATAAATGTTGTACATTGCCTCCGTCCCATGAACATTGCTTTTGGATATATTGCCAATCACGAAACCACCTCAGTGGATGATAGTCTTCCAGGGTGCATTTGTGATCGCGTACTTCATCATTCTCTGGCTAGAGCTATGTCTGCTTATCTTATTTGATTTCTATGAGGAATTACGTATGTTCTCTGTGTTAATGGTATGCAGGCTTAATGGTATACGGTCTTTCACAAGTGTGCATCCTCCAAAAGGTTCTTTCATTCTGAGCGCGTAAAAAACACAGCCCACAAATGTCACAAGAATACGGCTGACATGTTCTTAGATTCACAACTGTCATACGTATACGGCCTGTCCATCGTGTGAGTGGGTTATTTTATCTAACCACGGTTAATAAGCACGCAGGTACACTGAGACAGTGGAGGTTAATTATCACCTATATTAAAGATGGGGATGGAGGCATTGTTCTATCACCCTTATAATGACAATAGTTGGACTCTAAATATGCACCATGCATTATTGGAATCTGGGCTCGAATGACTGAGACATCTGTGATGGAGCAAGTGAACAAGATGGTATTTGGTTAATAGACGTAGTGTCGACATGGTGTAGTCATATTAAAGATTCGGTAGCAAAACCATGGAGCTGAACAGAAAATAATAAACAAAGTGAGAAAATGCTGTTGAATCATTTGAGGCATTCACTTCTTCTATCTTGTATAACATTATATTGATCTCAAGTATAGAGTGGTGACAAGATATGTGGCGCCTCAGGACATCTACATAGCAGGTCGTGGAGTTTGTGAAATGCTAGCACCAACGGGATAACTTCTTGATTCTGCAATACAAATATAGACATGTCATGTAGCTAAATGTTAACATAAAAGCAAACTTAGCGTTTTCATGCATTTCAATCCAATGCATCTGACCACAAACTTTATGGACAAAGAACAATATCCATTTTGCTGTAGGATTCGCACTTAAATTAAGTCATTCATAAGTACAGCACTCTTCGCGGTTAGATTCCCTTGCTAGTCTGTTGGTGGTTGTCTCGGATTAAATATGGTATTTTATTCAATATGGTATGGTATTTTCCTCAAAAATTTCTCCATTTATACTTTTGTCACATGCACCAAATACTATGTGAACCTTTCTAACATGGTTGGGTTAAGATTGTTAGACAACGTCTAATCAGGATTTGATCAAATAATAGCCTCAGTTATATATATCTACTGAAACGCATCTGTACCAGTTCCTATGAGCGGCGACTGCTGATAGCGATTCATGAATGCGAGTGGTTCGCTTCGTAAAAGGTAATGTATAAAACAATGTACAACATTAATCGGACAGTGAATTACAAACATTTATATAGCTGATATTAAATAGGACACATCTTGTTCTGAATGTTCTGAATACAAGGTCACCACGTAAATTTTTGATATGTGATAGTGTATTCGCATGCACCGATTTCATTATAATAAAGAACAATTCCGTCTTAATGTTTCTTGCAGTAATTATTGGCTACCTTGAGGCATTCAGTCTCATAACATCACCTCACCCCCATCGACATCTATTTGTTGTGAACGGCTCTGCATCTTATTGGATGTACTCCTATTTTGATTTCGGACATACCCCTCTTATATGGGACAAATCCCTCTTAAGTCAAGTTATTGTCTAACACCCACATGGAATTAAACATGCGCACAAAATCTTGTGCGGTTGATTGGCGCATGTGAGTTTACCTCACCCCCATAATTATACATCAAAACCATACACAACATTAGTACCCCCCCCCGGTCGTCTATGGGTAGCTATGTTGTACGTACATAATATTGCCCTCTTTAAGATACTGAGAGGATACCTTAAAAATATTACATTCGTGGAGCCCAAGACTAGATATACGTGGAATAACAACAATAGCTTTTATTCATAGGGAATCATACATAAATGCAATACAAATTAATGTCGTAAATATATTTGAACGCATATATATTAACATCACCATTACAAAGGTATTTCAGACATAATAATACATCACGGGCCTTTTTGTTAGGAAGCTTCCATGACTGAAAGGATATCCATATTTTTAAGATACATTACTAGAATGGTTCCGATATGCCAAATAAAGCTGCTACTATTTATGAACGACTTTCCACAAGTGTCACATTAGTAAGGTTTTTCACCAGTATGCCTTTTCATATGTTGTGTCAGATTACTTCGTTGAGCAAACGACTTTCCACAAGTGTCACATTTGTAAGGTTTTTCACCAGTATGCCTTTTCATATGTTGTTTCAGATAACTTCCACGAGCGAACGACTTTCCACAAGTGTCACATTGGTATGGTTTTTTCACCTGTATGCGTTGCCATATGCTGGGTTAGAACACTTGCATGAGCAAACGACTTTCCACAAGTTTCACATTTATAAGGTTTTTCACCAGTATGCTTTTTCATATGTCTTGTCAGATTACATCCATGAGCAAACGACTTTCCACAAGTGTCACACTTACAAGGTTTTTCACCAGTATGCCTTCTCATATGCCTGATTAGAACACTTGCATCAGCGAACGCCTTTACACAAGTGGCACATATATAAGGTTTTTCACCAGTATGAGTTCTCATATGCTTGGTTAGATCACTTGCATGAGCGAACGGCTTTCCACAAGTGTCACATTTGTGAGGTTTTTCACCAGTGTGCGTTTTTTTTATGCCTATTCAAACGGCTTCCATGAGCGAACGACTTTCCACAAATGTCACATTTATAAGCTTTTACACCAGTATGCGTCCTCTTTATATTGTTTCCATTGATGAAGCAATATGAAGATCCATCGTTGACATCATCAGAGGCCTCCAGTTTTATCACTGCTTTAACGTCTTCCATTCTGATGTATTCGGTTCCATCAACTAGAATTCTCCTGTTACACATGTACATGAATCAATAGCTGCGTTCATGTGATCTTTCAAAACATCGAAACTTAACGAAATGGGTGGTCTTTCATGGAAAACGCACTTCACTATGGAAGCTGTTGCTCGATTTTTATGTAAATGAGCAATATTTCCTAGTAAATATTTAGCAAAATCCCATTCACTCATGAAACAATGTGCTGGAATGATCGCTATTTAGAAGTAGGCAAATGCGCATAGTCATCTTTTTTCACATAATTTGTGGGCGAAAACCTCACTATATTTTGGCACTATTGGTGCAAGATGACTTAAATATACCGCTACTGATAGATGACAAATTGATCCATGAATTACTTGAAAACAATAATAGCTTTAATTCCATGATTCCGCCAAACAACGATAGCACTTAGTTCATCAGCAAAAGGTACACCCGACTGACTTGTCAGACTGATCACATTGATGTCAAGGCAACAATGTGCTACATATTTGCCAGCCGAATGCTGGACATTCTACATTACATGGCGAACAGCCTGATTCACTAGCAGTGAATATTACCCAGCCAACATCTGGCCATCACTTGCTGTCTCTTGAATCAGTGACCTAGATAACTACGGCCAGGAACCAAGGAAGGAACAAGATTCCCTTTCACTCTACCGCCGCTTACACAAGCTGAGGAATCAGAGCAAGGCCTATTTAATTAACTAGAATACCTGATTAAATTATCATTTGTTTAACTAACCAGAGAAGGCTATAATAATTTATCAACGGATGCGCTGATTTATAGGTTTCAAGCCAGTAAACCAAGTCGACTGTGGTAAGGTAGGGTAAGTATAGGGTTTAACGGCACACCAACACTCATGTGTTATATGGTGCCAAGAAAGGTTAGTAGATAAGATTGACCTGATTAAGCAGCCGCCTTCTAGGATAAATGAAAATGTAGATGGAAAAGAAAACAAATGGAAACGATTATCCTAGGGCAATGCGCCACCAGCCGATTGACTGGACCAGGCCATTCCAGCCTCTCGTCTGGGTGAAATCCGGTCCAAAGTGGTGTATTACAGATACAACCCCCGTAAGGACCACTCCACTCAACCACCTGGATCCCATTGTCCACCGACACGAGCCGCAACCCACGGCCGACAGGTTGCCCCCTATTAGTCGCCTCTAACGACAAGGATACAGTGGGTCTATTCTATCCCCAGACCCACAGGGGGATCGACTGTGGTAAGCTGCCTCGGCATTGCTCGGGAAGAAGAGGGAGGAATTCATAGAATATTCACATCTAAAGTCTGCATTCAAGGGTAGATGGATAAAATACAGGGAAATCCACGTGGATGAAAATGGACAAGATTTCCTTAGGCCATGTCACCACCAGCATATGAACTGAACTAGGCCATTCCAGCCTCTTGTCTCTGTGAAATCCACCGACAAGAGTCACAACCCATGGCAAACTGGTTGCTCCTTATTGGTCGCGGTTTAAGGGCACATCAACTCTAATATGTTATATAGTGCCCAAAAAGTTAGAAAGATAAGATTGAGCTGATTAAGCTGCCGTCTTCTATGACATATGGAAAATTTTAGTGTAAGAATTGAGTCCATTTTATCTTTGCATATGTTGCTGTGGGTCGGGATATGCCACTTAATTGTTGTTGTTTCAGGTAATAATCTAAGTAGGTGCACGGAGGTAGGACTCTAAGGTTAGTGTCGGCTTTTAAGAAGCTGTTACAGGAGCTTGCGCTTTGAACTTGTCAGCGCGTCAACATGCCGCACGGGCAGTCGCCCGTCCAAATCACCAATTTTTCTGCACTATGTGGCGTTTCATTGAATGGGCCAAGCCTCTACGGCCGAGGAAGCCCAAGGTTCCAGAAGAGCTAAAGCTTCAAAGTAAAGTACATGAGAAAAATAGTGGCATGGAAACTCTCGCTGGCTGAAAACAGTGGACAAGAAACAGATTGACTGCAACATGATGAACTAAATATTGCCGAGATTGATGAAAGAAGTTTTGGCAACCATGGAACATTGAAATTTGGGGAGTGACTCCACAGAATTTGGAAGCGCCTTGATGACGATATGGCGCACCTGAGGTGATGGAATCATCCATGAAACAAAAACTTACAGCCTTCCCAAAGCTGACGAATAAGGACACGAGCAGAGATCGAATCTGTCAAGGAGGTTCCACAATATGGCCTTCTATTGCCTATTTCGACAGATCTGCTGGATTGAACCCCATTGTGAACAAACTTCCGAAAGGACTTCAAGAGAAGTGGACTTGGAATGCAGTGAAGTACAACCAAAGACATGGTGTACATTTCCCATCCTTTTCGGAATTCACACAGTTCATCAGAAATGTTAGCAGAATACAAAATAACCCATGTTTTGCATACGACTTGTCTACACCACCCTCTGCTTCGAAGAAGAAGATCGTTTCCTCCAGACAAGTAGTTCTACCAAACAGTCTACCTCGTCCAAAAACACAGGTAAGCCCTGGTACCCAATACACAACACCAGACACGCCCTCACTGACTGCAAAACCTTCTGATCCAAATTACCTTACCCCCGGTAAATTGAACTCCCGTTCAGATGAATGAAATCCTATCCCCCTACGATTTCAGATAACCCCCTCAAAACATTTATTCGTGTGGGTTTAATAACGAAAAAATGTGATTTAATTGATAACTAAATAGGGGAAACCCATTCGGGAATAGTATTAACCTTTCAATTAATTTGTAGGAGTTCAACACTGCCTTTAATGAGTTGGTATTCAACACATATACGATTACATAATAAATGAAAATGATATGTTACTCCAATGCAATGATAGCGGAGGCTTTTAACAACACAACTAACGAATTTTGTTTCCGATTCAGACGTTATGCTGTGGAGTTTAGCAAAACGGTTGTTCTTAGATGGAGCCAATGTAGCCACAAGTCTATTTTATGATGGAACCAGTGTAGCCAAAAGACAGTCTCAGACACTCAGGTAGTTATGGGATGGAACCAGTAGAGCCATAAGGCTGTTATAAGATTGAACCAAAGATACCACAAGGCTGTCAAAAGATGGAACTTATAAGATAGCAAGAGGCTGTTGTAAGCACGAAACCAATTTCGCCACATGGCTATTATAGGATGGAACTACTGTAGCCACAAGGCTGTTAAAAGACAGAACCAATGTATTCACAAGGCTGTTATAAGATGGAACTAATTTAGCCACAAGGCTGTTACAAGATTGAACCACTGTAGCAACAACGCTGTTATCAAAACTGGACTCGTTTAACCACAAGGAACTGATTTGTAGAATCAGCATTCTGCGCCTGACAGTAAGGTAAGTATAGGGTTTAACTGCACACCAACACTTATGTGTTATAGGGTGCCTTGAAAGGTGAAAAAAGGTTGACCTGATTAAGCAGCTGCCTTCTATGATAAATGGTAAAAAGAGAGAATGAAAAAGATGAAAATGCAAATGATTATCCTGGGGCAAGTCACCAGGTGATGAAAACATTTATCCAAAGGCAAGTCGCCATCAGCCGATTGACTAGACCAGGCCATTCCAGCCGCCCGTCTAGGTGAAATCCTGGTCAAAGTGGTGTGTTGCAGATATGACCCTTGCAAGGACCTCTCCACTAAATAACCAAGATCCTATTGTCCACCGACACAAGTAGCAACCCACGGCCAACAGGTTGTCCCCTGTAAGTCACCTCTTATGACATGCAGGAAGGATACAGCGGGCCTATTCTACCCCCGGACCTACAGGGAGAATTTAGACACAGTCTTTATTCCAAAATCCTGCGGTGTCATCAATTAACAGATGATTTGGAATATCAGCAAACACTGCATAAAATATCAACGCATCACATGATATGTTCTGCTCCACTTAATATGGTTACAAAGAGAAAGAAGTTCATGCTCACTGGTACATTCCCAATTCGAAAATCAGAATAAAAATTATGAACAAGCAGCAGAAATGTCAGATAGCTGCAAGATTGCTTGATTATTTAAACCACTCATTCTCTTAAAACTGGGTATGCAGACACATCTCCAGAGTGAAATATTTTAAAGCAAATGTGTACAGATGATTTCAGCGATGTTGTGGTGTAATAAATGTTTTATCTGCATTTTCAATCACCCAGCAATACCCAATAAATAGCATTTCTGACACCAGACTCTTGCAGCAATGAAGGACTAAGTGTAACATTAACACTAAGTGCATTCAAAACAGTTTTGGGCTAATTAGACTGAGAATACATGAACATGGAACATGTACAAGGATAGGTACTAGTCAAACTAGTAGTAAGTATGTAAACGGCACACCAACATAACATCTTATATGGCGCCTTCTAAGGTGTATATATAGGTTGAAGTTCAGATCCCTCCTTTTCTATCCCCAGACATTCAGTGTATAAAATATGTAATACAGTCCAATTTCTCTTATAGTAAAGCATTTACTCTTTCAACCAATCCAAAAAGATTGTAAAACCGAAGAAGCAGTTTGTGATAAGAATCAGATCGGCACATTTGATGAGAATATGCTTGACATTGTATGCTACGAATGCATTCAGGGTGGTTCATCCTTCAGCAGAAAATCAGGAGTTGTATAGCAGTGACCTATATGAGCACGGGCAAGAATTACCTCCCTCAATAGCTGTCTCTGCAGCTGTCATTCAAGTTTGCTAGGGTTGGATGATTTCCTTCAATTTGTGCTTAAATTATCTGACGATCACAGCTTTTAATCACTGGATCTGTCATCAGATAAGCAATATGTTAGCCATGTTTCGCTTTCTGTAGGGTGAGCGATTATTAGCTGCTATAACTTGGGTAGCTACCAGAACAGACTCCATCACCTTCCCTCAATACTTGCCTCTAGACCTTGATCGCCGAACAGATTTAATGACTTTACCCCATCCTGAGCGCTCCTCAAGCAGCTCAGTAACCCATTGCCGAGGATCCTGACATGGCTCGTAACCCACATACACAACATATCCTTGCCACAATCAACTAATCGAGAGCTTAAAAGGACAATTAAAATACAAACATTAGAGAAATTCCCTCCCTGTAATTGCCTTCAGGTTGCCCCTATTAGTCTAAAGTGTCATAATGATATTTTGAAAATTGGGAGCCCTGATATTTTCTCTCCACAATGATATTTGCATGCTATTTTGAAAATTGAGAGCCCTGATATTACCTTTCCAGAATGATATTGTTAAGCTCTTTTGATAATTGAGGGCCATCACCAAAGAGTATGATTTGTAACAGATGGACAACAACAGTCTTGGGAGCAATTTCCAACCGCGACCACTGACGAAGTCTACAAACAGCGGCTGACAGAAAACCGTTATGCATTGATAAAGTAAGGTACGCATAGGGTTTAACAGGTAAACTACAGCCGTATGTCTCTGGTAAAGGTAAGATAAGAATAGGGTTTAACAGCACACCAACACTCATGTGTAATATGGTGCCAAGAAAGGTCATGCAGAATATGATACCCAAGAATGTAGTTTCTTTCACAACAGGGACGGGATTTTATAAGAAGTGTATAGTCTGTGCTGTAAGTGTGTCTCACACCGTCAACCATGTAAAGAGTTATGCTAATGACCAACAGTATGATAAACAGATCACATTAGGCGAGGAGGTCATGATGCAACATAGCGTCATTACTGACAGAGAACCTGACCCTAATATAGGTAAGTAGTGCCCGAGAACACGACAATGATTAAGGTGTTGTGTAGTATTTGATGCACACAAGCACACCTCATTTGTCAGAAACAATTAGTGTCACTGGTCTGTTTGTGTTTCAGCCATGATGTCAGGTGCCTTTGATCGCAAATTAATTCAGAACAGGCTTTATCAAACAACAAAAATAAGCCTTGACGATTTGTGGAATTATCTGCTACGTCACGGTGTCATAACCAGCTTGCTGAGAGACCGCATTAAGGTAAGATTGTCAATATAAATGTCTCATATAAAAGAGTCTGTCTAAATTATCAGCTTTATTTTGAAGCACATCCTTGCTAACATTGTTTACTGAGTGACGGTAGATGAAAGGTGTGGAACAAGACCAGGTTGGTGGACTTCTAGCCTATGTTCCAAAACATAGCATCACACGTTATCTTAACTTCTGTATTGCACTCATAGAAGATAACCAAGGTCATTTGGTCGAGAGTTGGCTTTGGAAAAAAGTGGGTAAATGGGCCGTGTTCACAGCATGGGGGACCAACGCGACGTGGTTGAAATCCTGCCAACTGGACCTTAGCCGTAAACAGTGGTAACAAGTAACTGGGTGAAGAAGGTGCTCGGTATATCAGCGTGGGTGTGTAATCAATGTAGCCACAAGTCTGTAATCAAAATGAAATCACTGTAGTCACAAGGCTGTAATCAAAATGGAATCACTGTATCCACAAGGCTGTAATCAAAAAATGGAATCACTGTAGCCACAAGGCTGTAATCAAAATGGAACACTGTAACCACAAAATGCACTGTAATCAAAATTGAACCAATGTAGCCACAAGGTTGCTATACGATTAAACCAGTGAAAACCACAAGGAAGATATTTTTGTACAATCAGCATTCTCCATTAATAAGGCAAGTACAGGGTTAAACGCCACACCAACAGTTATGTGGTTTACGGTGCCTAGAAAGGTGAACAGATCAGATTGACCTGATTAACAGCTGGATTAATGGTAACAAGATAGAAATATACTTGGATGTAGTTGAAAAAGATAAAATGCAAGATTGCTTAAATACTTCCCCAAAGCCTCTCATTCTGTATGCAGACACACATCTCCAGAGTAAAATATTTTTAAGCTGATATGTACAGATGATTACATCCATGATGTGGTGTAATAAATGTTTAATCAACCAATCCCCAATCATTGAAAACCAATGGTGCCTGTTAAGGTGAATAGATAAGTTTGACCCGATTAAGCAGCCTTCAAGGATAGATTGGGGAAATCCATGTTGATGAAGGTGAACGAGAGCAAGAAGGTGAAAAAAACAACAATGCAAATGAATATCTTAAGGCAAGACACAACCAGCCGATTTACTGGTCCATGCCATTACAGCCTCTCGTCTGGGCGAAAACAGGGCCAGTGTGGTGTGTTACAGATATGGTTCTCGCAAGGACCACTCAACTCATTCACAAAAGAGCCCTTTGCACACCGACACGAGCCGCAACATACCGCCAATAAGTTTCCTCCATTCTATCCTCAGACCCACAGACGGTATAAAATATGCAATATAGCCTAAAGCAAGGATCTTTCCAAACATTCTACAAGATTTTAAAACCGAAGAAGCGATCGGCACATTTGTTGAGAATGTGCTTGACATTGCATGCGGCAAAGAATGTATTCAGGATTATCGCAGCTTTGTGGCCACTCTCCAAGTAGGGGCTAAATTTCATGCTTGCTGGGGTTGGATTCATTCTTACAATTTGTGCTTAAAATATTCAACGATCGTAGTTTTAATCATTGGATCGTTCTTCAGTTACGCAATATGCTAGCCATGTTTGAGTGCCCTGATGATCGATTATTAGCTGCTATCACTCGGGTAAGTACTGACACCCCAAACAGATTCGATCACATTCCCTCATTACTTGCCCGTCTAGACCTTGATTGTATGAACAAATTAATAACTTTAACCTGTCACATCCTGCTTGAGCACTACTCTAGCAGCTCAGTCTGACCTCTCATTGCCGGGGATCCTGACATGGCTCGTAACCCACATACACAAAATATCCTTACCACAATCAACTTATTGAAAGCTAAAGAAGGACATTTAAAATACTAACATTACAGAAATTACTCCTTGTGATTGACTTCAGGTTGCCCCTATTAGTGGAATCTCACAACATAATGATATTTAAAAGCTTTTTTGAAAATTGGGAGCCTTGATATTTCCTTTCCATAATGATATTTTTAATCTTTCGGTGAAAATCGAGAGCCTTGATATTTCCTTTCCACAATGATATTTTAAAGCTGTTTTGAAAATTGAGAGCCATCACCAAAGAGGATGATTTGTAACAGATGGACAACAAGTCTTGGGATCAATTCCCAACCACGCCCATTGAATATCTGCGGACAGCGGCTCATAGAAAACCATTCTGCATCGGTGAAAATATGTCACATGTGATAGAAATAGTAGATATGCTGTTAGGTAAGTATATGGTTAAACGGCACGCCAACACTCCTGTGTTATATGGTGCCAAGAAAGTTTAATAGATAATGATTGACTTGATTAAGCAGCCGCCTTATTGGATAAATGAAAATGGAGATGGAAAAGATAAAAGTGCAAACGATTATCATAGGGCAAGTCACCACCAGCTGATTGACTAAACCTGGCCATTACAGACTCCCATCTAGGAGAAATTTGGGCCAGAGTGGTGTGTTGCAGATATGGCCGACAAAAGGACCGCTCCACTCAACCACTTGGATCCCATGGTCCACCGACACGAGTCGCAACCCACGGCCAATAGGTTGCCCCCTATTATTCGCCTCTTACGGCATGCAGGAGGATACAGTGGACTAATTATACCCCCGGACCCACAGGAGGGGATATGGAGCCGAGGGCAAAACATTCCATCACAGACTGATCGTAATAGCCATATTTGTCTAATGGCGATATAACAGAGCATGTGTGTGTGTGTGTGTGTGTGTGTGTGTGTGTGTGTGTGTGTGTGTGTGTGTGTGTGTGTGTGTGTGTGCATTTCTGTGTGTTTGTGTGTGTGCATTTCTGTGTGTTTGTGTGTGTGTGTGTGTGATGGGTTATTGTAATTGTGCACATATACATATGTAAAAAAATGTATACCCCAGACAACGACAAAGTGAATGTACGAACAGGTTTGGTGTTGGACAGCACTGCTCGCAAGTTTACGTCACAAGGTAGGCCTGCTAACATCGAGGCTGTGATAAGCATAACAAGCCAACTGGAGACAGCCCAAATTGTCTACGACCATCGCAGGCATCAAACGAAACCTATGGAAGTAGGTAATGTACCACAGCTTCATCAGCAGGTCCCACAACCAAAGCCACAAACACAGCCGCCGATAGAGATTCAACAGCTGACATCCCATATCTCAAAAATGGAGGCTCAGCTGCATCGTCTCAAAGATGACAGGTCACCACCGAAAACCGCAGCCACTTCTCCCGCAGTGCACATATAAGCCAAGCCAGCATCGCCAGTTCTCCTCATCACCAAAAAAAACTAATTTCTGACTGCGGCCCAAAAGTAAGCATAAACGTTTCTGGAAAAAATTTTTGATCGATACGGTCATCAGTGGCTGCTTGCTCCTATCGGAGATGTATTACAAATTTAGAAATTTTTAAATGGAAAGGACAAATATACGGTCAGGAACAATGACAGGAGAAGAAATCTAAACAGACAGACAGACAGGTGAAGTTAAACTTGGATAGGATCGGCAACCAAGATTTTGTGACTATTCCTAATATAGAAAATGAGGAAATTCTAGGAGATGATTTTCTTAAGGGATACGGTGCAAAGGTGGATTACGAACAGAAGATTGTTGAAGTGAAAACTCTAAGTCTACCATTCTGCCCAGTGCAACCGGGTTATGTACCTAGAATTGCTAAAGCAAACGAAATTTAGACCCACCTCACTGACTTAAAGATGAAGTTGACATGTAGTGATTCGACCGGAAATAGGACATTGTAAGACTGCAGAGCCTTGTAAGATAATAACCGAAATAACTGATACGCCTCATTGGCCATTTGCGAGGGTTGGAATATATTTAATTGGACCTTTTCACCAGAGCCCACGAGGAAGTAAATATGCAGTCACCATCATTGACCATCTGACAGGTACGAAGATACACTGGGCCTAGCTGTTATAAGATATAACTAATGGTGCCAAGGGTGTTGTAAGATAGAACCAATTTAGCCACAAGGTTATGATTGAAAGGGACCATTGTAGCCACAGGGTTGTTTTAAGATAGAACCAGTATAGCCATAAGCTCTTATAAGATTGAACTTGGGTAGCCGCATGGCTATATTAACATGAAACAAATGCAGCCACCAGGCTGCAATAAGATTGAACTAATGGTGCCGTAAGGCTGCTATAAGATGGAATCAGTGAAGCCACAATGAATAGATATGTAGAATCAGCGTTCTGCGCCTGATAGTAAGGTAAGTAGAGGGTTGAAGTACACCAACACTTCTGTGTCATATGGGGCCTTGAAATGTGAATAGATGAGGTTGATCTGATTAAGCAGCTGCCTTCTAGGATAAATGCTAAAAAGAGAGAAATATACATGAATGGAGATAAAAACATAACAATGTGAACAATCTTCCAATCAAGCCTATAGACTGGACCAGGCCATTCCAGACGTTTGTCTTGGTGAAATCCGGGTGTAAGTTGTGTTGCAGATATGGCCCTTGCAAGGAACTCACCACACAACAACACGACATGAGTCACAACCCACGGCTAACAGGTTGCCCCTATTAGTTGCAGACGGACAGTGTTCCTATTCTACCCACGAATCTGTGTCATCAATCAACAGATGATTTGGAATGTTATTTAAAACTTCATAAGATATCATATAAACGAGTAGAAACAAATGGAATTAACATTCCGTTACAATTTCGACCGTTCGCGGCGAGGTTCAGCCTCTACCATATTAAGGCCTCAAATAAAGGATAGCCTTTTTCATTATATTATCGCTCGGACTACGCCAACAGAAGTATTTCGATCGCATGCACAATTCATTAATGGACCTTACCCAACACATTAGTTGAATGACATAGAGCTCATCTAAGTAAGCGTTTTAATTACATCAAATGGGTCAATCCACGTTTTTTTCTGGATAAATATGCTTCACCGAAATTAGTTGATGTTTACTTGAGTTTCCAAATTAAATATTTTGCTCCCAGGATCTACAGCCACGCAACGTTTCACATCCAAGCCGTATTGGTAATTGTGCGTTTCTGCCCGCTGAATTATCAATATTTTTGTTGTAAATGGACCATTTTTGAAATGACATCTATATTGCGTCCAAAACTTACATGAATGAAAGTGTAATCGTAGAGAAAACACAAGCACTGTCCAACCAAGGATTTAATGAGTATCGGAATTGTCTACTATCGTAACCTATCATAGAGATATTATCTGTGTATTCAAATATATTTGACGTATATGAACATATGGGATTATTGAATTGCTTATACATTTCTTTTGGTATAATTTCACTATGATATTGAAAATAAAAGACATTAAAAGTGTTTGTTATCCCTTACCGTAGAATTCTGGCACAAAACCGAGCAATACCATGAAATTTGAAACCTCAATAACTTTTTTTCTAATTGACTTAAAATCTTAAACCTTTTTAGAATCCTCATGAGTATATCTATCTTCATGTATAATTTCAACAATGAATTTGAAAAAAATCACTGACAGCGCTATCTCTATTGCGTTCAAAACTCAGCAGTTTTGACTTAATACATGATACACGAAACCAATAATCTCATTCTCGATCAATAAATTAGTTATCATATTCGCTTTCTTTGGGTAAACATTTAAGATGGACGCAGCAAAAAAAAACTAATTAACACTTAACGTTATCTGAATGAGAGTGTAATCGCAGAGAAAACACAAGCACTGTCCAACCAAGGATTTAATGAGTAACGTAAATGATCTCGAAAACATGTAGGACCAAGCCAAACAATACAGCCGTGCAATTTTATCATTGTGACGATGATGCAGACTTTGTGAATTATTTATATGTATTGGAGAACATCAGCCAAATATTCTCTCCTTGCTTGAAGAATGCTCATGACTTAGACATTAGTTATACTGTTAGTCCACTCAATATTAATGATCCAGATGTCATTTTCTTTAATCATCAGGTTGATTCATCATCCCAACGCAGTTTTCACTCTGAAGCAAGTTTTAAGATCATTTGTGCCAGGATCAATGCAAAACAAAACGATTTATTATTTATGTATGTAAACATTTGCAGTGCGCAACTACCTAGATTCGTTAAATAATCAATTTGAAATCGTAGGCCTGACAGAGACCTGCTTGAATTGAAGCACTGTAAATGATTTTAAGCCCGTTGGTTACATGACTGAAAATGTTTACAGAAAGTGGTTATATGCCGGAGGAGTGTCAATTCCCATGAAGCAATCGCTTAGAGATGGAATAACCTCTCAGCAAATAACTCATACATATATGGCTTGTTTAAAGAAATGACTAGGCTGAGATCAGTTAAGTGTCAAACTAATATTGTAGTTGGTGTGGTATATCCGACCCAAACGCTAGTACCAGAGACTAAACTGAAACGATGTGATCCCGACTACTATGATGTCATTTAAAGCAAATAAATATAATATGCGGGAAACATTTAACCTTATCACAACAGTCCAAAACAAAAATAAGCAGGTCCACAATTCAATATTGATGGTAAAATAGTCGATGAAGAAAATGTCATACGCAACCAATTAAACCATTTTCGCCTGATCATTGAACAGAACAAAAACATATTCCACAATCAATAACTATTTTCAATCTTTCCTTGATAGTCGAAACACTAAGACTATCTTCATAAAGAATGCAAATGAACGCGAAAAAAACATTAGTGGCTTACAGGCTTTTAGCTAGGATTTTGGGACAGGGTGTCGAACTTTTTGGTTGGTCCCAGTCACCCCTGGGACAGAGTAAATAAAAGTTACTGTCTAGAAAAACGCAGGACTAGGAAAACGTGATGGGTTCGACTTCCCATAGACCTGAACAGTCACAATAATAAATCCCAATACTACCAAAATGTCGTTCAACGGCGTAAAAAATCGTGATTTCATCGTAGACTGGCTCCAACAGAACTGGCACCGCCTGCATTGCTATACAAAACCTCAACTTTTGAAATCTAGTTTTATGATTAATAATAATTTCTAAAGCTACAATTCAAATATTCTAAGAGATATAGCGGCTCTTATCTTAAATTAGTGTGTAACGATTATTTCATGCTTGTACTTTTTCTCCTATAAGGTGCCAGACAAGACTAGAATGCAATGGTGAAAAGTTGTTATATCATTGATGTTGTCGTAACGTGATCTGTGGTGTTGAGATGCTCACGATACGCACTTGTAATAATGAAGACTGGAACTCCAGGTGTACGGTTTATAACAACTTGAACTTTATTTAACTGTTTTCAACTTTCGAATTTCAGATGGTACTAAGCCTTAATTGAAGAGAGAGATGTGTTGAGCTCGGAGGCGAGGAGAGAACTGATTTTTGAAATATAAATTGCTTCCCTCAACGACTAAGGCACGCCATCCCAATTCTCATGGGACATGCCGTAGCCAGGTCTGTGAGGGTTGGGGCTATCGGGCATTGCCTGGTCAGGGAGGTCATGTGGCTCTGAAATATGGGGTATGTATGAGGAGAGGGGGGAAGTGGCAGGTGACATGTAGGTCACTCGTTAATCTGGAGAACTGGGGTTTATAATTAATATAAGCTGTAGGGGGTTACGCCATCAACTCATGACTGAGAGGGTACGTTATGATGAAGGGTAGGTTTGTTATCAATTTGGCACTCAATAGTAACATGTATTGACAGAATGGCTTGATTCAACCCTCATAACTTATATACTCAATGTTATTCACCAAATCATTCAAACGTATATATTCTGACTTAATGACAAACACAATGACTGATCAATATCCCACCAACCTCCATCACACTTCTTTTTTCTCCTCCCATTCATTTGTTCATTCATTTATGCAAACACTCGCTCCCCACCTAAACTACCTCAGACCCACTGACAGCACTGCCATGGGTTGCTGCCAGACTTCATAATCACGTTTAAGGTTGTCAGGCACTGTAATGGATAGGAGCACGCAATGAAGATCAGGGTAACACATCACTGTAGTGGTGTCAGTGATTCATGAAAATATACCATAATCATTTCAAATATAATACACACTAATACAATATTGTTCATTTTAGAACTGCCTTGCTGTATACATCAAGCTGCACTAGACTAGTGATCAACTCCCCAGCCATCCTGCCACAAGTTGTTACTGGTTGACATCAAGTCTTAAACCAAATTAAATATTGTAAGAGTCAGTTTAACCGAACATGGACAACAAATGCCAGGATACAGAGGATAATTTGATGGAATTACATACTGCATCTGATCAATGCGTTGAAAACGTTTGGTTCCTTCATTTTCATGATATTCATAAATTCTTTCACACCACTAGAGTCAAGACTCAGGACATTGTTGAGAATACAGGTAGCTTTCTTCTTCAGGGTTAGTTGAGCATCAATGTCATCGGATTCATCTGTGGTGAGAAATCGTTTACTCACCATAGCATTCAACAGGTTGGCCGAATCCTATCCTTGTCAGAGATCTTCATATTTTGTCATGAGGAATTTACGCCATTCCTCCACGCCTGCTACCAGCCAACTTTGTAGGGATTTAAAGCAACGTTTGGATTCGTCTATCAAAACATCCACAACAGATCTTTACCTACATCATTGACTCACTTTTCACCTCCCCATCCTGTATTCCATTGCTACACAAATTCCCCTTTCCAATTATACATTGGCGTTGTATTTCACCAATCTCCGCAACAAAAATATGATAGAACTGTTTACCAGTAAGCAAAACTCTCCTAGCAATACGTCAATTTGATGTAAAAACACACGAATGACGTCACCCTATAATTAGGACCCGCTTGAACCATCACCACCAATTTATACAACCCAACCTTGTTCAAAGCATTGTTTCAGACACGTTTTATGCTTGCATGCGGATGGGCGTGGTGGTCCTTTCAACATATAACCAACATATGCTTACCATTTAAAATCTAAATCCCATAGTTATTGGCGAGGAGTAATCTTATGAACTTATATTCCTGTCTTTAAAAACACAGCAAGACGCTTGTGAACACTATATTCCAGAAAATATCCCACTCTTTGCATTGTATTGTCAATTCTTTAGGTTTCTTCCGTTCAACCATGCCTCCCCGTACAAATCAAGTCTTTATTTATGAAAACCTGCCACAAGACATTTGTTTGTACAAGCCCTTACACAATGCACTGGTTTGTAAGGGGTTGACCCAACAAATTCAACACTAATTCATTTCGTATAGACAGGGCCAAATAAATGGCTATGGAAGACACCACAAAAACAACCTATTAAAAACAACTTAAATCTATACGACTCTGAAAAAGTTCGTTTTATCAAAGATACATAAAACCTTCACGTGAGAAACAAACTCAGTAGTTTGGTTCACTGTCAAACAGTTATTCTGCTAACCTATGTGGCATATATATATATATATATATATATATATATATATATATATTATATATATATATATATATATATATATATATATATATATATATATATATATATATATATATATATATATATATAGAGTTTGTATATATATATATCTCCTTTGGCATATATATATATATATATATATATATATATATATATATATATATATATATATATATATATATATATATATATATATATATATATATATATATATATATATATATATATCCCATATTGCCAAAGGAGATATATATCCGCTGGCACTAGGAGCAGAGCCAAATGTACAAACTCTAGTTGAATAGGTTCACTATGCTAGATATTGTCAGTTAGTCTTATTATTCCCTCTATGCTCTATTCCCTCTTTTAGACTAGACAATAAGAGGGCAGTTCAATTCCATTCTAAGTTGTTGCATTCTTGTATTCATCCTTTTTTATTCGAGGGAGTTGAGTGTGGCGTTTTGTTGGTTTGGGAGCCAGGCATGCCTTATGGCAGTTTCACAATCTCCCCGCTTACATGTCTATTGTCTAATATATCCAAGCATTTTCTAATAGGTTAACATCTTTTAGTCATCCTCATTATGTGTTTCGTCGGTTAGGACGTGTACGGTCAAACAGTTATAACACATCTCACATGTAGTCAATATATGGCTCACCCTACCAGTAAGAGACTCCTCAAGGTATGAGATACCTAAATTTAGATGGTCACCTTTGATGTGTTAATGGTCAATTTGTTAGTTTAGAGGTGTCATTATAACTTACTGCATATGTTAATTTTGTAAATTTAGAGGTAATATTGTACATTACCGCATATGCTTATTTTGTTAGTTTAGAGGTACCATTTGACATTACTACATTTGGTCATTTGTTAAGTTGACGTAACAAGAGAAACGTAGCCCAACCGAGCCTACCAGTGAGAGCACGAGAGAACAAGGAGACGACTTTGCAGCACACCCCAGTTCCTCCATCCAAGATGCATTTGGTGAGTAAGTATAGGGTTTATCGGCACACCGACACAAGTATATTATATTGAGGAGAACAACATGCTTCTCTTTAGCTATGAACTCCTCCTGAGAGATTACATCTGTTAGACTGTCATATGTATACAAGTGGTCAACTACTGGATAACATAAGTTGTCAACGTACTAGACACGAGTAAGGGTCAACTCGTACATAAACCAACTCGTACCCAGACCAACTCGTACCCAAGTTTTAAGATTAATACCGGACTTGCGTGTGATTCACTTATGTGCAATGACATTAAGTATAAACATCATCAATATACCCTTAATTCGATTCAAGTGGCGAAACAAGTGGCGAAACAAGTGGCGAAACAAGTGGCGAATCAAGTGGCGATTCAAGTGGGGAATCAAGTAGAGAATCGAGCGGCAAAATGAGTGGCGAGCTAAGTGAAGAATCAAGTGGCGTATCAAGTGGCGCATCAAGATTCAGGAGGCGAATCTAGGGGCGAAATAAGTAGTGAAACAAGTGGCGAATCAGGAGGCAAAGTGAGTTCAGCAAAATTTTACTGTGCGAAATTTGATAACAGTCTGCGATATGTTGCAGTGTTTGACTTATCAAAGATTCGACATATTGATGGCCAATACATTAATTATCTGATAAAATAGTTTGTATACAAGATGATATGTAAATAATATTATAATGTTCAAGTTTTAAAGGAACATTTGATTTTGGTGACGGAACAAATGAATAAACCATAGGTGAATCGTTCGAGACATCGATCAATCCATGAAAGTGTTTGAACAACAGTAGTAATGAACACCTGTTCTATAAACTTTATCTATGGATCCATATATTCTTATGATATATGAATAACTGCGCCATGAATGAACAAATGGAATACAGTGCTACTTTCAATTTGATGCACGAAATGATTATCCCTTGAGTTCCTAGAAAAGAAGTAACAATGCTGTTGATTGATTAAACCATATAAATGATCTTACCTGTGATGAGCAACATGAAATTGGCAGCCAATGACAATTGTCCATTCACATTTCAAATCTTGATAATTACACGGGTCGAGACGCGCTAGGACTGACATGGCTTAGATATGAAAACGTTGTGCGGCAGTATCCACTGAGTAAATAATACTTGATTTTGGATTTTGGAAAAGCTGGACTGTTTGTGGTGATGTATATTCACCCAGAAAAAACACAATGAATGGACTTCCTTGATGCAATTCGAATGCTAGATAAGGTGTGCTATATATCATTCAGGTTTCATGTGTGGTATGAAACATTTAGTGAATAATGGGTGCGATGGATGTGCTATATTCAGTGTTGTCTGAGCGATAATATGTGGTATGATCAATCTTCTAAAGTTCTATCTCGATCTACGGTCGCTATCTAATTGTTATTTTTTAACTTAAGTAGTTTCTGGGCGCATGCTTATGTCTACTTGTCCAGCTCCTTTGCTGTGGATGATTACACAAACCGGTCGTCACTGTTTTTGTTCATAATTGAATTTGGTATATAGTAGGGAGGGGTGTCAGCCGAACTTCGCCGCAGGCGGCCGCGCTTGTTCCTCAATGACGGGCATTTATATTTAAGATACATGGACGAATGATACATCAAACGAGAGCTAACGTATTGAATTTCAATAATATCGCCTTACTTTCCGCATTTTACTCTCTGTTGAGCCATAAAAAAGGTGTGTTTGTGGAGCAATACGTGAAAATTCTTGGCGAGCATTTTTGACTTTTCGAGACTCGCTAATGATCTAAATCGGTTCGTAATCGTTACTCGCCGGGTCGTTTTTATTGTTTAGGGAAAATGACAAGGTGACATTCGCATAATGTTTATGATCATATAAAATGTTAAATAAATTGTAAACAAAGGGAAAATTTTTTTCCCAATTTTATCAGAGGCCCCGACATAGGTACACACTTTTGACAAATTTAAGTATGATGGGTTACAAATGGGTGAGCCCCGTGAGCCCCCCTTGTATCAGGTCAACCACCGCTGATCGTGCGTCGTCGAACAAAGTCGGTTTTCGTTCATTTATCAATCTGTCCCCGATTATCCATCTATATACGGGTATAATTCAAGCATAGTGGAACACTTTGGCCAAATGTATTTTCTTATTAAATGGACCGTTTGGTCGTATTTTAGACTTAAAAATGTTCGATTTTGTCATGCCCGCGCCGGAAGAGCGTATAGCATGCCTTCACGCGGCCGACTCAAGATCGGTTACGTGACTGATCGCTTGGGGTCAAACAAAGTCGATTTTCGTTCATTTATCAATCTGTCCCCGATTATCCATCTATATACAGGGATAATTCAAGTATAGTGGAACACTTTGGTCAAGTTTATTTTCGAATCGATTGTAAATTTTTGGTCGAATTTTAAACTTTAATCTTTTGTCATGCCCGTGCCGGGAGAGTGCATAGCTTGCCTTATCGGTATTATGTCATTCGATTCTTGAACTTAATGTGGTACCTGATTTATTTATTTGGGTTGTAGATTCAAAAAATTATCCGTTACAGGCCAGTAACTTCAAAGACAAAATGCCGCTTGCGCTGGCGCGCGGAATTCGGCTTTTAGGGTTCAAGGAGTAGATGTTGAGCTGCTGACAATTACTTCGGCGGTTGCGCAAGCTGCGCGTCACCACCCAGATTTGGCACAAAACCGAGCAATACCATGAAATTTGAAACCTAGATAACTTTTTTACTTATTGATTTAAAAAAAATGAAACATACCTTATAAGAATCCTGTAAATTATACATTTCCTGTGGTATAATTTTACTATGATATTCAACATATAAGACATGAAAGGTGTCTGTTATCCCTTACCGTAGAATTTTGGCACAAAACCGAGCAATACCATGAAATTTGAAACCTGGATAACTTTTTTACTAATTGATTTAAAAAAATGAAAAAATACCTTATAAGAATCCTCTAAATTATACATTTCCTGTGGTTTAATTTTACTATGATATTCAACATATAAGACTGTTATCCCTTTGTGGTAGAATTTGGCAAAAACCTTGCAATACCATGGAAAATTGAAACCTCAATAACTTTGTTCTAATTGACTTAAAAAATGAAACATACCTTTTTGGAATCCACATGAGTATACCTATCTTTATGTATAATTCAATGAGATACAATGAATTTGAAAAATCACTGACACCCCTACTTTTGGCTATTTCCTCGAGTGGGGTAATCAATCTACATGAACGAGGAGTTCGGGCAAGCCTTGTTTTGCGTGGAGGATTTTAAATGTCTCTATAATATCACTTCTTGTGCGCCTGTATCTCAGTGTTGCGAGATTAGGATATTTCATTCTATCAGAGTATGACAATTTCCTCAGTGGTATCGCTAGTTTTGTAGCTTGTCTTTGCACAAACTATATCTATCTTGCGGGAAGAGTTGCAGATTGCCTGTCCATATTCGAGGTGTGGCCTTACTTTGGTGAGTAGTAGCTATTCTGATCATCTCCTGTTTTGTTTGCCTTGGTGATTTTTTTGCTGGATATGGTCCTAAAATTTAAGTTGGTTGTCAATTGTTATACCCAGGTCCTTGATTTCTGATACTTTTTATAGGTTTGTTCTGTGTGTTCCGTCTATTTTCACTTGGAGTTTGTATTCTTTGTCAAAGGTGTCCTGTTTGTTGCTTTTATATATCCAGTTGCACTTGTCCGGGTCCTGGTTAATGATCCTGAAGATTTTAATGTCATCTGCAAATGTATCAATACTAGAGTGTACTATATAGGGCATGTCATTTGTGAATATAATAATCAGCACAGGTTCTAATACACTGCTTTGTGATATACCACTTGTAACAGACTTCTAATTGGAGAAGGTGCCAAATATTGTTACTCTTTGTTTTCTGTTGACTATGAATTTTTTGATCCAGTTGAAAGTGTCTCCCTTTATTCCATAGATATTGAGTTTGTTGAGTAGTCTATTGTGTGGGACAGTATTAAAACCTTTCATATAGTCCATGTATATAGTGTCAATGTGCTTTCCCTCGTCTATAGTCCATAAGTCAAGTACTTTGAGAAGTTGTAGTGATGTTCAACATTTGTTGACCAACCTGTATTGATAATCACTCGGCAGATTGTATTCTATTCCTTATTATGGACTCCATTAGTTAATGGCTCACACAGGTAAGGTTAGCAGGCCTGTAGGTACTGGCTAAATTGTAGTTCCTTCTTTGTAGATGGCATTGATATGTCCGGTTGTCCAGTGAGCTGGTATTGATCTGCTTTGTGTTGCTGTGTTTAACTTTAAGATTATATATAGGCATATTTTGTTTCTTTAAGTACCCGCGGGTATATACTGTCTGGTCTAGGGGAATTCTCAGTCTTTAACTTCTTTAGCATGTTGGCTGATATACCGAGCGTCTTCTTCACACAGCACCTAATATGCAATTTGGTAAAACATCATCGAAGCTGAGTCTTTGAATAAGTTTTTACTTCGCAGAACATGACAAAAGATATTGCAGCGATCGCGCGTAGGCTTGCAAGTTTACGTCATGCAAACTGTCACAATCACGATAAGGGTGTTGTGAAATGAAATCGCTGTGGTGTAAAATGTCGCCAGGGGGTGACGGGGGCATTCGGATGGGGGTTAGAGGGAGACGGGTGGGCGGGGTCGATGGTTGTGCGGAGGTGGTGTGTTGACTTTACCAAAGGGGGTGGGGGTGTTGACGATGACGGGGACCGGGGAGAGGATATATGGACGGGGAGGGGGTGGACAGGCAGATTGGAAATCCTAGCTAAGACCCTGATTAAAGGGCAGATCGATCAAATAACAACAGTTTTGACAAAAATGTTGTGCACTAGATATGTTGGAATATCATGCAATAATGTTTTTCATTTGAGTATTTAATTTAACATATCTTCAGGGTATGGTTTAAGGCCACATTATGCCCTACAAACCCAACACAATTTTAGTTACATTGCACATATGAAAAACATTTCCGTCCAAAAAGCAATTATTATGTTTTATCCTTTTTGAAGACTATTTGTTTGGTGTGAACTCAAAACGGGTTGTCATGACACTTTTGTAATTCAGTAATATGACTACTATACTACTAATTTGGAGAGCAGAGAATGATTTACCACATGTGTT
>CM067357.1:8497191-8531695 GCA_034190875.2 Urechis unicinctus
ACGCAGGACTAGGAAAACGTGATGGGTTCGACTTGCCATAGGCCTGAAAAGTCACAATAATAAATCACAATACTACCAAAACGTCGTTCAACGGCGTAAAAAATCGTGATTTCATCGCAGACTGGCTCCAACAGAACTGGCACCGCCTGCCTGCATTGCTATACAAAAATCTCAACTTTTGAAATCTAGTTTTATGATTAATAATAATTACTAAAGCTACAATTTTAAATATTCTAAGAGATATAGCGGCTCTTATCTTAAATTAGTGTGTAACGATTATTTCATGCTTGTACTTTTTCTCCTATAAGGTGCCAGACAAGACTAGAATGCAATGGTGAAAAGTTGTTATATCATTGATGTTGTCGTAACGTGATCTGTGGTGTTGAGATGCTCACGATACGCACTTGTAATAATGAAGACTGGAACTCCAGGTGTGCGGTTTATAACAACTTGAACTTTATTTAACTGTTTTCAACTTTCGAATTTCAGATGGTACTAAGCCTTAATTGAAGAGAGAGATGTGTTGAGCTCGGAGGCGAAGAGAGAACTGATTTTTGAAATATAAATTGCTTCCCTCAACGACTAAGGCACGCCATCCCAATTCTCATGGGACATGCCGTAGCCAGGTCTGTGAGGGTTGGGGCTATCGGGCATTGCCTGGTCAGGGAGGTCATGTGGCTCTGAAATATGGGGTATGTATGAGGAGAGGGGGGAAGTGGCAGGTGACATGTAGGTCACTCGTTAATCTGGAGAACTGGGGTTTATAATTAATATAAGCTGTAGGGGGTTACGCCATCAACTCATGACTGAGAGGGTACGTTATGATGAAGGGTAGGTTTGTTATCAATTTGGCACTCAATAGTAACATGTATTGACAGAATGGCTTGATTCAACCCTCATAACTTATATACTCAATGTTATTCACCAAATCATTCAAACGTATATATTCTGACTTAATGACAAACACAATGACTGATCAATATCCCACCAACCTCCCTCACACTTCTTTTTTCTCCTCCCATTCATTTGTTCATTCATTTATGCAAACACTCGCTCCCCACCTAAACTACCTCAGACCCACTGACAGCACTGCCATGGGTTGCTGCCAGACTTCAATATCACGTTTAAGGTTGTCAGGCACTGTAATGGATAGGAGCACGCAATGAAGATCAGGGTAACACATCACTGTAGTGGTGTCAGTGATTCATGAAAATATACCATAATCATTTCAAATATAATACACACTAATACAATATTGTTCATTTTAGAACTGCCTTGCTGTATACATCAAGCTGCACTAGACTAGTGATCAACTCCCCAGCCATCCTGCCACAAGTTGTTACTGGTTGACATCAAGTCTTAAACCAAATTAAATATTGTAAGAGTCAGTTTAACCGAACATGGACAACAACTTCACACAGCACCTAATATGCAATTTGGTAAAACATCATCGAAGCTGAGTCTTTGAATAAGTTTTTTACTTCGCAGAACATGACAAAAGATATTGCAGCGATCGCGCGTAGGCTTGCAAGTTTACGTCATGCAAACTGTCACAATCACGATAAGGGTGTTGTGAAATGAAATCGCTGTGGTGTAAAATGTCGCCAGGGGGTGACGGGGGCATTCGGATGGGGGTTAGAGGGAGACGGGTGGGCGGGGTCGATGGTTGTGCGGAGGTGGTGTGTTGACTGTACCAAAGGGGTGGGGGTGTTGACGATGACGGGGACCGGGGGAGAGGATATGGACGGGGAGGGGGGTGGACAGGCAGATTGGAAATCCTAGCTAAGACCCTGATTAAAGGGCAGATCGATCAAATAACAACAGTTTTGACAAAAATGTTGTGCACTAGATATGTTGGAATATCATGCAATAATGTTTTTCATTTGAGTATTTAATTTAACATATCTTCAGGGTATGGTTTAAGGCCACATTATGCCCTACAAACCCAACACAATTTTAGTTACATTGCACATATGAAAAACATTTCCGTCCAAAAAGCAATTATTATGTTTTATCCTTTTTGAAGACTATTTGTTTGGTGTGAACTCATAAAAGGGGTTGTCATGACACTTTTGTAATTCAGTAATATGACTACTATACTACTAATTTGGAGAGCAGAGAATGATTTACCACATGTGTTAGCAGAATCCTCATTTGACAAGTTGAAATCCAATATCGTTATTCTTCATCACCATCCAAATGTCTTGTACTGTAATGGGTGAAATCACATTAATCTAAAACTCAATTGGTCATTTAGGCTATACCATAACACAGCAAGTGCTGATTATACCCTCATTTGGTCTCTGATGAGTGCATTATGTCATTTGTGGTTGTGGAGGTGCCTATGGCTGTGGCTCATCAGCATGTAACACTGGCTGCTTAGGTGATGTACAAGTGCTGTTCTGTTGTGTCCTACAGTTCCAACTAGAGTTTTCATCAAGTACAATCTGTTGTTGTCAGACTTAATGACTGGCAGAACAATCTAAAGTTTGTATCAATACATTGTCACCTATCCGTAGTGGCTAGAGTGTTTAGCTCGGTGGCAGCTGTTAAATGTCTTGTTCCTTGCCTGGTAGTAAGGTGAGTAGGTAAGGCTAAATATTTGTCCTCATTCTTAGCGATGTGTTGTTAATGACAGCAGGTTACTTGGTTGGTGTTTTCTGCTTTTGATTAGGGTGTTTGTTGGCAGAATCCTTGTTGATCTGTTTGTCATGCTACCTCATACAGCTGCTGTGTGATTCCTGATATCTCTGCTTTGTGTATCATTTTATCTGGAGTCTCATGTTAACAGTTTTTTGGCAATGCGGTACAGTTGTTTACGGTTTTCCGCATTGCGGTACAGTTGTTGAATTTATGTGACTATCAACGCACATGGCTGGTGAACTACATTGAATCGTGGTCATTTAAAGATTGTGTTCTTTTTCCACAAATATTCACACCGTTGTTAGCTCTGCTCTTGAACAGAACTCCTCATAATACCATTACTCAGCCGTCTGTCCATCGATCTATTTATAATTGTTGATGGCAGGTTTTCTTGTAAAGGATGCTCCCTTCCCGAAATTAAACATGGACCCCTTCATGTTGATTGCTAATTTCCTACCAAAACTCAGCCCTACGTGACATTTGACCCTTGAGTTATTGGATAAGAATGTATGCATAATCACTTTAACCCAATGGAGAATAATTGTTGATGAACTGTTTCTTTATATCTGTCTGAAATCACACATGGACCCCTAAGATGTTTATTTTCCTTGCAAACTTAACATTTACTCTGCTTGACATTTCACCTCTTGGGTATTAGAGGAAAACTTATAAACATTTTTCTTGTGTGATGTAAACCCAATGGGGAATAATGCATATGGCTGCTCAGCAAAGATTGCCATTTAACTTCACTCATTTAAGTCCACTTTGACCTCTGAGTGATTGATAAAAACTGTCAAGAAATCCCCTGTTCAATGTTTCCTCAAGTGAGAATTGAATCTGCTGAGCAATCGGGTCAAAATATAAAGTGTGGTTGGACCTTTACTTAAAGAGGTTACCATGACCTTGACTTTAATTTACAGGTCACATCCTTAAAAGCACCAGCTTTATATCTGGTACATTAGAGTGGGGCATTTTGTCAATATGGCGCGGAATGTTATTTATACAAATACGAAAGTCTTTTAGGATGGAAAATATGGTGGCACCTTATATAAGAGAAGTTTCTTTGACTTTATTTTGAGGTCACAACCAATAATAAGCAGCGTGTGAAGCAAATGTATTTTTGATGGCACGCTTCCATATACAGATAGCCAACCCCAATTAAGACATTGAGGCCTCTTATGTCAATGGGTCCTTGCAAAATAAAAATCAACCCTGCCTGACCTTTGACCCCCTAGTAATTGTTAAATATCTTGTTTGATGTAAACCCAAAGGGGAATAAGTTTTGATAGCACGTTTTCTGCCCTACATTAGGTACATCGCTAACTAAGAATCAGCCCTGCATAACCTTTGACCCTTGAGTTATTGTTAAATATTTTGTTAGATGTTAACATAATGGCCAATAAATTTTAATAGCACGTTTCTTATATAGCCAGCAAGCAGCCCAAAATAACGCATGCACTACTATTAATGCCTCTTCATCAAGTAAAAATGAAGAATTTCGTGTACTTTGTGTCCCTAATGGGGAATTTGAGATGCTGTATTAAGCAATCAGAAGACCTCTTGTAATTTCTTAAAAATCTAAATCAAGTATGTTAGGATCTGGGATTGGATAGGTCATCCATAGCCTTGACATAATTCCCAATTACACCCCGTCAAGTAAAGAATATTTGGTACTTTTAGGTGGCCCATTTTGTCAATTTAGTGGGTAGAATGTTATAAATGTACTGACCAACGCACCTAAGCATATACTTCTTTTGTGGTATTCAATTTGGTGGCCGATGTGGCTTAATTTGAGGCTCCTGTGGCCACATAAAGTGTGCCATTACATACAATGTAATCCTATAAACGTTACAATCTGGTCATGAAATTTCATTTTCAAAACCAACAGAGTTAACATGGATCACTCTCATATACTCCACGCCCAATAGGTACATAGATACTTTCATAACAATGACGTTTAAAAAAGTCTCATGAACATCTATCAATTCATGAACATGTGTTACAGGAGAATTCGAGCTGATGAAACCGAATACATTAGAATGAAAGGCCCCTGATGATGTCAACGATGTATATTGCAGTGGAAAAATCCCTAAAAGAACAAATGTGACACTTGTTGTGGAAAGTCGTTTTCACATATGATAACGCAAGGTGTAAAAACCCTACAAATGTGACACTGGAAAGTCGTTCACAGGACATATGAGAACGCATGCTGGCGAAAAACCCTTCAAATGTGACACTTGTGGAAAGTCGTTTGCTCATGGAAGTACTCTGACAGGACATATGAAAAGGCATACTGGTGAAAAGCCTTACAAATGTGACACTTGTGGAAGGTCGTTCACTCATGGATGTACTCTGACAAGACATATGAGAACGCATACAGGTGAAAAACCTTTCAAATGTGACATTTGCGGAAAGTCGTTCACTCAAGGAAGTCACCTGACAGGACATATGAGAACGCATACTGGCGAAAAACCTTACAAATGTGACATTTGTGGAAAGTCGTTTGCTTTTGGAAGTCATCTCAAAGGACATATGAGAACGCATACTGGCGAAAGACCTTTCAAATGTGGCACTTGTGGAAATTCGTTTGCTCGTGGAAGTACTCTGACAAGACATATGAGAACGCATACTGGTGAAAACACTACAAATGTGACACTTGTGGAAAGTCGTTTGCTCATGGAAGTCATCTGACAGAACATTTGAAAAGGCATACTGGCGAAAAACCTTGCAAATGTGACATTTGTGGGAAGTCGTACATTTTTGGAAGTAATCTGACAGGACGTATGATAACGCATACTAGTACAGAACCTATCAAGACATATTCGGAAGCATACAGGTAAAACTGATGAACCCACCTGTTCATCAAAGAAATTGATATCTGGATCATTGCTACTGAGTAGACTAACAGTATCTTCTGTGTCTAAGTCATGAACATTCAAAACCTTTCTTCAAGCAAGGACAACATATTTGATATGGTGTTTTCCAAAGCACACATAGCATTAATAAGTTTGTACCATCGACCCCCGTTGGTGTGAATCAGAGAGCCTATGTAATCTGACGTCTGTACAATGTTGGGTCTCATTGTGTTATGTAGGTGAGTGAGGTTCCTTCTGTAGGGTTAACCATTGATAACGACATAAGCTGGAAGAAATATGACAAGAATGACCCTCTTACGTAGAAAAGTACGATTCACTATGGTTGTTATAATTCTAAATGCATGACTTTAAATACATGTTTTGGCAATAACATTACGGTATAATGGTGAAGTTTTTGAATGAAATAAACAAAATATAATGTTGAATATCATGTGTGAGTCTGCAAACATTTCCCCATGATGAATACATCTACTACTATGGCTCCTACAGGAAATTGCCATAGCCTCATCTAATTAGTTCATATCAGTAGCCAAACGGAATCAAATAGCACGGACCAATGGGCGAAAGATATATTGGCTTCTTGTATTTATCAATTGCTTTGATGTCATCCCTACCTGCACTCCGTCCCTCCCTAACAAACCTCTCTCTCACATTACGCTTTTCCTTGCCTTCCCATCTTCGCCTCCCTGCACTGCACTTTTTGGCATGTACTAGCCCCCAACCTCTTCTTAATTCATTCCAACTTCGTTTCTCCTCCTTTTCAAGTTGTAAAGGAGGAGAAACGAAGTTGAAATTCAACCCTTGCCCCATCCCCAAACAACCGTCTCTCCCTTCTCCAACCTCGGCACCCCCTTTTCTTCTCTGCCTCCTCGCTAACGTTATTGCCGTCAGCAAAACTCATTGGCCATTTGAATGACATATGAGGTGATAAATAAGTATTTGTCTTGTCATATAATTCTCCGAGCAAATGTTAAATGCCACCATTATATGTTTTGCTATCTGATAACTGTGTGACAAACCCGAATTTGTGGATTAACTGATGTAATTGGCTAAACCATCGATGAAAAGTGTCCTAACATCTCATCCGGATGTCATCTGAACCTATTGGCGAACTGCCTATGCTCATTCAAGATAAAAACACATTGTCAAGTAGATAAGACTAGTTATCATGCTCTGTCGGTGGCGTATGCGTGCTTTGCATCGGCAGTGCATTAGCTTATGCAAGTATGGCTGCGCAATTACTGGCATACCATTTAGGTACCTTAAGTAAAATAGGACCGTCACTTGCACCAAGCGTTGTGGCTTATTTGAGGAACACAACACACACACACACAAAACGCTCACAATGATGTTAGGACAAAGGAACAACAACAACATCCATTGCATATGTTTCACGTGAAATATTGTGGAACGATAGCTATGATCGTTTATTTATTCTGTTCATGGACCGTGTAGGTTTCTATGCACTATGTTATCAAACGAATATGTGGCATATTGATAAAGGTTACGCGTTAAGTGGTGTAATCCGATGCAATGAATTGTCAGAGATTATGAGTAATTCATGGCTTACTTAAATGCATTCGTCAATTATTTGACAAAGACCCGTTCGTCTCACACGCAGCATCATTTTTGTGCAATTATGCTTTTGTCGTCGTTTATTCCCTTGTCATATCCTAAGATGAATGCATACTTAATGCGAATTAGGTGGAAATAGCTTTCAGTTACATCGCTTTAAGACAGAGCTTGCAACGAAGGTATGTCTTTGCTACATAAAGCAGATGACTGCCTTTCTATACGCGTTCAATGTAAAATAACCAATAATTTTACGCAAAATATGTCTTTATTGCAAGCGGAATCAACATAATTGGACATAAGCATACTCACCCTGACAATTTACATCTTAGGTGTATTTTGAAAGCTATATTGTACCATATATATAAGTCATATCCAAAGTTGCCTTGAGTACGGTTATCAAAGGATACATAAATGAACATTATGGGATATTTTTAGTGACCAAACTTGATGGTTATACCACCAACTCCGTCACGACCAACATTTAGCATAGTCCATCAAAACAATCCACATCACCGTTTGATGCCATGATATACACAATGGATACATATGCATATCATTATTCAATAGTATCTGTGGTAAGGTACTCGCTGATCTGATCACTGAAGCATTTATGGCACAATTGTTAGGATCAAATGAAATTATAATAAAATCCTACTTCATTACAGTGAGGATAGCATGAAAACAATTTCAGCCAAACACTAAACCTATTAAGCAGGACATTTATTCATTACTAGGTTGAATGCCATCATCCGTCGCAAACACGCCATTACGATGAGCCATGTTTTCTGTTGTCACTATCTATTGTTCCTTAGCAACAGTCAGGATGCAGATACTGATAAGCTTTTTGAGTAACACGATTGTCATTCTGTTTCTACATTATGTAAAACATATTAAGCTCCTAGGTTTGTATTGCCTTGTGTGCTGTCAAGATACACTGAATAAGGGATGCGCCTCAGAATGTTCCCGGGTGGGTGACAGCTGTGGGAGCATCTCTACTTACTAGGAACAGATTTGTAAAATAAGCGTTCTTCGGGTGACGTCACCTGTACATGACACCAGGCTGGTGTCAAACGAGGAATTTTTTCAACGAGGGTATTCGGCAACATGTCGGGTAGGAATAAAATGTACACCAGACTTTATTGCGAAAATGTCTGTTAGAATTGATATAGTTATCGATTCCTAGTTATAATTTATATTTCCATAATCAGCATTTTCAAAGCGGTGTACATATGATCGTATATCCCTCAACAGATATTGACAATTTGGTATTATCAATACATCTTCTATTACTTAGTGATCATTCTATACGTCTGGATTTACAGTACCGATGCGAAATGGGTACATGGTTGTTCTAGACACAGAGGAATCGTCGTGCATCACTTCCTGTGCAGTCCAGTACCTAGCCAATGAATTTAGGTGAAGGTGGCGACGCGAATTTCTTCCCACACTCCAGGAGAGAAGGAAGTGGAATCGCACTCAAACAGACATCCATGTGGATGATATTGTGCTCATGATAGATGAAAACTTACCTCGTAACAGCTGGCCCCTAGCTCGTGTAACTGAGACTGCCAAGAATGAAGATGGTCTGGTTACCTACTACAGGTACGAAACCCGACATAAATTAAGTCTTACACAAAAGAATAACGTTTGACATGTAATTAGTTCTAGTCTTAACACACTGAAGATGCTAAATAAATGCCTCTTTGGCGGGGATACTCCTGTAAAAGGCATAAGAAGTCCAAACAAATGTAAAATGTACGAAACGGCACCCTTCGGTTTTCACCGCAGGCGCAAACTGTGAAGTCTACCGGTACGTTTTAAGTTTGCGTTATTATTATACCAAGGCAGGACATTGTAAAGTAACTCATTACATGATGAAACAAGTAGTATAAAGATAAATGAAATTTTACTGGTCAAAGCACAGCTGCATTAACGATGGTGACCTTATGCACCAGTGTTAGATTAACGATGGTGGCATGGTGACCTTAGCGTTAGATTAACGATGGTGACCTTATGAACCAGCGTTGATTAACGATGGTGACCTTATGCACCAGCGTTAGATAACGATGGTGACCTTATGAACCAAATGTTAGATTAACGATGGTGACCTTATGCACATGTGTTGCACCATTAACGATGGTGACCAGTGTTATAACGAACCCAGCACCAGTGTTAGATTAACGATGGTGACCTTATGCACCAGCGTTAGATTAACGATATGAACCAGCGTTAGATTAACGATGGTTACCTTATGAACCAGCGTTAGATTAACGATGGTTACCTTATGGTTACCACCAGTGTTAGAATGACGATGGTTACCTTATGCACCAGTGTTAGATTAACGATGGTTACCTTATGAACCAGTGTTAGATTAACGAATGTTACCTTATGAACCAGTGTTAGATTAACGATGGTTACCTTTTGTACCACTGGGCGACTAACAAGGGTTGCGTTATTAACCATTGGGCGACTAACAACGGTTATCCTATAAACCAGAGCTAGATTAATGAAGGTTAACCTTTGAACCTGTGTGAGACCACTGTCGGTTACCCTTTTAACCAATGTGCGACGAACGACGGTTACTTTATTTAACAATGTGCGACTTGTTACCCTATTTAACAGTGTTAGATTAACCATGGTTATGGTCGAACCCATTGAGACGTACACTTTCATAGCATTTTGTCTGCATAAGTCACCGACAGGTCTTCGTTTTAAAGGTACTCCCTAGTGCGCATTTTTAACCTGATCAGTAGTTGATTATTTTCTTAACATATCTGGTCTCCTGTGGCAGAGTATTTGTTACTGAGTACAGCACAATAGATGAAGCGCGCTTTTTCAACCCACTTGCCACGCGCGGTTGCCTCCAAAACGTTTAAAGCCGTCGCCCCACGCGGGACGTCATGTGTCTGTCGTGATTGATCACGGGACGACACGGGTCGTATGTAGGCGCAGCCTGATACTAGAAAAACTTAAACCACACGACCTAATTGTCAGTTGGTGTTTCCAAAGCGGAGAGAGATACACATAAGAAGACTTTCATTGGAAGAGTGGCCACCGTCCATGATTGTCAACAAGGTGAGATAATTGTTAGATGTTCTTGACAGCAGAGCAACTGGAGAGGATAGATGTAAGTAGATCCTGTGTAGTACCTGTGTACACCCCATGTTCGACATTAATGAGTTGTTGATGTTGCTGTTGACAGACTGATATATAGATACAACTGATAACCTCATAACTCCGAATGTCTTAGGCGAATGTAACACTTGATGACAAAGCGAGATTATTCCTGGATACATATCCTCGCTGTGGACCTGAAGCCTATGATATTTTTGTGAAGGTAGTAAATAATTTTCCCGGACGACATTTTATCACTGAGCAGCTGCGGACTACTTACGAGCAACTTCTCAGAGAAGAACGTGAGGATAGACTCTTTCGAATAAAAACACGGAAATAATTAACCATAATGAGTAGTTCCAACTAAATATGAACATATTTTTTGCAAAATTGCGGCTTGTAATGTCTCTGTAGAATCATAGTTTGGACCATGATGGCAAAAGTGTAAGTAAAATCTTTCTTTTGAAGGAATTGAGATAATAAATGTCTTTGTGTAGTCCTCAGTTGATAGCTGAACATAGTCTTCTTCTTTCTCAGTGCATTTAAAAGACTGCCAAGTTGACAGTCGCCCTGTATATATATATATATATATATATATATATATATATATATATATATATATATATATATATATATATATATATATATATATATATATATATATATATATATATATATATATATATATATATATATATATTTATATATATTTATATATATGATTTTGCAAAATGGGTTAGTGCATTAATTATTCAGTGTTTCGAGCTCAATTCAAGTCGAGGTTGTCCAGGTGTGTATCATACGCAATGTCGCAGTCTGGAACAGGAGGGGGGAAGCCGACCAGTGACATTTTGGTGAAAGAAGATAAAGACGTGGTTGCGTGTGGATCAAACTCGGATTCATTGCACCCTTACAACATGCAAGGTTTGACTCTGACTGTCAGCTTTATATACAGGCCGGAGTCCTCGGACTGGCTGACCACCCACTCGGTCACCTGCGGTCAGAATATTGCAGGTTGTCGTCCAGCGGAGTAACATGAATTTTCGAATAATTGAAACGCATATATCTATAAACATTGAAATTTGTATCGTGCATCTGTCGTTTGACAAACGCAAAGTTTGAGCAACGGAACGCATCACAGGTCCATCCAACGAACTCGTCACCCGCTATCGATCACAGAGGATAGCAAAGATATTGATATATGTGATATATCACATATTATCGCCCGATTTAATAGCTGCCAGATGCGTAAAGTTAATGAAATGTGGGACGAAATCGATGTCGGTTACACAATGGGTATGCTGCGGGATGTGGATCATGGATGGCTGGAATAAGATTGGAGCAGCATCGAATGAGAATTGTTTTTGTCTTTCTGTGGTTCTTTGGCTTGGATGTACTGCTATAAATGAACATTACAGATGAACAGTGCATTATTACAGCTTACAGCGTTTCAGATATATTCCCCGTCTGCCCCTGTTTAGATCAAGAAACAAACAACGGAAAGTTCCACGGTTATTATCGCACGTTTGTTATTCGAACAATATTTGACATATTCCTATGACAATGATGGCACACGATGGTTGAATTTGTATTTTCATACCTTAAGCTATAAATATTCCCCCTTGATACATCTATCAAGTAGTATATAAATACATATAATTATATATTAACATATAAACATATATATATTAATATATATATATACATACATGTATATATATATTTATATTAATATATATATATATATATATATATATATATATATATATATATATATATATATATATATATATATATATATACATATATATATATATATATATATATATATATATATATTTATATACATATGTTTCCGCCATCGGATGATATGTTGCGCAGTGATGGTCACAGGAGATATGAGCTTGTGGGCATCAGGCTACATTGCATACGAGGATTGGTCCGTAACGGTTCACTGCGCATGAGTGTCTGTCTGTAGCTACCGTTCACAACTTGTGTGATTCAGTCACTAACTACGATTCACTGCTTGTGAGTGTCGGTCTCAAACTACCATTCACTGCATGCGGCTATCGCTCGAAAACTCCCCTTCGCTGCTTGTGAGTGTCAGTCTCTAACTACCATTCACTGCTTGCAAGTGTCGGTCTGCAACCATCTATTTCTTGTAGGTATTGCTCTATAACCTCACAACATTACATGTGAATATCGGTCTCTAACTACCATTCACTGCTTGTTAGTATCGCTCTATGGTTCCGCTACATTTCATGCGAGTGTCAGTCTCTAACTATCTGTCACTGCTTGTGACAATCGCTCTATAACTCCACTACATTGCATTTGAGTGTCGGTCTGTAACTAACATTCACTGCCTGTAAGTGTCGGCCTCTGAATCCCTTTTACTGCTTGTGAGTGTCGGGCTGTAACTACCATTCATTGCATGTGAGTGTCGGCTGTACCTCCATTCATTGCATGTGAGAATCGGTCTTTAACTAACTGTTACTGCTCGTGAGTTTCGGTCTCCAACTCTCCTTCACGGATATCACTCCCCTTCCTTTCTTGTGAGTATCTTTAAATAACTCCCCATCACTGGCGCTGTATCGTGTGTTAACCGCCCCTCCCAGGCATTGTATTTGTAGCTACACCTCACGCCACTTTGCTTTTCAGCTTATATCTCTGTCAATACCACCATCATCTTTGTGTTTGAGCTTCAGTTCAGAACTGGCTCCCCTTCGTTATGTTTGTTTCTGCTTATACCTCCTCCAAACTGGTTTTGTAAGTCTGTTATGAACACCTCAACTTGTGGAAGCCTGAAAGGTCCAAATTCTTTAGGATATATATACTGAATCTCATGATCGCTATCTAATAAGATCATTCAGGCCTTTGCATAATGATCAATTTTGATGAATTACACTTTCAGGCTTTACCGAGTATTTCATAAATATCCCGGATATTTGTTTTAATTCACATAACATTGACTGTCGCCCAACCGTTGCGTTGACAGCAAAGGGGGTATATATTTCAAAATCATCAAAATTCAAGCAAATTTCGGAGCAAATAGAATAACAAAAGCTGATCACCAGAACTCAGTAACACACAAACTACAGCCTAACAGAATTTGGAGCGAATATTAACAAAAAAGGAATCGTCAGAAAGCGTTGTACTTTGGGTGACACCAGACTTAAGGGTAGGGAGCTAATCGGCCCCCAACCCTTGTGAAATTATCGCCCAACGGTCGCATTTGAGCGACCGTTTATATATATCGTTTTTGCCCCTCTGCAACAAAGACATCGGTCGCATAAGGCAAGCATTTGTTTAACTTCGTAGTACCCAAATGCATATTATACGGGCTTGCAATATGGTATCGTCACAAGCTGAAACAACTTCATGACGCACAGTATAGTTAACGTCTTTTCCAAGACATTAGTGATGGCTAGATCAATATATTTTCTTTGGTTGGATATAAAGGGGTATTATTTCACGCCTCCGATAATAAATATATATATATTATTCACATATAAAAATGTCAGATGATGTCTATTATGTAATTATTTATTCAAACACTTTCATATGCATCACCAATTAAACACATTGCACAGTATAGTTAACGTCTTTTCCAATACATTAGTGATGGCTAGATCAATGTTTTCTTTGGTTGGATATAAAGGGGATATTATTTCACGCCTCCGATAATAAATATCACTTATTATTCCACACAAAAATATCAGATGATGTCTATTATGCAATTATTTATTCAAACACTTTCATGGGCTTCACCAATTAAACACATTGCCATGGCTTGGAAATCTACTCCGCTAGCAGTCTGTAGTAGGAGTTTCCCAAATTTTAATACAAAGTTATGTGGGTTTTCATTTGAATGTTTTTAGAACAGCGTGTATTTAGTTTTGGCAAATTCAGGCATAGTTTATTTTAACAGAGCCAGTCATGTATTTTACTTATTTTCATATTTACTTTGGTTTGTAACTGACTATACTGTGCAGAATTTAAACTCTTAAAATTGCACAATGTAGTAGATAGGATTGCATCATCAGCATATAAAATATAATTAAAAATCATGCTTACTTGGATTATGTCGTTTACATAGATTATAAAAAGAAGGGGTCTGATTATATAGCCTTGTTGTACCCCTGTAAGTATCGTCTTGAATACATATTATTGGCTCACAATACATATAAACCCACTTATCCATAGTCTAAATAATCTCAAAAAGGCCTTATCCCAAATGAGCACATGTTATACCAATATTCACACAAATGACATTACACATGCATACAATAACAATCATTTCGTAAATAAATATGAATGTATAATATGTTAAACGTCACCATCATTACGATTCTGAATATGTCGAACACTGAAAGACTTTCCACAAATTTCACATTTATAAGTTGTCACCAGCATGTGTTCTTTTATGGGTTTTCAGAACACTTCCATCGTTGAAGAACTTTCCACAAACGTAACATTTTTAAAGGTCTTTCATCAGAGTGCGTTATCGTATGCCTGTTTAGAAGGCATCCATGACCGAATGCGTTTCCACAAATGTCACGTTTCTAAGGTGTATCACCAGCATGGGTTCTCATATGCCTTTTAAAACCACCTCCCCAAGCAAATGACCTTCCGCAAATGTCGCATTTGTAAGGTTTTTCACCAGTATGCGTTCTGATATGTTTTTTCAGACCACTTCCCCAAGCAAACGACTTTCCACATATGTCACATATGTAAGCTTTTTCACCAGTATGCGTTCTCTAAATGGCTTTTCAGATCACCTCCAAAAACAAACGCCTTTCCACAAGTGTCACATTTGTAAGGTTTTTCACCAGTATGCGTTCTCATATGTCCTGTCTTATGCCCTACTTGAGCAAACGACTTTCCACAAATGTCACATTTATAAGGTTTTTCACCAGTATGCGTTCTTTTATGGGTTTTCAGAATTTGTCCATTGATGAAGAACTTTCCGCAAACGTCACATTCGTAAGGCTTTTCACCACTATGCGTTCTTAAATGTTTAGTCAGGGTTTTTTGATGGGTAAACAACTTTCCACAAGTGTCACATTTGTAAGGTTTTTCACCAGTATGTGATGTCATGTGCCTTTTAAGACTACTTCCCCAAGCAAACGACTTTTGACAAATGTCACATTCGTAAGACTTTTCATCAGTGTGCGTTCTTAAATGTCGAGTCAGGGTTTTTCGATGGTTAAACGACTTTCCACAATGCCACATTTGTAAGGTTTTTCACCAGTATGCGTTCTTATATGTCCAGTCAGATTTTTCGATGGGCAAATGACTTTCCACAAATGTCACATTTGTTAGGCTTTTCACCAGTATGCAATCCCATATGTCTAGTCAAAAGACTTCCCCAAGCAAACGACTTTCCACAAATGTCACATTTATAAGGTCTTACACCAGAATACTTTCTTTTATGGGTTTTCAGTACGTTTCCATTGCTGACGAACTTACCACAAATGTCCCATTTGCAAGGTTTTTGACCAGTATGCGTTGTCGTATGCTTTGTTAGGCTACTTCCTTGAGCAAACGACTTTCCACAAGTTTCACTTAAAAAATGTTTTTCGACGTCACATTTGTTTTGTTCATCTGACACAAGTCCAGGGTGTTCTGTGGTATAATTCACCACATGATTATCAAGGGCACCAGACGGAGTAAAAGGGATGACAGCAGCTCCCAAGTCATCGTGACATTTGGTAGAAATGTCAATGTCGGAGGTTCCACAATCAATGCACTCTTTTTTATAATACCGGAGTAATGCAGATGCATCAGATTCAAATTCATCTTTGACACAAGAAGATCCATTGTTAAAATTGTCAGGGGCCTCCAGCTTTATCACTGCTTTAACGTCTTCCATTCTGATGTATTCGGTTCCATCAGCTAGAATTCTCCTGTAACACATGTGCACGAATCAATAGCTTTTTCCGTGTGATCTTTTAAAACATTTAAAACATTCATGCATCAACTTAAACGAAAGAGTGGTCTTGAATGAATAACCAGTTCAACATGAAAGCTGTTGCTTGATCTTTATAGAAATGAGTTAATGACAAAATTTTATTCCCTAATGAAACGAAGTGTTGGAATGATCACTTTTAAGAAGTAGACAGTTGTCATATATTTTCACAACACGTGGATGTGTGGGCGCGAACCTAACCATATTTTGGCAATATTGGTGCACGCTTAGTTAATGACTTATATATACTGTCCCTGATAGATGACTAATTTATCTGTGAATTACGTGAAAACGATAATAGCTAAACGATTCCATGATTCCACCAAAGAACATAAGCACTTAGTACCTCTGCAAACATAGGTACACTAGACTGACAGACTGATCAAATTGATGTCACTGCAACAATATGGGATATATTCGTTTGCGGAAGCTGGACATTCTACATTACATGTGGAACTTATATTAAGTTATAAGCTGGTTCACTTACAGTGAATCATACCCAGCCAGCATCTGGCCATCACTTGCTGTCTCTTAAATCAGTGATCTAGATATCTACGGCCAGGAGAACCATGGAAGTAACAAGGGTCCCCATTACTTTGCCTGCAGTTTACTTAAGCTGAGGAATCAAGACGATGCCGCTCAAAGTAACTAGTGTATCGGGTTAAAATCTCCATTGGCTGACTAGTCGACTCTGGTTATCTGCCATGGAATTACTTTGAAGCAGAAGGAATTCAGGGGATACTATCAACCAATGACTGCATTCAGCGGATGATTACAATTGCTTCACAGAAACAGCGTCCTTATGCTCATATGACTAAAACTGGTACTTATTGTTTATTTGAATGGATCTCGATGTTGAAAATATTATAAAAAGAGGACCAGAAATAGAACAAGGCCTATACAAAACCCATCACGCCCAGTCGACATTACTATGGATGTGTACATAATAATCACACTTTTGTATAGTTTCATACCACGCCTGAAGGCTCTACTGTATTTGACATGATTCTAAAACAAACGTTATGACAAGACTAAATCATAACGTTCATGGTTTAACATTATATTCAATGGCACAATTCAAAGTATCACTGGGTCTCTAAGCTATGTGACATTAGACAAGTGTGACCGTCCTTATCAATTAGATATTATGTAACAACTGCAGAAAGCGTCGTCAACCAGTGTGGAGTCATAATGCCACACCCCCCCCCCCCCCCCCCATCAATTATCAAACCTTGATATCTAAAGTAAACATTCCGATCGGGTCAGTTTCATAATTAAATAGTCCCGGTGTAGCAAGTAGAGCCCTTTGAAGTAAACATTACCAACCCGTCGATTCCCATAACAATTAACATCAGCCCGTTTGATCTTTAATTAAAGCTAATAGGTAATTGTACCTCCACGCTTGCTGACGACGCCACACATTTGTATAAATACCTCCGTTCCCAGAAGTTTAAAGACATTCAGCATTGGGGCAACGAAACAGTCACCGTCGTACGGACCTAGTTGGAAGGCCAACTCCGTACGGCACATAGAAGTTTGGAATTCCAGCTCAGCAGTAGCCTCTGGACATCATCAGAGTTACTCCTTACCACAGTTTTGTAATATATATATTCGGACTTGTGGGATACGGAATCCGTACCCCAACATTCAGAAATAAACCTCCTTTTTCTAGTTACCATTCAATTGACGTCTCATCTTCATCACTACAACCATAAACAGTGCCGACGCTCACGGTGAAACAAGTAAAAGAATGACACGAGATAGGCATGCTAAAGTATGGCCGTAAGTGTAATTATAGCATTCAACAAGTCATATTCACAAAAGATGCCATCTAAATGCGTGATAGTTTAGGTAACAATAATGTGTTACACTGAGCCTGCAGAAATAGTAAATAGGGAGAATTAAGATTGACCTGACAGAGCAGCCGCCTTCTAGGGTGGATGGATAAATACAATGAAATCTAAGAGGATGAAAATGGACAATATTTTCTATGTCACCACCAGCAAATTGACTGAACCAGGCCATTCTTACCTCTTGTCATGGAATCCACCAACTAGAGTCGCAATCCATGGCAAACTGGTTGCCCCCTATTTGTCGCCTCTTAAACATCATGAACTCAGGGTTAACCTCAACCTATTGGGTTAACCTCAACGCACCAGTCTCATAAAGACAGTGAGTAGCAGTCCCTATTGAGGTACATGCCACGTGAGTAACCCTCTGATGCTAGTAGCTACGATAGCCTACACACCCACGAGATCATGTGGGTACCGACGGGATCTGACCGGCAGGGCATCTGACGCCGTAGGAGAAGTTGACCCAGTGGTCAACATACCGGCGAGATGAGTGAGTGTCTGGGCAAGTCGGGAACAATGATTCTGGGGGGTGGGGTTGGGAAGGAGAGGGATGGGGGCAGCCATGCATCAATATGTAGATGTCTTATTGCAAGACAATGGCAGACAATAATGAATTCAGTTGCACACATGAGTAGTCAAAGAGCCGCCAAAATCAATCATATCGACCTTTCAATTATTTTTATGAGAGTAAGACGCTCATAAGAGGGGTCGATGTGTTATTTTAAACTGAAAGCTTGCTTTAAAAGAAAACATGCCACCAAACGTTTACGAAAGGACATTCGGACCACAGGATTGTCTCGAAGCCCTGCTGCCTTCGACAAGATTTCCAATTAAATGTAATGACAAAACTTGAAAATAACGATTATGGAGGGGGAGGGGATGGGGGTGGGGTGGAGAGGTAGAACATATAGGCCCACTGTATTGATGTATCCTCCTGCATGTCGTAATAGGCGGCTAATTGAGGGCATCTTTATAGCATTCCCCAAGCTACATTGACATAACCAGCCACCTAAATGAACCAGATATTCCTTTATTGGTAGAATGATTTGGGCTTTGGAAAAAATTCACGAGGTCTTCTGATTACTTAAAAACAGCAGCTTAAATACCCCATTCTGTTATATTGTGCAAACAATTTTCCAATAGGGCTAATATTAATTGCTCTAAACACGCTCTAAACACATGTATTCGATGATATCGCATTGACAATTAAGAAAAGATAACACTTATGGAATACCCGCATCCCGGAGGGGGCACTTGGCCTTGTCCTAGGTGGGGGTGCCGCGGGATCTCGAAAACCCGTACTCGTCGTACAAGGAGAAAATGGCAAAAGCATACCCCGTCGGACAAGCCGAGAGACCAAAAAACATACACCGCTGTGCGGCACACGTATACTACCTTTAAACACTTAAGTACCCACAGAAGCCGTGGACACTAAAAATAAAACGCTCATCGCACGACGTACAGCGCCTCGCATACGACGGTATATATTTAATTTACGGTCGCGCGCTGCTAGTGCAACTGTTATGATATTGTCGGGTCAAGTTTGCACTGTGTGGAAGATGACAAGATAAGAGTTTTCTAATAGTTTTCAGGTGCAACTTTGTTTAACGTGTACTTACGATATAGATTTCGTGCGGCAGGATCGAGAGAATCGTGTCGGTTGAGGCTATGGCAGAGCGTCGGCACACAACTGATCACGCGTTGACCAGCGCCAAAGGATGTATGTCACATTGGAACAAATTCCATAGAGGCTGCCTTTAATGAGGGACTTTGATTCTCAGTGGCGCGGTCAATCATTAAGGTCGCATTGAAGTGCAAACACTCGGCCCTCAGTGACAGCTGGGATCGTCGGAATTGCAATCTAGCCTGTGATCGTTAATAACTGATCGACGCATGAATGAGGATGTCTTATCTGTGTGGATGTCATACCTTATACGTGTGTACATGTCCTCGATCATCCCGATCCAAGTATAACGCGGTCGCATGACTGAAATCATTCACGACGCACCCAAATGCCTCCGTAGAGGTGCATCAGTGATGTATTTTCAGGAAGTGTTCCTTGATGTTCTGAATGATATCTAATTGTGCCATTGTTTTATGAGGCTTCGATTTCTGTGACGTCAACATATGATACAGAAAATAGTTAGCAATGCTATAGTTCAGCTCGCGTTTGAGCAGCATATCTGCCTCTTGCATGTTTGTGTAAGTACGATGCCATATTTGAGGAGGCGTATAAGCAGGCTGCATACAGGGTGTGTATACGGATTTAGTCTCCCGATCCGCCTTCCCGCGAGAGAAGGGGTAGGTGTAATAGATGGAACATTGTGGAACTAAACCCGAGGCTTTGTCCGTAATCCGTATTGTTGGCTTGTTAATTATTTCAGGATGATGAATGGTTGATAACAAGCCCGCTTCTCGGGTCGTGAATGAGGGGCGTAGAGGCGAAATTTGGACGGTAACTGTGAAGTAGTCGCATGGGGTAGCGGAGAATCAAGGGTGTGAACAACAGAGGTGATGATGTCAAGATCGGACAAATGATCAATGCCACCACCAGCATTGGTGCATGTGATGTCATAAGCCTTTATCTGTTACTTCATGTGGGTTTTCTCCCGTGTTGTTCCGCCGGTAGCCAGGAGCCAAGTCCCGAATCAACATGTCTCAATTAAAACCCACGACTGACACGCGAGAGCTGATCAGGCAACGCTGACAAGTTGACGCAGTGAAAACGACATAGCTGTCACGCGTCACCTCACGGGCGAAAGATCAGTACCATATATCTAATATTTCTTTTTAGTAATTCAACTTTCATGCCGGGTAAAATCTGTGCGTGCAATGTTAGCACTATTTTCTGTGTAGTTCAAGCGATAAGATGTGTTAACATTAAGATACACCCTTCCGACTTTGATTATTGCGATTAATTAACGGATGTCATGAGAACCTGTGCTCTTTTGTAAGTTGACTCAGAACTGTTCGATGCAGCATTTCGACATTGAATACACGAAAAGAGCCATGCACGACACATATGAGCTTTAGCGCTCACAATAACAGCTTGACACTGTGTTCCCACTATACGACAATTCAACACCCCCTTTCTTTATCCGCGCTAAGCTTGGGTTTCGGCAAATTTCAGATCTGTCATAGGATAACACTTCACCGTACAAACAATCCTGTCATCAAACTATTGTTTGTATTTACAATTTAATCAATATAGCCATATTTGAATTGCACCCTGTTTCTATCCTACCCATTATTCCTACTATGCAATGAACCCCGCCTCTGCTGCTTCACTCTACCCGCTGTTCGACCATTTGGCACAAAATATGTGGTTATTTTACATTGAAGGCGCATAGAAAGCAAGCCATCTACTTTATGTCGCACGGATATACCTTCGTTGCAAGCTCTGACTTCAAGCGATGTGACTGCCCGATCACATATTCTTTTCCCAATTGAGAAAAAAGCGAGGAGGGGATTTATCGGCAGTTTTTCTATCAATCACTCAGAGGTCAAAGTGGACGTCCTAGTGAAGTTATATAGCAATCTTTGTTAACCAGTCTTTGTTTTAAGTCATACTCCAATATCTCAGAGGTGAAATGTCATTCAGGGTAAATGTTAACTTTGCAAGGAAACATAAACATCTGAGATGGTCGATGTGTGAATTCAGACAGTTATAAAGAAACAGGTCATCAACAATTATTCACCAGTGGGTTATCATTATGCATACATACTTATCCAATAACTCAATGCTCAAATGTCTTGTGGTGATGATATTTGGTTTGGAATTAGCCATCAACATAAAAGGGGTCCATGTGTTATTTTTGGAGGGTTATTTGCTTTACAAGAAAACCTGCCACCAAGATTTACAAACAAAGGGACGGATGGCTGAGTAATGGCATTATGATGAGCTCTGTTCAAGAGCAGAGCCAACCATGGAGTGAATATTTGTGAAAAAAGGAACACAATCTTTAAAAGACAGCAATTCCATGGTGTACACCAGCAATGTCAATCAATTGTCTATTCAATTCACAACTGTACCGCAATGCAGAAAAACTGTAAACATGAGACATAAATAGAGTATCCGACTCAAGATAGAATTATGTAGAGGTGATTCTCTGTCCAGCCAATCTATTCAGATGAAGTTTACTGAACCAACAAAAAGGACACACCAAGCAGAGGCAACAGGAAACACAGCAGCTGACCAACAGATGAACAAGTACTATGGATTCTGTCAACAAACACCCTAATCACAAGCAGAAAACACCTACCAAGTTACCTGCTGTCATTAACTAAACATTGCCAGGAATGAAGACAGACACTTAACCTTACCTACTCACAATACCACCAGGTAAGCAACGAGATATTAAACAGCTGTCAGCAAGGTATATCACTCAAAGCCACTACAGATAGATGACCAAGGTTCTGGCAGTTGACAACAACAGATTGTACATGTTGAAACTCTAGTTAAAACTGTACTGCACAACAGAGCATCTCTTTAACAGCCAGTGTTACATGCTACTGATGACCTACAGCCACTGACAGAGAGCCACATGGGGAACTAATCAGGACTTGCTGTGTTGTTGTACAGCCTAAAGATGTAACTGACCATTAAGTTTGAGGTCAGTGTGATTTCACTGATTACAGTACAAGACACTGGGGTGGTGATGTAACAAAACAAACTACATATACATTCTGTAATTATGTACCCTTCTTTGCATGTTCGTGAGCAACTTGGATTTAAACTTGTCTAGTGAGGATTCAGCTTACACATGTGGCGCTCTCTGATTAGTCTCGCCAGGATCACTATGTTCTTATGTGTCTGTGTAATAAACCAACAGTGTGCACCCTTAAATGTTACCCATCAGCTATGCGTGTTATTGAGCTTGGTCTACCCGCCCGGCCATAAAATCACCCGTCAGTGACAGGCAGACGGGTGTTAGTCTCCAGCCCTGGGTGTTTAATGTGCACATTTTCTCCCCACAACAAAACAATTGCTGTGGAATAGCTACAAAGAGTGGACTCTGACTGACAAGACAAGAGAACACGCCACCTGTGAGCAGAGCATTGCTTAGCCCTACAAGACGTCTGAGTAGACGTCTTACTCTTTCTGGAAACGACGCAACGTAAATTTTTTTAGATCGATTCAGACAACTACCAAACACCAAACATACACAAGTGATGGAGTTAAAGAATGCAATAATGTTTTACGGACAATTTTATCTCTTATTGCCGGGAGATTTCATCCATGGTAATTATTTATAGTTCGATCAATTTGGGAAGCGGTAAAAAGTCAGAAACACAGCAACATGTTTGTTTTCAAGTTCAAGACCACGTGCATTGCGCATGCTCAGAGAGACGACGACTTATGCTAAGCCCAATGAGGGGGGGGCACTTAAGTGAATAGATATAGTATACATGTGCCGCACAAAGGGGCATGTTTTTTCGGCCTCTCAACTTGTACGACGGGTTATACTTTCGCATCATACCTTGTACGACTGAGTATACTTTTTTCCATTCTCAACTTGTACAATGGGTACGGGTTTTCGAGGTCTGGGGCACACCCCTATCCGAGTTAGGGTAAGTGCCCGCCCCCCCTTGGGCTGCTAAGGTAATGCGGGAAATCGCGGGAATTAATATTTTCCAAAATGGCAGACATCGTATCGCGATTTTTTCAGAAAAGAACTATCGATGGCCAATCAGAAGTCAAATGAAGACTGTATCTTCCACACATACCCAAAGATGACCCCATAGATGTTGAATCAATAGACCATGTGAGTTTCTTGGTGTAATGGTAGCAAATTATTCATATGTTTTGGATTTTTTCAGGGGGGGGGGGAGAGGGGGTTAGGCAGTGGCCAAATAATAGGGGTGTCAGCCGAACCTCGCCACGGGCGGCAGCGCTTGTGCCTCTATGTTATTTCTAAGTTTTTTCAACTTGCTATGAAGGGCATTTATATTTAAGATACATGGATGAATTATATATCAAACGAGAGCTAACGTATTGAATTTCAATAATATTGTCTTACTTTTCGCATTTTACTCCGTTTGAATCATAAAAAATGTGTGTTTGTGGAGCAATACGTTAAAATTCTCGGCGAGCATTTTTGACTTTTCGAGATTCACTCCGTTTTTAATTCTCTAAATCGGCTCGTATTTGTTACTCTTATCGTTTTTATTGTTTAGTAAATGACAAGATGACATTCTAATGTTCATGATCATATAAAATCTAAAAAAATTGGTCAAAGGGAAAATAATATTATTTAATTACGAAATATTACGGTGCAAACAAATGTATTTTTTCCCAATTTTATCAGAAACCCGCGAAATAGGTGCTCACTTTTGACAAATATAAGTTTTGATGTTACAAATGGGGGAGTTTTTTTTCCAGATTAAATGGTAATGTTTTGTCGTATTTTGCACTTCAAAATGTCGTCCAATCATCTCATGCTTTCCGCGTGCGCCCGTATCAGGGTCAACCTTGCCTTCGTTCAACACGGCTGCGCACGCTCGCAACCACCGTTGATTGTGCGTCGTCAGAAAAGTCGAATTTCATTCATTTTTTAGTCTGACCCCTAACATCCATCTATATACGGGGATAATTCAAGTTTAGTGAAACACTTTGGTAAAGTTTATTTTCGAATCGATCGGAAATGTTTTGTCGAATTTTAAACTTTAAAATGTTCGATTTTGTCATACCCGCGCCGGGAGAGCGCATAGCTTGCCTTCACACGGCCAACTCAAGATCGCTTACGCGGCTGTTGCTTGTGGTCAAACAAAGTCGATTTTTGTTCATTTTTTAGTCAGACCCCTAACATCCATCTATATACGGGGATAATTCAGGTATAGTGAAACACTTTGGTTAAGTTTATTCTCGAATCGATAGTAAATGTTGTGCCGAATTTTAAACTTTAAAATGTTCGATTTTGTCATATCCGCGCCGGGAGAGCGCATAGCTTGCCTTCACACGGCCAACTCAAGATCGCTTACGCGGCTGTTGCTTGTGGTCAAACAAAGTCGATTTTTGTTCATTTTTTAGTCAGACCCCTAACATCCATCTATATACGGGGATAATTCAGGTATAGTGAAACACTTTGGTTAAGTTTATTCTCGAATCGATAGTAAATGTTGTGCCGAATTTTAAACTTTAAAATGTTCGATTTTGTCATATCCGCGCCGGGAGAGCGCATAGCTTGCCTTCACACGGCCAACTCAAGATCGCTTACGCGGCTGTTGCTTGGGGTCAATCAAAGTCGATTTTTGTTCATTTTTTAGTCTGACCCCTAACATCCATCTATATACGAGGATATTTCAAGTTTAGTGAAACACTTTGGTTAAGTTTATTTTCGAATCGATCGGAAATGTTTTGTCGAATTTTAAACTTTAAAATGTTCGATTTTGACATACCCGCGCCGGGAGAGCGCATAGCTTGCCTTCACACGGCCAACTCAAGATCGCTTACGCAGCTGTTGCTTGGGGTCAGCCAAAGTCGATTTTTGTTCACTTTTTAGTCTGACCCTAACATCGATCTATATACGGGGATAATTCAAGTTTAGTGAAACACTTCGGTAAAGTTTATTTTCGAATCGATAGCAAATGTTTTGTCGAATTTTAAACTTTAAAATGTTCGATTTTGTCATACCCGCGCCGGGAGAGCGCATAGCTTGCCTTACCAGCATTATGTCATTTGAAAGATCACTCTTGCACTTAATTATTTGGTGTTGTAGATTCAAAAAAATATCCGTTACAGGCCAGTAACTTCAAAGGCAAAATGCCGCTTGCGCTGGCGCGTGGAATTCGGCAGTTAGGGCTTGCGGAGTAGATGTTGAGCTGCCGACAGTTACTGCGACGGTTGCTCGAGCTTCTCGTCACCAAGGGCACCACCCAGATTTAACACATCAAAGAGATTATGTTAACCACGTTTTGTGTCAGATCCGTTCACGGAGTACATTCCGAGTTTATCATTCGCCCCAGTCTTATATAAGCTGCGAAATTGCACCCAAATATTCATAACCATTGCGGTTAAACAATTCGCATTTGAATCTCTATCTGACAAATTTTTGCTTTAAGACGCGAGTATATGACGAGGATGATGCTGTGTACACATACCACCGTCTGGACGACATCTCTGAAGGCGATCTTGAGATTTTGGTCACCTGATGTTTTAGCATTGTTTGGCAATTTCAGGTGTCTGGTTGCAATAAATTAGTATTGTCTTGTAATGTCAGACAGGTGTCTGGTTGCTACAGTTTAAGCCTTGTTTGGCAATTTCAGACAGGTGTCTGGTTGCAATAGATTAATATTGTTTGGCAATGCCAGACATGTTTCTGGTTGCAATAGATTAGTATTGTTTGGCAATGTCAGACAGGTGTCTGGTTGCAATAGATTAATATTGTTTGGCAATGTCAGACAGGTGTCTGGTTGCAATAGATTAGTATTGTTTGACAATGTCAGACAGGTATCTTGAAAAGTGAAAAGTGGCTGTCATCCTATCAATTTTGGCTCAAAAACTGACAATTCCATAGAATTTGAAACCTCAATAACTTTTTTAATTTAAAAAAATGAAACATAGCTTATAAGAATCCTCTAGATTATACATTTCTTGTGGTATAATTTCACTATTATATTTCAAATATAAGACATACAGAAGCTGTTAGCCCTTACCGTACAATTTTGGCACAAAACCGAGCAATACCATGAAATTTGAAACTGCAATTTCTTTTTTTACTAATTGACTTAAAAAAATGAAACATAGCTTATAAGAATCCTCTAGATTATACATTTCTTGTGGTATAATTTCACTATTATATTTTAAATATAAGACATATAAAGCGGCTGTTATCTCTTACCGTACAATTCTGGCACAAAACCGAGCAATACCATGAAATTTGAAACCTCAATAACTTTTTTACTAATTGACTTAAACAAATGAAACATACCTTTTTAGAATCCTCATCAGTATACCTATCTTTATGTAAAATTTCAACGAGATACAATGAATTTGAAAAAAATCACTGACACCCCTACAAATATTGACTACTAATTAGAGCACATTGCGTTATGATATCCACCATGACTGAAGTCATGAGATGATTGTATTATCGCTCAAGTCCATAAAAATGAGGCTAAGGAATATTCACCTGAAGGGAAATAAGCTATATATTAACTAACAAACCATGTCTTTATAGCTTATAAATATCTAGAAAACATGAAAAATAATGCCGATCAATCGATATTACCTGTGCAAGAGAGTTTGAGGTAGTCGTCGATTCTGATCGAAATAGTAAACAAATTGCCGCGTTCGGAAGTTTGCTCCCCGTCGACTCATCCTACTTCATTTTCGTTGAGCTCTGACTGGATTTACATCGTTTGACGATTTGACACAATAAATGCTACGTTCGATAATAATTCATAACAGACAGAACACCCGCATCGGTACAACTTGTGTTGGATTTCAATTTCTTCGCATGACTGATGCAAATGGCTAAGATGGAAATTACTGAAACCTGACCCAATTGTCTTAGGATTTTTTAATTACTCCACGTTTGATTATAATAATATTGTCGTCTTTGTATATCAGGTGCGAGTAGTACGTGCAAGTTTACTGAGGAACAGGTATTTGTCTACTTCCTTCCCGCAAACCCTACACAAACAAAGAACATACAGGTGTCCACAACCTACAGAAAACTACAGGGCCCGACCCAACGCTCAAAAAGCAAGTAAAATGTGAACATATAAATAATCTCACAATTTGAATTTATTATTAATTACAAATTACAAAAAAACACAGACAATTGTGTGTTTCAATGAACATAAGGTCAAATCGGCTTGGCTCGTCCCATCAGAGTTGTATTTATACATCCACATATCCATGCGGTTTCTAATTACTTTTGAAGAATTGGTCCAAACGCGATTGGGTGGTGGTTTCTTCGGCCGATAAGTCCATTGACACGTTTTCGATGTGGGGCAGACTACAATACACAACGTGATCATCGCCGTAGCCTTGCTCTTGAACGAATCGTCTCAAATAATCCACGAGCATATGTCTTTCCTCGTCATGTGCGGGCTTTCGTTGTTGTCGTCAGAGTCGTCGTTGTTGGGGGCAGCGTGTTTTTGACTGACTTGCTCGAGGAGAGAGTCATCGTCGTATTCGTCGATCGAACTCCTCTCTTGGCATGGTTGGCGGCAAAGGTACGCCGTACAGGTCACCTTCGAAATCGTCAACGGCAGACTGGTCGGTTCGAGTGAAGACGGCTTTACGGTAACAGTTGGCGATGGTCACGGCCTTTACCATCGACCACGAAGACTTGGCAAGGTAGATGGCGTGGAGAAGGTTGATCTGTCGGGCCACTCGCAGTGCTTTGTACCGATTCGTCAGTGTCAAAGGCGTTTATGATTCGTCCTTTCCAGTTCCATATCACAGTTTGTCATATGAAGGGATGTGACTTCGTTGGACGATTTGACTCAATAAATGCGACGTTCGATGATAATTCATCACAGATTGGACACTCGCATCAGTACAACTTGTGTAACTTTCTAAGCCATTTAAATGGCTTAGATAGAAATTACTGAAACTTGACCCAATTGTCTTATGATTTGTTATAACTCTACGTTTCATTATAATAAGATTGTCGTCTTTGTATGCTATGTGCGAATAGTATTCGCAAGTGTGATGAAGAACAGGTATTTGCCTACTTCTTAATATATTTTTTTTCATCCTAGAAGAGTGTGAACTCAGTTCCCATCAGTCGTTTACTTCAGAAACATTACTTGAATGGCCCCCAGAAATGAATATGGCAAGCAATCCATTCACTGATAAGTTAACAGTATTATTTGAGTCATTCCTTTTCATATACATTGATCTAAGGGAAGTGATTACGCTGACAACTTAGATAATTCACAACCACGTACCTGATGTGTTATTATTACCGCATTCGCTGATGATCAGTTCTGAAAATTAATCAGTGGCTATTAAAGTGTACCAGGAACTTGCGTCAAATACATGGGCATTCATCTGGGTGACACAATGGGAGACCGCGTTGCGGTTTTCTCCGAGGGGTGGCGGCACAGAGCAATGCGGTCCCAAGCTCGACCGGAAGTTATCAGGTTATGCGCTTACTTCGCAGTTTACGCGTAAATACAAGAGATTCATTTCCATTGTGCTTCACTTCAACGAATAAAATTTTTCGCAATACGTCATGCGGTCATGAGATATTTGATGCTGACGAAATTTAGGGTAAAGCTGTCACTGTCAATGCGCTGTACGTAGCGGACGAGCATCTCAGAAACGCTGTGAAACGAGCTGGCCGGCGACGGTCAACTTGCCAAGTCGAGATCAAAGAGACCCAGGTATATCGTTTTCTAGGCCACTTTTTCTACGTACAAGAACCGTAACACAATGAAGGTGGTGGTGGGTGCTACTCCAGGAGGCCTAGTGTCCTATGTGTCTGCCTCTTATGGCGGCGAAACCAGTGACAGGCATGTGATGGAAAGGAGAAAACTACCAGAAATGTGTGACCAGGGTGACTCGGTAATGGCTTTGTCATGCAGGACTTATTTGCTCCCTATGATGTCACCGTAAATATACCAACCTTTTTCAGTAAGAAGAATAAGTTGACAGGGAAAGTGGTGCAGAGAGACCGGAAGATCTCCAGTAAGAGGGTGCACATTGAGTGGATAATAGGATTGGGAAAAATCTTAAAAATCTTGGTGCCTTATAATGTTATCTATAATAACCCTACACGTCAATACTGTTGAAGAAAAAATTGTTTTTCACCCTATTCATGTTTGTCCCTTTCATTGAATAAGTGACTGTGGAACCCCCAATGGGATAATTGTTTGTAATTCAATTAATACACTTTGTACTTTGCAAGTTTCAAAAATTTATTATACATTCCACCACATGCAATATGCAGGTAAATGATTCCTTAAAGAAAAAAGAAATCAGTGCACTAGACTACTTAGTAAGAGAAATTGTGAAAAAAAATTGAATCAAGTATAGGATCTTTGAAATAGTCCCTGAAAAACACCTCTAACTTTGAAATCATAGTAGTAATAAACACGGGCAATGAACGCTGTCAGAGGCAAAGTTTCAGACTGCCAATAGATGCGAGCCGTTTCAATATAATGAGGTCATGACCCAGTGGAAAGGGAAAGAATCATGGGAAAGAATCATCGCCAAAACTGGTCTGTTCATTCATCGCTACTGGTAAAAACACCTCTAACTTTGAAATCATAGTAGCAATTAGCTCATCGTCACGGGTAACTGGAAAAATCTCCATACTCTGAGATATAAACACCACAAGATGACAAAGTTGACTGTTCGTGCAAAACAACTGGCCCTGAATTTGGTAAGTCATGTTGGCTTTAGGGATGAGCTGGTTGTTCTCATTGACCAGGTATGGCACTGAGACAGGAGTGACAGGTTTGTCCCTGGTACTGTAGGGACATTTAATCTCAACAATCATGTCATCAGACACAACCCCATCTGGTGAGCATGCAATGTAGGGGTGTGTTTGGGACACTACAATCCCACATGGCTTGACTTCGGTCCTAGTCAACTCTGCATATTCCTCATAGGCACAGGCTCATTACGGATGCCGTGGTAATTGCTTTGGTCCGAATCTGGTTGACGCGGGTCAGCGACTTCGCCATACGGACCAAGTCTGCTTTGATAGTTGCTTTGCATATCCTGCCAAACTGGGATTTCAATTCTTTGCCCACTTAGAATCGCATTTCGCTTCTTCAGCTCTATTTTCAACGGCTGTAAGGTCGGACGACCGTACTTATCCATCAGTAACGATTTGCTCCAATGTTACCAACGATATAACTCGAAAGGTTTCAATCAAAAATAACGATGTTCCGCAACCTTCTATGGTAAACTGTGTGTATTTGAATACCGGAAGAGGGCGAGGGACCGCATTGCTCCGTGGCGCCGCGTAGCGGATTAAAACTCGAGGTCTCTCATTGGACACTGGGCACTGCCTTAAAAGTCTGGCATATGTCACATCCCAGATAACACAACGCCTGCGACCCGCTGGTGGCTACCAACGGCAGTTCCCAGTATATGCATCATGTTTTAAAATAATACAACTGTAGTTAATGCGACATAAACTTGTTTTATCATGCGATCCCATCTCATATACCTTCAGCTTGACACTTTTGTATCATATAGGAGCTTCATGATCAAACACCATCTTCATAAACAAAAATCCTAATATATAAGAAACGCATGCTTTGATCCGACTACTCTTTAGAAATGATATTCACCCCAATTGAACTGCGGCTATAGCTTATATGTGCAGGATATCAAGAAAAGTCCAAATGTGGCATGTGGTAGACATTATAAGACATCTCAAGCTGAAAGGGATTGTACTCTGAGCGATAATATTCAACAATTATTAAATTGAGTATGCATAGTTTGTTGCACTTACGCGTATGTTTATAACAAAGTCGAATGTGGTTTTTCAAGGCATCAATATCGATAACTTAATTAATTAACGCATAATCAAGTGTTGCAGTCGAGTTATTTATAATAAGCCGTTCATGGGTTATTTCAATGAAAAGAACAAATACCCAAGCAATTTTAAATTGTAATAAAGTTTCGAATCGGAAAAATAATAAATTAAATTAAAATCGAACGAATATGAACAGGCAATGATTAACTGACAGCAATCACTGCAAAATGTAATAGAATATTTTAGAGAAAAAACTTTAAAAGTACAAACAACAAATTCAGCTTCGTCTCCTAAATCAACCACCCAACCCAGCTACTACCCAAGGTGCAAGGTGACCATTGCCCATAATCCATTTACATCTCACTTATTGATATTTGTACGGACGGAGACGCACTGGGCCCAAAAAACTGTTCGGGTATGTAGCGTTGTGGGGCCGTAACGTCCGGGTACATTATACGTGATTTGAGGAAATAAACGAGGTATTAGTGCGTAGCGGATTCCGCGTATAAACCACGAACTACACCCACAGCATTGTGGAGCCCGTTCAAGTCAACTTATCGGTGTTTATTTCAAAGTTGGGCTGTTATATATTCACCAAGAAGCCTATTAAAAGGATAAGCACATTGCAAAGCGAATCGGAAGTCTGTAATGTGAATTGTCGGCGATTTTGATCAAATCGGTCAATATTACCAAGACATGATTCTTAACATGATATGGTAGCGGATTCCGCTACAAAATACCCCACAACCCATGGTTCTTAGCTACTGCAATGAACCAGCTTCCAAACATGCATGGTTCTGAGAAGGTGGCAACCCGACTACTTCAGAACCATGCATGGTTCCATCCATGAGGGTTCCAGTAGTTAAGAACCATGAGAAAACATGATATGGTACCGGATTCCGCTACAAATACCCTAAAACCCATGGTTCTAAGCTACTGCAATGAACCAGCTTCCAAACATGCATGGTTCTGAGGTGGTGGCACCCCGACTACTTCAGATGGCGCTGGAAGACAGGTGCTGTGATGAAGAAGCAGTGACCCGAAGATATCGAGCAGTTCCTTCCTGGTGTAGGACAGCCTATGCTTTATTTGCACACGGTCGTCACATGATCGGCAACTCACGTTACATATTGATGTGTTGGTCAGAAAGACGGCTGCTCGTTTGGTGACGTTGATGTAGTTTCCAAGGTCGAAGAGTGGAAAGACACTGGAAATAGGACCAGGCAAAGCACGTGGCTTTCCTAGAAGCGAAGCGCGTAGTTGAGCAGATTGTCCATGTTTTGCAATTTGGTCTGTTTCGAATAGCCCAACAGACCAACGTCAGGCTTTATCACCTTGTTGGTCTAACAGTACAACCATTAATTATGTGGTCGATTCGGTACATGCTTACAGAACTCGCCCCTATTTTCACTGAATATGCATGTTCAATCGAGTTTCAGGCGATAAGTGTCGAAAGTGATAATTTAGTTTTGATTAAGATAATGTTTCATTTTCCTATCACCAGCCAAAAAAATATATCTGCGGCAACTTTCCAAGTTTACCAGTGATACTTCCTTCTGAAATACAAGCGGAGGACGGTACACCAGAGAGCCCAATAAATTTCCGATGTAAATATGGCTGTGTGAACGTAGCCAAATCTATTGATGACTGTTCCTGTTGCCTATTCCCCAAGTTTTCGTTGTTTACTTCGTGATTTGGTGTGCTATTTGTGCGACAGTGATTGTTTGTGGCCTTTTCGACATGTTAGCAAGGCATGAAACTAAGAAACATTTTCCACCTGCCATCCGGGCTGGTAGTCTCAAAATCCACTGCCACAGAATTAATTCAACCAGCCAAAAATAATCTAAATGACTTGATGTGTGTTCACAAATACTTTAATTTTTTACCCATGACCCACAGAATATAATTTGCAACAAACACATACCAAAATCAATCACTTGACATACACAGCATGAAAAACATATTGACACTTGGGGAAGAACATATAATATACAACATAAACACCATACTCGACAACAAACCATCTTTATATCCATGTTGAGACCAAAACGCAGTGGCCGACGTTTCGCACATGTCATTACGTTGACTGCTTGCACCGCATCGTGAAGCGCTGACTAGTTGAAAGCTCGAGCTCCTGTAACAGCTTCTCAAAAGCCGACCCTAATCTTAGAGTATTACCTCCATGCCCCTACTAACATTATTACCTGAAACAACAATAATTAGGTGGCATATCCCGGCTCACTGCGACACATGCAAAGATAAACAAGTACTCGAATACAATTCTAGTGCAAAAAAATCATGACTGCTCGTGAGGGGTGTTTTACTCCCAAAGTACGGAAGATATCGCTACATATTATCGGATGGGGTAATAATAGAATGATATTGTTTGTGGAACTGGGATGAAACAAACCGTTATATTATATATAAAAGAACAGAAAGCATATGAATAGGGATGCATCATTAGGTATAACCGTCACACTGCAGCGTTAGTGTATGTGAACATTTGGTCAGCTAAGTGAGCGACGGTTTTTTAGCGCCCAATTAACAATACCAACGGGACATCAGATAAGGCCATATAAGTTGTCCAAATCTATATATTCAGTACTACGATGAAGACCGTCTTGATAAACAATCGCTGCGTTTGGAGTAAACAATCACCGACGATATCAGTCTGGGTTCGGAAGGTTAACTGCGTCTTGAATTAAATGCCGGACGCTCGGCTGCTAGCTGTTTCTTGTGGGCGGATAATAAATACCTAATACATGTGAATTGTTCACTCGCCTCCCGGCGAGACTATTGAAAATCAGTAACATGTAAACAGTGCCCACAGCCATCAGGCTAGGGGACCTTGACTACAAATAGTCCCTGTGAACCCGCAAACTGCCTCGCCTATGTTCCAATTGGTGAAAGCTTCTGTCGGTCAGTTGCCGCCTCGCCGCCATGTTGGCAAGTCGGGGCCAGATATAACCGCTTGGTGTGATTTTAGGCCGAGATACTCATTCACTGGAGTCTTAAGTTGTTGAATCT
>CM067357.1:8539582-8569458 GCA_034190875.2 Urechis unicinctus
AGGATTTTATTATAATTTCATTTGATCCTAACAATTGTGCCATAAATCCTTCAGTGACCAGATCAGCGAGTACCTTACCACTGACACTATTGAATAATGATATGCATATGTATCCATTGTGTATATCATGGCATCAAATAGTGATGTGGATTGTTTTGATGGACAATGCTAAATGTTGGTCGTCGGCCCCACTGACGGAGTTGGTGGTATAACCATCAAATTTGGTCACTAAAAATATCCCATAATATTCATTTATGTATCCTTTGATAACCTTACTCAAAGCAACTTTGGATATGAGTTATATATGTGGTACAATAAAGCTTTCAAAATACACCTAAGATGTTAATTGTCAGGGTGAGTATGCTTATGTCCAATTGTGTTGATTCCGCTTGCAATAAAGACATAATGGCTTTTCATATTTTGCGTAAAATTATTGGTTATTTTACATTGAACGCGTATAGAAAGGCAGCCATCTACTTTATGTAGCAAAGACATACCTTCGTTGCAAGCTCTGTCTTAAAACGATGTAACTGAAAGCTATTTCCACCTACTTTGCATTAAGTATGGATTCATCTTAGGATATGACAAGGGAATAAACGACGGCAAAAGCATAATTGCACAAAAATGATGCTGCGTGTGACGAACCGGTCTTTGTCAAATTATTGACAAATGCATTTAAGTAAGCCATGAATTACTCATAATCTCTGACAATTCATTGCGTCGGATTACACCACTTAACGCGTAACGTTTATCAATTTGCCACATATTCGTTTGATAACATAGCGCATAGAAACCTACACGGTCCTTGAACAGAATAAATAAACGATCATAGCTATCGTTGCACAATATTTCACGTGAAACATATGCAAAGGATGTTGTTGTTCCTTTGTCCTAACATCATTGTTTGTGAGCGTTTTGTGTGTGTGTTGTGTTCCTCAAATAAGCCACTACGCTTGGTGCAAGTGACGGTCCTATTTTACTTAAGGTACCTAAATGGTATGCCAGTATTTGCGCAGCCATACTTGCTTAAGCTAATGCACTGCCGATGCAAAGCACGCATACGCCACTGACAGATCATGATAACTAATCTTATCTACGTGACAATGTGTTTTTGTCTTGAATGAGCATAGACAGTTCGCCAATAGGTTCAGATGACGGCCGGATGAGACTTTTCATCGATGGTTTAGCCAATTACATCAGTTAATCCACAAATTCGGGTTTGTCACACAGTTATCAGATAGCACAACATATAATGGTGGCATTTAACATTTGTCCCGAGAATTATATGACAAGACAAATACTATTTATCACCTCATATGTCATGCAATGAGTTTTGCTGACAGCAATAACATTAGCGAGGAGGCAGAGAAGAAAAGGGGGTGCCGAGGTTGGAGAAGGGAGAGACGGTTGTTTGGGGATGGGGCAAGGGTTGAAAAGGAGGAGAAACGAAGTTGGAATGAATTAAGAAGAGGTTGCGGGCTAGTACATGCCAAACAGTGCAGTGCAGGGAGGCGAAGATGGGAAGGCACGGAAAAGCGTAATGTGAAAGAGAGGATTGTTAGGGAGTGACGGAGGGCAGGTAGGGATGACATCAAAGCATTTGATAAATACAAGAAGCCAATATATCTTTCGCCCATTGGTACTCACACATGATATTCAACATTATATTTATTTATTTCATTCAAAAACGTCACCATTATACCGTAATGTTATTGCCAAAACATGTATTTACAGTCATGCATATAGAATTATAACAACCATAGTGAATCGTACTTTTCTACGTAAGCGGACCATTCTTGCCATATTTCTTCCAGCTAATGTCGTTATCAATGGTTAACCATACAGAAGGAACCTAATTCACCTTCATAACACAATGAGACCAAACATAGTACAGACTTCAGATTACCTAGGCTCTCTGATTCACACCAACGGGGGTCGAAGGTGCAGACTTATTAATGCTATGTGTGTATTGGAAAACACCATATCAAATATGCCTGAAGAAAGGTTTTGAATGCTCATGACCTAGACACAGACGATACTGTTAGTCTACTCAGTAGCAATGAACCAGATATCAATTTCTTTGATGAACAAGTGGGTTCATCAGTTTTACCTGTATGCTTCCGAATATGTATTGATAGGTTCTGTACTGGTATGCGTTATCATATGTCCTGTCAGATTACTTCCAAAAATGTACGACTTCCCACAAATGTCACATTTGCAAGGTTTTTCGCCAGTATGCCTTTTCAAATGTTCTGTCAGATGACTTCCATGAGGAAACGACTTTCCACAAGTGTCACATTTGTAGTGTTTTCACCAGTATGCGTTCTCATATGTCTTGTCAGAGTACTTCCACGAGCAAACGAATTTCCACAAGTGCCACATTTGAAAGGTTTTTCACCAGTATGCTTTCTCATATGTCTTGTCAGATGACTTCCATGAGTGAACGACTTTCCACAAATGTCGCATTTGTAAGCTTTTTCACCAGTATGCCTTCTCATATGTTCTGACAGATGACTTCCATGAGCAAACGACTTTCCACAAGTGTCACATTTGTAGGGTTCTCACCAGTATGCGTTCTCATATGTCCTGTCAGAGTACTTCCAACAGCAAACGACTTTCCACAAGTACCACATTTGAAAGGTTTTTCACCAGTATGCTTTCTCATATGTCTTGTCAGATGACTTCCATGAGTGAACGACTTTCCACAAATGTCGCATTTGTAAGGTTTTTCGCCAGTATGCGTTCTCATATGTCTTGTCAGAGTACATCCTTGAGTGAACGACTTTCCACAAGTGCCACAATTGTAGGGTTTTACACCTGTATGCGTTCTTATATGTCCTGTCACAGCACTTTTAAAGGCGAACGACTTTCCACAAATGTCACATTTGTAAGGTTTTTCGCCAGTATGCGTTCTTTTATGCCTTTTGATATTGCTTCCATTAGCAAGATACATCGTTGACATCATCAGGGGCCTTTCATTCTAATGTATTCGGTTTCATCAGCTCGAATTCTCCTGTAACACATGTTCATTTTTTAAACGTCATTGTTATGAAAGTACCTATGTACCTATTGATCACACTTTTGTACAGTTTCATATCATGCCTTAAGTCTCTGCTGTTTTTGACCTGATTCCCAACTTATGACAAGACTAAACCATAACGTTCAAGGTTGATTATAGTGCTCAGTGGCACAATCCAATGTATCACAGGGGCTCAAACTATGTGACATTGGTCTAGTAAAGGAATGATACGAGAGTCTGAGAGGCATACTCAAATATGTGTAAGTAAACGGTTTAACGGCACACCAACGCAAATATGTTACATGGTGCCATTGCTCAGCGACAGGAGTCGCAACCCACGGCCAACAGGTTGCCCCCTATTTGTCGCCTAATACACGTAGGAGGATGCACTGTGACTATTCTCCCCCATGACCCAAAGGGGGGGGGGGGGGGTTGGGGGCGTTGAGTATATGAGAGTGGCCCATGTTAATTTACCATAACTAGTGTTATATGGTGACTATTGATGCTCATGAGAGGGGTCCATGTGTAAATTGAAGCTGATAGCTTGCTGTATAAGAAAACAGGCCACCAACATTTTACAAGCGAACAGATGCCGCAGAGTCAATGTATATAAGCTGTGCTGATCAACCGAGCAAAAAAACAGACCATCAGAAGTTGTAAAACAGTGATTTTTATGTCGTTATGAGAGGAGTCCATGTGTCTTTTGAAACTGCTAGCTTGCTTTGTAAGAAAAAGTGCCTACAAACCCTGGCCTACGGACAGCGGGTCGATAGGACATACACCAGGGTCCAGGTACAGGTCTACTCTGATAACTCAGATTACTCGCGAATCTGCATAACTCGCGCTTTTAAGCCCAAAATAGCGTTTGAAAAAAACCAATATGATAAAATACGTTTTCATTCCGTATCCATATAGCAATCCTACCGACACGCCAAAATGGCGGATGACGCGCCAAGCTAGTTTTCCTCTGACCGCTTGCAGCGCCTCTTTTGCCCCAAATTCGCTAACTCGCGCTTTCATTTAACTCACAGCTCCGATTTATGGTCCCAGATTCGCGCAAGTAAGTTATCGTGGTGGCCCTTTATTTTAATGAACTGTGTTCAACAGCAGAGCTAACAAGTGCACATATTGTTTATTGAGTTTTAATAGACATGGTATTAGTGTTTCGTCCATGAATTGACTCGTTTTCGCTATCAATCAAGTGGAATAAGATGTGGTTTTAATTTTTGTTTTTCATGTTCGTGTTTATATTTATTGATAATGTGATAGAATATGTTTTGCAATATGTTTCTGTACTAATCAATATCTAGTTTTAGAGATATTGAACAGACTTATCTTTATGACACTTCAGGGTGTTTTAGAGATGTTTTTACGCTAATGGATTCTTTGTTTTATCAAATGAGGCAAAAAAAACCCCCGAAACTCTGTTGTTTTTGAAAATTAAATTTCATGACCAGACTTGATTGAAGCGTTTATAGGTTTACATTGTATGTAATGGCACACTTTATATGGCCACAGGGGCCTCAAATTAAGCCACATCGGCCACCAAACTGAATAACACAAAAGAAGCATATGCTTAGGTGCATTGGTAAGTACATTTATATTACATACTAAATTGACAAAATGGGCCACCTAAATGTACCATATATTTCTTTACTTGACGGAATGGAATGACGTCAAGGCCATGGATGACCTATCCAATCCGAGATCCTAACATACTTTATTTAGATTTTTAAGAAATTACAAGAGGTCTTCTGACTGCTTAAAAACAGCATCTCACTTTCTACATTAGTACATGAAGCCAATCCTTTCAGACCTAAAGTTGTCTGAAGCAATAAAAAAGACACACCTAGTAGAGACATCAGGAAACACACAGCAGCTGTATGAGGCAGCATGACCAACAGATCAACAAGTACTGTGGATTCTGTCAACAAACACCCTTATCACAAGCAGAAAACACCTACTGAGTAACCTGCTGTCATTAACATCACCAAGAATGAAGACAAATACTTAGCCCTACATTCTGACCATACCACCATGCAGGGAACGAGACATTCAGCAGCTGCCACTGAGCTATATCACTCCAGCCACTACGGATAGTTGACCATGTATGGATACAAGGTTTAGATTGTTCTGCCAGTCATCAAGTCTGACAACAACAGGTTGTACATGATGAAAACCCTAGTTGGAACTGTAGGACACAACAGAACATCATTTGTGCATCACCTAAGAGGCCAGTGTCGACCCCACTCACGACAGTTTAAACCGCACCCTTATGTGAATGTGACAGTTTGCGCGACGTTAAGTTGCAAGCCTACGCCCTATGGCTGCAAATATCTTATGTCATGTTTTGCAAAATAAAAACCTATTGAAAGACTCCGCATCGATATGATGTTTTACTGAATTGCATATAGCAGCGAATATTTTGTAAAGTTGTAAACAATAAGATAGATATCCACATTAACGAGCAAAAATATTGTTATGCACAGGATAAACTTGTTATGGGTGGAACAAACAATAATATATTCTATTAAATGGAGAGGATTTATGGTTTAGGGCATCAATAATCCATTTGCAAGTTTTAAAATCAAACACAATTATGCAATGTGGTATACTAATGGCGAAGCTTAAGGGGTGTTTCTATAAAGTGTGTGCGTGGGGGGGGGGGGTAGGGGGATGCAAAGACCAAATTTTGACGTGTTCCAAACAGAATCATAGAGTATATAGCGTTATGATATCCACCATGGCTGAAGTCATGGAATGATTGGAATATCGCTCAAGCGCCTTCAATTAAGGTTCATGATTATTCATTTGAATGGAAATAAGCTATGTATTTAATAACAAACGATATCTTAATAGCTTATAAATATATAGAGAACATGAAAACATACTGCTCAGTGCTGATCAATCGATCATACCAAATCAACAAAGTCTGTTGCAGTTGTCGGTGAGATGAAAATAGTAACCGAATTGTCGCGTTTAAAATTTTACTCGCCCTACATCATTTTCGTTGGATATGCTGAGAAAAACTACGAGCGGATATACATCAGGGAAAAAATAGGATTTTAACGCGGAATCTGTATGGTTCTGTACAGCACATAACGTCAACCAATGACAGCATGTCGCGCTTGATGAACATGGATTGTACCGTTCAACAGAACATACAGACAAACTCAACCAAGTATGGCAAATAGCTCTTGGAAAGGGATCCATCAAAATAAAAGATTTTAAATCTTATCTCAAAGCAGAAACTTCAGATGATGTATGTGATGGATCTTGTTATGAGCAAGACGAGCCTACCGTTAAAGCGGCGATAAGGCTAGCTAGAGGTATGTGATGATGTGCCAGGCGAATCATTCTCTGACAAATCTGTGTTGGTCCAGGATCATAACATAGAACTCGGTGATTGTGATACGCCAAGTATATCCGAGTCTGTAGGCAAATGTGATACCAGCCATCCAGAATACAGGATTTGTGACAGTCAACATGTGCATCAATATGTCATTTGTGAAAAGATATTTGTCCAGGCTGTGGATCTTCGATCACTACGCACATAGAGGAGAAGCGTTTTACATGTGACATTTGTCATTAAGCTGCAGATCTTATTTAAGAAAGCATATATGGAATCATGCTTTTTAAAGGTTACATTTGTGAAAACACGTTTGGGCAGCATAAGGTTCTCTAATGCCAGATTCCGATACACATAGGAGAGAAGCTTTGAAAAGGTGGTTATAGTGATGTTCCTATAATCCATTTGAGGAAGCACACTGAGTAGAAACCGTGTAAACCAGATTATTGTCGGAAGAGCGTAACTAATACCAGTCATTTAAGAAGACATATCAAGACCCACACAGGAGATTAGGTGTAGAAAAGTGTATCGTGTGGAAAGAGGTTTGGCCAATCTGAGGGTCTTGGAAGTCATATGCAATATTGAAGTGAATCTGCTATTCATCGCCTGCTGATGGTCTGGCGGCGCCAATTGTCAAATAACACAATCTCTTATTCGTCTTAATTATATTTGTCACACTTGTGTTGATGTGAATGTATGTTTTTGGTCTGTAAAAAAATAATTTGGAACTAAAAAACCCCGATTAAACCAGTTAAGCCGCTGATATTGTTGTGATATTAATCTAGCTCTTTTGACTTTTGAAACGCTCCCCCTCTTTTTCATTGTCAGCATGACATGTTTCACTAGCCCGGGGATACTTGCCCTGATAATAGACCTGGCTGGTACCTTTTCCCATTGGCCAATGACCCTTCGAGCCCACGCCCCATGTGAGCAGTTGGGGTTGACCTTTGTGAAAGGGGACCGGCTATACCTGGACCAATGGGAGGCCAGCTGTGGGTGTGGTTCCGAGCGTAATCCAATGCCGAAACCCCGATAAAATAGCTGGCCTCGCCGGAGGACAGGGAGAAATACCTAGTGAAGAGACGAAGTATCTGAACAAGATTCTGACCCGAGATTCCAGAGAAAGCTAATAAACCAAACCCGAATAAACCAACAACAACTCAACTCCTGGACTCGTGTGTTTTCTCTGGCTAGTGTCCCCACTCAAGCAACTACAAGCAGCTACAACATTCCTATATACGAAGGAGCGCGCAGAAATACGAATAACCAAGAAATATAAGTATAACAAGTGTATAGCTATATAGGAGGAAATATAGTTATAAAAAGTGGTGGAGAATCCGGGTATCTGATAACTTCCACTGTTATCAGAAAAAAAACTTCCCAGTACAAAGCGCTCTACTATATGCTCCTTCGTACAGGAAAATAGCTGACAATTGCTACGCCGAGAATTCGCACGAAGCCAAATCCAACCATGTCGCAGAGCAGCACAGAACAAGTGGCTCGCCGCTTTGAATCATCAACCCCGTCGGAATCGGACACGCTTACGCGATTAGAGACCATCATGCGAGGCTCATCTCTTCCCCCACCACCTTCTGTACAGGAACGAGACATAAACGACCTCAAAGAGCAAATGCGTCTCCTACAGCTTTCCATGGCTCCGAAACAGGTAAGTTTTGATGATAGAGGACGTTCCCCTTCAACAGACCGTAGTGACAAGAGATATCGGCGAAGCCCCTCATGCGACAGCTATCCAGCTTATGACCGATGGGATGAGCGAGGCAGCAGACGCGCAGACGATCGAAGTCACGAAAGCCGTCGTGATTACGGTAACACCTCCTCACACGGCCGCGACAACCACAGGTATTCGTTCGGAGGCCGAAATTATGTACGGGATAACTCCCACAATCGCGACCGCCGACAATATTCCCACGAACGCGAAAATCGTCCGATTGCCACTCAATGCTCGGTCTGCAGCCGAAGAGGGCACTCCGAAAGGAACTGCCGGCGGCAACTCTGCCGCAGGTGCCATAATGTCGGACACCACAAGGAGCAATGTCGCACTAACATCAACCTCTCCTGCTTCGAATGCAGAAAGCTAGGGCATGCTAGTTCTACCTGTCGCTTCCAGGGAAACTAGCATCGCCCGTTGCTGACTCTGTGAGTAACGGGCCAGACCTTCAAGATGACAACATTGGAACTACAACGGCCACTGGTAAGTACGGCACTCACATTTTAGACAACAATGAGTTGACTATAACGCTATCAAATAAGCGATACAAAGCTAAAGTCGACTCAGGAGCTGATCTGAATTTCTTATCTGTAGACGTATTGGCCAAATTGCCACCAACATTACGGAACAGATTTAAGTCTAAAATTAGCAAATGTGTGTGTGCCAACAACACTCAGGTAACTACTCTAGGTAACATTACCTTACCATTCTATGTACATAACCAAAGGTTAACAGCTGATTTTGTGGTATTGAGCGACTCTCACTCCCCAATGTACTTAGGCATTCCATTTCTAAAGAAACATTCAGCTGTAATGAATTTCGGAACTGGCACCATTTCATTCACAACCAATGTCCCAGTACACTCTGCACAGAATATTACCATTGATCCCTTTTCTGAAATTATATGTGCAGGAAATCTTTTCCGTAAAACTGAAAGCAAAACAACAGGGGAATGTTCAGTTTTCCCGCATTTGAATGCCAAGGGTATTTTGTTAGCCCGCGCAGCAGTAACCGTCAATGACAACTGCGTGCCAGTAAGGTTGTTTAACACTACCCCCGTTGCAAGGTTAATTACCAAGGGTGAGAGAATTGCCACATTTGATCGCTGGGACAATGATGTAGAAACCTTCCAGTACAAAATTGATGACAATATGAATGCTAGTGAAGGTGAGTATGTTAAATTGAATGCATGTCATTTGCCCTCACATGATACTAGCCATGTACCAAATGTAGACTGGAGCCAGTCTCCTGTAAGTGAAATTGAGCGCCAACAGCTTAAAGACCTGGTAGCAGAATTCGCCGACTGTTTTGTCAATCCAATAACCAAGGAGTTAGGGTTGACCGATAAAACTTCGTGCAAAATTGAGATTCTCCCGGGCTCTACTCCTGTTCATAAGTATCCCTATAGAATGGCTCCCCAGGGCAGACAGGAAATGGACAAAATCATCGATCAACAAATCCAACAAGGACTAATCGAGGAAGCTCACGACGGAGCCTGGGCATCGCCGGCCCTTTTAGTTAAGAAAGCCGGTGGTGGTCTAAGACTTGTTATTGATTACAGAGGTCTTAATGCGGTAACCATCCCTCAAGTTCTTCGAATTCCCAGGTTAGATGAAGTGTTAGATTGTGTATGTGGGAACAAACCCAAGTACTTTTCAGTTCTTGATTGCACTCAAGGGTTCCATCAAATCCCCTTAGATCCAGAGTCCAGGGATAAAACTGGGTTTATCACAACAATATTAATTACCACAGTTGGTTATTCGGTTACGTTGGTGAGTATATAGGGTGGGGGTAGGGTGCATTATTTGGTGGCAAACAAAGAATCTCTGAAACGAACAGTTCGCTTCAGTTAAAGTACATAGGATTAATACTTGAGAAAGTTGCTTTTGAGACTATTTCCCCCGTGTCAGTAGTATCTGATCTATCATAGGTAAATGGTCTGTCACTTGAGATTCGAGGGTAATAGCATCATGGGAACTTTGTGTGTGCTAAGCAGAGAAATATATCTTCTCCCATTAGGCAGGGATAATTTTCTTTCAAAGATGGTGGTCCTTTCAGATGTGTGTCTAGCAGTCCACATTACAATACGAACATCGCGGGCTGGGCCCCTCGTACCGGACACCTCCCTACCATTATCTTACAGTACCCTGGCTCCAAATATCCCAGGTGTTAGTTCTCCCATGATATCCAGCATGTTTATTGTCTTCCCAGCTTATTCGTCATTTCAGACTTGTCCTGGGGTAATCATTACGTCTGCGTCAACAGCTGTTGTTATGTTACCACATGGTCAGTTCGTAATTACGGTTTCCTCCTCCTTCAGACCTGATCATTGGCTTGTTTTTTCCTCGGGTATACATGACAGGAACACGTTAGTGGCCCATTACCAAACACATACTTTATGCTTCGCCAGTATATCTACCGATGATGTCTTCTTAAAGAAAGTTTCCGTGGGGTCACAGGGGTTTTTCCCATTCATCATGACCAACAGTTTAAGACACCTGAAGCTTTTCTAGCGTTGCTTACACAAAAAATAATTATGTTCTTCAGCAAAAAAAAAGGAATGAAAATAAACACGCTTATATAATACTTATAAATGTGGCAACACAGATAATGTTGATAGCGATAAAGACTCAAGTATCAAGCTCAAATCTTGAAGCTAAGACTTTAACAAGCACGAGCAGTAATGGATTGAATGTCTGCTCCAACTATGCGTCCTTTCTATAACTACACAACCCATCCGTTACCAGCTGTACCAATTGCCCAATACCAATGGTCCTTAACATGTCAAATATTGATAATTATATAGGCCGAGACGCCCTGTGACCGACTCGTCGAGGATGCGACGTGTTGTGGGATACACGTGAAATTCATTTGTCTACGCTTACGCTGTGAAACATATTTATCAAGAAAATATTGGATTGATAATTGAAAAATGAGATCAGGTGAACTATACATGGTTCAATATATTTATTGAGCAAGAAACTTTTTTTGAATCGTGAGCGCTATCGCTATGCGCATTTCTGTGTAAATTGGGCGATAATAAGTGATCTCAGCTATCTTAAGTAGTCGATAGATGCTTCTTCTTCTTCTTCTTCCTTATACTGGGAGTCGGTCAGGGTTGACCATTAGTCCCAGGCGCATGGTGATTTGATAAAAGCTTGGTTTAATGGAAGATAAAAACTGATAAAAGTAGGCGATAGTCGTGCAGGATAAAAGATGATAAAATCAGCGTCTGGTCTAAGGTACCCTGGTGGTAAGCATCCTCCTGAAGGCGGTTAGGTTTTCAGCCGTGGCGGTTTCCTCCGGGAGGCGGTTCCAATCTACCGTTGTACGGGGGAAGAAGGAATTTCTGTGTGCCTCGGTTTGGGTGTGGACTTGTCTGAAGGCTCTGGTGTTTTGCCTGGTCTTTCTTGCGACTTTGACAAGTTGATGTTCAACGGCGACCAATTGCTGGGTGATCTTGTACATCAGCAGGAGCTGGGCTTGTCGTCTTCGTTCTGTAAGGGTGGGCCAACCTAGGACAGCTAGCATCTGTGTTACGCTGCTGTTGTTGTGGTACCTTCCGGTGGCCCATCTAGCTGCCCTCCTCTGGACCATCTCAAGTTTGTGGGCGTCCTTTTTGTGGTACGGGTCCCAGACTGCAGCCACATTTTCCAACTTAGGTCTCACTAGGGTAGTGTAGGCTTGGGACTTCAGTTAATGGTTTGAGGTACGGATGTTTCTACGTAGGAACGCGAGGGTGGAGTTGGCCGACTTGGTAGTAGAGTCAACATGTTCTTCCATTTCATGTTTTTATTGAGGGTTACGCTCAGGTATTTGGAGGTGTCAACCTTGTCGAGGCAATGGCCGTGTAGATGGTAGTCCGGTGGTGGTGGTGATCTGCCTCTGGTGATGGGTAGGAGGACACACTTTTTGGGGTGAAACTCCATGAGCCACAAGTTTTCCCAGTTTTCCAAGGAGAGAAGGTCTGCCTGTAGTTGCTGCTCATCACTGGCGGACTTGATGTACCGATATACGATGGTGTCATCTGCGAAGTGGCGTACATCGGACTTGACACAGTCATGGAGGTCATTTATATAGACCAGGAATAACAGTGGTCCAAGAACCGATCCCTGGGGGACTCGTGAGGTGACTGGTTCATTGGATGATGCCTCCCCTTCCACAACCACTCGTTGTTTGCGTCCAGATAGGAAGTTTCTGGTCCAGTTTCGTGCTTGTTCGGAGATGCCATAGCGTTCCAGTTTCAGGAGGATTCTTGCGTGGGAGACTTTGTCAAAAGCCTTACTGAAATCCATCACAATGGCATCTATCCTGTGGCCTGGTGTGAGCTCTCGGTGGACTTGCTCTACAAACTCGATGAGTTGGGTTTCACATGTCCTTCGGGCCCTGAAGCCGTGCTGGCGATGGTGTAGGATGTCATGCTCCTCAAAGTGTTGCATGATGTTGCTTGCAATCACGTGCTCAAGTAGTTTGCTGCATACACATGTCAGTGATATTGGCCGGTAGTTCGCGGGATCGCTCTTGTTTCCCTTTTTGTACACTGGGACAACATTAGCCTGTTTCCAGTCCTGCGGCACCTCTCCTGTGTCGAGGGATCTCTGAAAGTTGCAGTGGCGGGGCGATGTTTGCTGCCAGTGTTTTCAATATCCTTGGGCTGAGCTGGTCCGGGCCCGCAGCTTTATGTGGCTTGAGGTCTAGGAGAAGCTTGAGGATCCCCTTGGTCGTCACCTGGATGTCATGCATCGGGGGGGTCTTCTTCTCGGTCAGGTTTTTACACAGTTGAGTTAGGCTTGGTGGTGTGACTCTGCTGAAGACGGAGAGGAACTGGGAGTTTAGGAGCTCTGCCTTCCCTTGGCTGTATACTACCGTGTCACCGGTTTGGCTCTTCAGCTGTGGTATCCCAACGCTGTCCCTCTTTGTGTGTTTGATGAGTGTCCAGAATCTTTTGGTGGCCTTGGTCTTGTCCTCCGAGCAGTCGGATTCAGGGGTGAGGATGTCCTCAATGTAGTCCCAGTAGGACTGCCTGATCTTCCTTTGTATGGTTGCCCTGAGTTTACGGTGCCGATCTTTATCCTGGCTTGAGAAGCTGGTCTTTTGCTTTCTTTTGCTGAGAGCAGTGCTCTTTTTGATCAATTTCTCGATTTCCTTGGTAATCCATGGTTTCTGGTCCTTTCGTCTGGTTGTTTTGTGTGGAATGTGTTCTCGGATGGCAGCTGAGAGCGTGTCCTTGAAGAGAGTCCACATCGACTCGACTGTATGGCCTGCCTTGGTTTTCATCTCAGCGTAGAGGTTATCCATGGCTTTTCCCATTTTGGTCCAGTCGGCTTTCTTGTATTGAGGGACTGGTCTGGGTTTCTGTTTTAGTCTACGTGGGGGGAGTAGGCCGTCGACAATCACTGCTTTGTCGTGATCCGAGATACCGTCCACGACATCCCAGTTGGAGATGAGTGTCTCGTTGTTTGTCAGGAAGAGGTCTAGTGTGTTGCTTCCTCTGGTTGGTTTTGTCACCATTTGAGTAAGGCCTACATCATCGAAGATGTCCTGGAATGGGCGTTGTATTCCAACATTACTGGCATCCTTTTTCAGGGTATTGGATGTCCAGTCAATATCGGGGAGGTTGAAATCTCCAGCTACCCAGATATTGTTGGAGTCCGGTGATGGTAGGCGATGGATTGCACTCTCAAAGGCGTCGCAGCTGGTGGTGTTTGCTGTGTGAGGATGGTAGAAAGCTCCGATGATCATGTTCTTGGCATCATGGAGGCTGATTTGGACCCAGAGGATTTCACAGTCTGCGTCGAGATTTGGCATGCTTCTGCTTGATATATCTTGCTTCACTGCGATCATTACCCCGCCGCCTAGATTTTCTGCGTTTCGATCCTTTCGATTGATGTTGTAATCGGTTGAGAAACGGTCAGGGGCCCCTATTTCACAATTTTTAACGTTGCTGGTTAGCTTGGTTTCTGTGGGGATTACGATATCCGGGTTTGTGTGTATCGACCAGGAACTGAAAATTGCCACGTTTGGAGCTGATGGAGTTGCAGTTGACGTTTAGTAGCCGAAGGGGTTTCCGTACGGTGGGCTTGGTCCGTGGTGCCTTCTCGTTCCGGTAGTGTCTCTTCGGAGTTGAGATACGGGGTGGGACGCCTTGGGGGCTCAGGGTTAGGGATCAAGCTGGCGAGTTCTTCCAGCCTGGTGGTGGGGTGGTGGGTTGGGTATTGATGTCGGCAGTTTGCATTAGTAACGACTCGAATTGGTTTGGCCTGTCAGTGACAGTTTGGGGGGTAAGTGAAGGGTTGATGGTGCTGTGGTTGTGACTGTCACACGTGGGGCAGAACCACGCTGCACTGGTTCCCTGGGGCCTTGCGTAGCTAGTGTCACCGATACCCAGGCATTTGGTATGCATCCAAGTGTCGCACCTGTCACAACATATCGCAGGGTGTGTGTTTTTCACAGCACGTTAGCAGGTTGTGCATGGATATTTGGCTCTTGGGCCAGGATGCAGTTCAATATTCTGATATTCTGATACAAATTTGATTTTTCCATTAAGTTCATCAGTTCTTCTATTCACGAGCGCCGCCTTTCCTACCTCTCTTTCTGGGCTGACGATGTTTTGGCAAGAAAATTCCAGATGGCGATGGAAGACGGGTGTTGTGATAAAGAGGCAGTGACCCGCAAATATTGAGTAATTCTTTCCTGGTGTAGGACAGCATATGATTTATTTGCACTCGGTCGTCACATGATCGGCAAACTCACGTTACACATTGATGTGGTGGTCAGAAAGACAACTGGTCGTTTGGTGACGTTTTTGTAGTTTCCAAGGTCGAAAAGTGCGAAAGACACTGGGAAACAGGACCAGGCAAAGCACGTGGCTTTCCGAGAAGCGAAGCGCGTGGTTGAGCAGCGGGAAAAACACAATGTCCCTTCCTGGGCAGCTGATGTGAAAGCCCAACAGATTCAGATGTATCCTTTGATTAAAAGATGTTGTAGACGGTCTTATCCACACACTGCACAAAAAAATACAAGCCTAATAAAGGCTAAAATACAAGGAAAGTGACAGAAAACACGAGCACACACTTGACTGCGTGTCGCCGCGGTGCAGCGCCACCTAGGTGCAGGGCTGGAAATTAACTAAAATGGCCACCCGTCATCAGAACGGATGGGCCTGGAGATGTTACCCGTCCTTAACAGATTCTACCCGTCCAAAAAAAAGGTGCCATGCAAGTTCAACAAACATTTATTTTGAAAATTTAATACATAAGTAGTGAATGCCATTTTATCAAACAAAACTTAGACGTCAAAAATGTGGAGTTCTTGCTACTTTATAACCCCCTTGCAAAGGTCATCATCTGTGTCGCTGTGTTCAGCATCCATACATGAAGGTCTCCTCTGACGGCTGCCACAACCCATCCAGTACTCTACAGCTTTGGCTGGATCAAAAACTCCTATATCAGGAGAAATGAGTTGTACAGTCATGAGATCTGAGAGGGTTGAGGGGTTGAGACATGACCGCAAGTCATTCTTTATCTGCCCCATCGAGCTAAACCCTCTTTCACATTCAGCAGTTGAGGCTGGTATGGTCAACACAAGGTCCACTAACTGCAGAACATTTTTGCCAAGAAGCCTGTTTACAGGTTTAGCTGTGGCCATGTGAGCTTATCCTTCCAGGCACCTGTGCTATACACCTGTCCTTCCAAAATGGACCACTCATCTTTGATGCTAGCAACATCTACACCAGCATGATTATCTCATCCTCTCCAAAAGCTGCACACCATAAGATATAAGCATCAAATTATTGACATGAAACCTTTCTGGCCACAAAATCTGCCATAGTTATTAAACAAACTCACCCCTGTAATGAGCCTTGTCAGGCCATCCGTTGGTGTCTACAATACTGGTAGCCTGCAACACCATGTCTGAGAATCTGCGAGACAAACTGTCAAGCAGGCCTGCGAGAAGACAGCAACGGGATGAAGCCAAATCAACTTCACTTCCCACCAGAGCTACTCCCTCAAAGGACTTGCTGTTCTCTATCTTTGAGAGCTTGGGCCCAGCGCTAACAAGGAAATAAATGTAATTTCAGATGATGGTAATTCAGGCATAAGTTACAGACAGGCATAAGTTACTTCATAATTAACAAGTTGCTCTAACCTGGTTTGGTACTTCTCATTAAAGCCATATCATACGCCCTCGCAACTTTCTTCCTCTCTTCATCACTGCTTGATTTTCTTTGCTGGAGGCGGTTTAGCCCCATCCAAATAGCCCCACAGTGACATTTCTGAGTACAGTCTCTCTTTGGGTCTTGTTAGCATCTGCCAATAAGCCTTGATTTTATATGTACCCATTACATAATGCCTCATGTCAAGATGAACTCAAAAGCAGCTCGTAGCTTTCACGCGCGCATTATTAGTAATGTTATCAGGCCAAGGCTACACAAATAATTAACATCAAGGGAAATCTAGCCTTGAAATCAAAATAGTCGTTGCGTTAAATTCATAATGTTTCAGGATAGAAAAACCACCCCTAACCACAAGTAACCAGCGATGTTGTGTTCTGTAGTAACATAGTAACAATCTGAGGACGAAATGCGGTTTGGTAAGAAATGAACGCACAACCTGCTACATAGCCCTACAAGACGTCTGAGTATATTTATATTACCGTTGACTGGAGCTACCCGCTACACTGCTATGTGCTAAACAGAGATGAAATTTGCTAGCGCTTAGAAAAAAAGAACCGCGGTACAGCTCGTCGTCATTAGCAACAGGTTTTTGATCTGGTCATTGAATGATCATGTTGTTCGTATGCGACAGTACAAACAGGAAATACCGATTTTATGAACTTTCAAGGTGCGTGTGTGTGCAAGGGGGGACAGCGAGAGGGAAAAATGAGTAAAAGCGTGGTGTTAGGGGTGTTTGATTGAGGCTGGCTTCGTTGAGCATGTACGCGTTAAACTGGATTGGCGTTTCAAGTCTTTTGGAGTTAAAGAAGCTTGAAGACTTGTAATAATCTGTGTGCATGTGTTAAACTACATCAACATCAGACATCCAATTGCTGAATGTGTGTAAACATACTGTAGATGACCAAAGCAGTAATCTTGTTGCTTTTTCGCCAGATTAGCTTTTGTTGTTAGACGACACGCTGCGTTCTCTGATAAGTCTCGCTGGGGTTGCTATATTCTTATCTGTCTGTGTAATAAACAAACAGTGTTCACCATGAAAAGTTACCCGTCAGCCGGAAGTGTGATTAGGCTGGATCTACCCGTCCGGCCATACAATCATCCGTCAGTGACGGGTGGACGGGTGGTAATTTCCAGCCCTGTAGATGTGTTACCAGTGTTATACGCTCGACCCTTCAGTTTGTCAAACGACAGATCCATCATACAACTGGTAATGTTCATTGCCATGTACATTTTAATTATTTGTTAATCGATGCGACTCCCCCGGCTGTTGGTAGCGATTATGGAGCTTGGGGGTGACTGATTTTGTTCATATCCATTGTATCACATTGAAATTATGCATCAAGATAGGTATACTCTAGACGGTGGTATGTGTAAACAGCATCCTCTTCATCATATATAATACTATACCAATCACTTAACCCAGGTTCTAATACCTGAGGCACAACCTTGGCCGGATAAACTATTTGTACCTCTTTGCCACCAACTGTGTCCACTAGAATATGCTTCAACCAACTTGTACTGGCTTTCTTCTGCTATAGGTTATCTAACTGAGGTGTGTAGGATAATCTCTTTCAGGTAAGCAGTAAGTTACACAGCTGTCTTCTTTCTTTGACAGACAGACAGGGAATTGCTTGTTTGTTGATGGAGGACATCTCAGTGAATCTGCATTTGCGACTTGATAGCTGACTTCTGAGCTGATACTCTATCATATGATGCAAGCATAATGTCTATGTGGGCATGCGACTGCCAGAGACTACCATGATGAGTAATCCTACTCATACACTGTTCTCTTCCCGCAAGCTTTATCCTTGCAGCTTCCTCCCTCTTTGCCAACTTTTCTTAGACTTTTCCCGCAAGCTGTGCAGCTTCTTCCCTTTTTGCCATCTTTTCTTGGATAGTGAGCTTTCGTCAAAATTAATCATATTCCATGCAGTAGAAATTGATCTCTTCCAAAAGGATTCTTATTTCTCACCTACAGCCTGCATAGCTGTTTGGATTGACTTCTGTGTATCTGTTTTCATGAGAATCACAGTTGGCTTTGTGAAAGAGTGTACTGCCTGCCATTGTAGATACAGGGACATACAGCAATTTACTTTCAGTCAGAGTATCTGCATATTTGGATTCTTGATTTGGATCCTATTCCATGCTTTCATATTGAGCCAAACACTGGTCACAGAGCTTGGGTATGTTTGCTCTCTTGTCATATAGAAGGCTTTTAATACGCTTCTTAGTGAAGCAGAAGAAGCGAGCCACAACAGTGGCAATCTGCTTCCTGAGCCCATTTTATCGTAGCAATTCAGGATGTGCTGACCCACATTTCATACCGTGTTCTTTCAAAACATCTGATCCTCTGATGTGTCCCAAACCGCTGTAGTTGGATTGCCTAACTTTCTGACACCTAACACTTTCCAATTTTAGATATCGTGAGAAACGCATGATGTCTTCTGTCAAAGCTAGCATTTTACCTTATTTAGTTTGTTGTTGTTGACGGTTCTTGATGCGTTTGTGGAAATATAATCTTTCCACTTGAGTTCGCGCCATCTCGCAAATTCTGTCGCGTTAGTGAGCATTGTTTTCTTACCTTGAATTATAGCCTTTCCTTTCACAATATATGATCCCCCTGTGGTTGCGGGGGTGTAATAGGCCCGCTGTATCCTCCACTGCATGTCGTGAGTGGCATCTAATAGGGGGCAACCTGTTGGCCGTGGGTAGTGACTAGTGTCGGTGGAAGATGGGATCCAGGTGGTAGAGTAAAGCGGTCCTTGCGAGGGCTATATCTGTAACACACCACTTTGGTTCGTATTTCAGCCAGACGAGAGGCTGGAATGGCCTGGTCCAGTCAATCGGCTGGTGGTGACTTGCCCTAGGATAATTGTTTCCATTTTTATCTTTTCTTCTCCATTTTCATTTATCCTAGAAGGTGACTGTTTAATCAGGTCAATCTTATCTATTAATCTTTTTGGCACCATATAACACATGATTGTTGGTGTGCTGTTACACCCTTTACTTACCTTACTTTCCTTCCACAATATTTGAACAGCGGTTGAGGGATTGACCCCATTTAAGCGCAAGGCTTGGTAATTTGTAGGTGTTTGTCACCGGTGCTGTCATTGATCGTTCCTAATAAAAATGCATGTTGCTGGGTCATGACCCCCTGTGGTGCAGGGAGCAACATTTTGCTACTGAGAGCTGGACGACCCTTTGCGACAGAACCCTCTGGCGCTGGGCATTTGTGCTTCCATAAGTCCGTTCTGACGAGGTAAATCAAGCAGTCTTTACATGGAGCATAGTCCTCAGGAATGGCCACCCTATTAAGCCAGTAACCTTCTATCTGTTCGCCTCATGCAGAACTTCAACATTATTGTGATGGTTTCCAAGATTCCTCAATTCGGTGAGTTTCAACAGCCTGAGAATCTTTCTCCATGACATACTCAATTACTTGAGGCTCGTCTTTGTGCAAACTAACAAGATGCCTTGGGAGCTTTGCTTGTGGTTTGTCACAAAACAGGCAGTAGAACCTCTTGTTCCACGACCGCTTGTTGTTGTTGTCTGTCATTTGAATTGAGAGCGGTAAAAATCTGACCCATTGAGTCATTGTGTTCGTTGACACAAGACTTGATGTCTGTAGAAGAATATGGCATTTCCCTGGTTGCTCGCTGACCGTAACACGTGGCGTTCGAGGTATTGTTCAGATTAAGGGTATAACGGGTGTGTCATTGTCAAATAAGAATATGATCAGCACTTGGTTGAGATGGAACTCTTGTTACTCTAGGTACAATATATAACTGAAACAAGTAATTGCAAATTAACTTCCAGGTCGGGAATAAGTTAAATCCAATCGACGTATGGAATGTTGTTTTACCAACCGTTCATATATGTTTCCTGACATGAGTCGTTACTGACAGAAGACTGGTCTGAATCAACAGGGATTGAACTACGTAAATTAGAATCTTCTTTGTTCTGCAAATATTTTTCATTTATAGATAGATGGATGGATAAGGGATGAATGGATGGATGGATTGGTCTTCTTGCTACCTGAAATGGTCCTTATGCTACCTGCTCATGAAGCAGATGGACCAGACTGACATTTTCGATACTTAAGGGGTCCTTTCGCTACCTATCTTGGTCCTTTTGCTACTCTGTGCATTAAGTGCAGCCTCACAAATAATAATTTATAAAATCATGATAATTGGTAGACATATTACTTACATCCAATGGTATTGGCTCAGTTATAAAGCAATGCACTTATATGTGACAAAACATATGAATAACATCTATTATTCCATTTATCCTTGTAGGCGGCTGCTTAATCAGGTCAATCTTATCTTATATATTAACCTTTTATGGCACCATATAACACATAAGTGTTGGTGTGCCATTAAAATCTATACTTACCTTACCTTACCTATTATTCCAGTATAAACAATATTAATTATCAAACAAATGATTCCACAAAGACACAAATTATGTATCTAATTATACATACATCGCAAAAATATTGGAAGATTCTGCAAGACAAAGTTAATTAAAATGCAAAATATTATAAAAAGGGAACAAGAGTCACAACACTGCACTGATATGTAAAGTATATGACAAAGATATCCATAACCATATTATTCAAATGTAAACAATATGAAGCATTAAGTAACCATTCTATAAAGACAAAAACAAATATATCTAATTACGGTATATACATATCTTTATTATACTGAAATATTCAAGACAAAATTTTAAAGTGCAAAATGATTTTATGAAGTAAAGTAGAGACACATCAGTTGCATCCGATAATATTGTAGCAATGCACTTTAACAACACCAACCCACCATCCCTACCTGAAACCCATTCATTCAATTTCTTCTCAACCTCTAAATGCAAACCATACAGAAAATTAGGTAATTTCTCATATTAAGTGCTCATTACCGGAACCTTCTAATCAAATCCCTCATTCGTCTGTATCGTTGAGGTAGTGATAGATCTGGCCACTTCAAACCTAAGTACTTAGCTAAGGAGCTGTCCTTGGCCATTGTAGTTACACCACTCAAAGTTGTCCAACCACAACTAACACTTTTGCCAAGGTTGATGATGTAGCTCTTTTCACGTAGAAGAATTGCCCTTCTATGTTCAACAGGTCCAACTTTTTTCTGCATTAATAAACACAAGTACATTACATCACTGAATTAATACCTATATATTGTAATGTCTATGAAATATATTCACTGACAATGAAACGAAAATACAGGTGACAGCTAGATTAAGGCTATCACACAACAAATATGATGCAAGTCCTTTATACATGCATGCATGGGGCTATCATAAGTAGTATTATGGGTGGGGGGAGGGGGGAACATCGGATGTTTGGGGTAGGGCCATAAAATATTGGTCCAGTGGCGTATCCAAGGGGGGCTCAGAAGGCCCCGGCTCCCCTTTGTGGGTCCCCCTGTGAGTGCTGGGGTAGAATATGCCCACTGTATCCTCCTGCATGTTGTAAGAGGCGACTAATAGGGGGCAACCTTTTGACCGCGGGTTGCGACTTGTGTTGGTGAACAATGGGATTCAGGTGGTTGAGTGGAGCTGTCCTTTTGAAGACCTTATCTGCAATACACTACTCTGGCCCGGATTTCACCTAGACGAGAGGCTGGAATGGCCTGGTCCAGTCAATCGGCTGGTGGTGACTTGCCCTTGGATATTATTTGCATTTTTATCTTTTTCAACATCATCCACTTGTATGTCCCACTTTTTTCCATTTATCTTAGAAGGTGGCTGCTTAATCAGGTCAAACTTATCTATTAATCCTTCTAGGCGCCATATAACACATGAGTGTTGGTGTGCCGTTAAACCCTATTCTCACTCACTCCATGCAGAACTGAAAGCTCTTTCTATTGCTCTATGCCTTATTGCCCAATCGGGTAAAAGTTGTTTTGTAATATTTTGCGACTCCCTGTCTGTCCTGGAGGCAATAACAGGGAGTTATTTCCGTAATGTTTTTATTTTAAGTATTGTGCTTTTATACTCTCAATTGACAGATCGTGGCAAGGATATTTTGTTTGTATGGGTACCGAGCCATGTTGGTATCCCTGGTAATAAGAGGGCAGACAGAGCTGCCAAGGAAGCACTCAACATCAAAGTTCCGAGGTCAAAGTTCCCTTTACAGACTTTAAACCTCAGGTCGTCCAATTTTTTAAACAGAAATGGCAGGACAAGTTGGATGAATCTATCCCTAACAAACTTCACGAAATTCAGCCCTTACTTGGGAGTGGCTGCAGAGAGAGCAGAAGATAGGAGGTTATTATTGCTCGCGCTCGTATAGGACACACCTATACAACTCATGCCTTTCTACTAAGGGATGAGCCCATCCCTGAATGCAGATCCAAAGTTCCTTGTCAATGTACCTACAACGTCAAGCACATTCTCATCGAATGTGCTGATCTGATTTTGATCCGAAATCACTTCTTCCGGGTTCAAACCCATTCAAAATTGTTTGAAAGGGTGAATCTATCCAAGATACTTGGATTTATAAGAGAGATTGGATTTTAGATCATACAATTCTCTATTATTATACGTTATTAATATAATTTAATTAATATAAATGGGTTTAATATTAACCCCTCTTTAGTAGGCACCATATAACACACTAGTGTTGGTGGGCCGTTAAACCCTATACGTACCCCACCTTGAATAACAATCCCGAAATATGTCAATACATTTGTTGACATATATATATATGAATCGTTTGAAAGAATGATTCCATCCAAGATACTTGGATTCATAAGCGAAATTGGACTTTTTATAGATTTTCAGATCATACAATTCTCATTAATTCAATATAGTTTCAAATAATATAATTCAATTCATATAATTCAATTAATACTGATGGGTTTAATTTTTAGTTAGTTTTAACCCATGACTCCTTATCCTTTCGTACTCGTATTTACCCCTCCTTAAGTAGGCACCATATAACACACTAGTGTTGGTGTGCCGTTAAACCCTATACTAATCTTACCTTTTACCACAATAGAACTGTAGGCATAATTTGCAGTAATATTGCCAATAGAGCAAATTGCTTTCATTGAGTTAGAATGAGTTATCACATTTCAGTAACTTTGACTATATGTAAGTTATCAAAACTTGTAATAGCAAGATTCAAGCAGAAACTTTTTGCAAAACGTCAAGAAATAATCAAAAATAACTACAGTAGTCCCCTCCGTATACGACCCCTCTCCAATCCAGCAACCCCAAGACTTGTTTATTTACCTATCTTAATATCCAGCGGCCACTTTTTGGGGAAGAAACCCTCAACCTCACCTCTCCATTGAGGCCACTGCATCCCATTTGAGTTAATTACTCAACAGTGGTTGACAGGTCTCTAAACATCATGAATAAGATGGTTTCCTTGAATAGATTACAGTCATGTTCAACTAAAGCGTGCAAGCATCCTTTTGTCCATTATTGTATCTAAAATTCTTTGCGAATGTATACTCCGTGCCGCTTGCCACCCCGTCAAACTTTCGAAATTCCCCAAAGATGTGTCTGTACAAGACTCTACCACTATCAGGCGTTACTGCAGCGACTTTACAGATATCTGTCAGACTGTATTTCATTATTCTCACACATGCAGATGCTATAGATATAATACCGCTGATTTGATAGCTATGCCACGGCCAAGCTATAAAGCTATGATTGATAATACAAAACTTCAAAGTTGGCTTATAAAGACGCAAGTTGACCAAAACGAAAAAGTAGTCATCTAAAAGAGCCCTTTTATGTTATCATACAGAATGATCAACTTAAAGCCTCAAAACATGTTTCCTTGTACATCATTGGATTTTGACAATCCTATCATTCGGCTACCCAGTTTACCTACACATTCCCCAGGCAGATACGAGATCGACTACTGATATCTTAACAGCTGCATTACCATGCCCATCTTCCCCCCCCCCCTTTGTGGGTGCGGGGGTAGAATAGGCTCACTGTATCCTCCTGCATGTCGTAAGAGGCGACTAATAGGGGGCAACCTGTTGGCCGTGGGTTGCGACTCGTGTCGATGAACAATGGGATCCAGGTGGTTGAGTGGAGGGGTTCTTCTGAGAGCCATATCTGCAACATGCCACTCTGGCCCGGATTTAACCTAGACGAGAGGCTGGAATGGCCTGGTCCAGTCAATCGGCTGGTGGTGACTTGCCCTAGAATAATCGTTTCCATTTTTATCTTTTCCAACTCCATTTTCATTTATCCTAGAAGGATAATAATCAGGTCAATCTTATCTATTAACCTTTCATGGCGCCATATAACACATGAGTGGTGGTGTGCCGTTAAACCCTATACTTACCTTATCTTACCCTGTATACACATTGAACGATTTTATAAGATCACTCTAAAGCCTGAATTTATAATATTTAATAATAAAGGAGAATATTGCTATAATTAACCTGTGGGATCCCTACTGCAGTAATCTCTTTGATTGCTGTGGCACCTTCGCAAATCAATTCATTGATTGCAACCGAATGGCCCATGTGTTGAAAGAAGGTTTTTTGATCTGTCTCTGAAACCTCTTCAAGAGCATTAAGGTTAGAAGCCTGGTGTGTGAACTTGGTAGCAGTAAGGAGGTGGGGGCTTTTGCAGTCCGCTTGAATCCCGACTTAGCGGAAGCTGGCCAAGCCATCTGCATGTAACAGCGATCCCCATGTCCTTGGGAAGATAAATTCGTTGCTTGGGTTGATTCGGCATTCCGAACGGCAATCCAACAGCAAATCAATTCCCGTGATTGTATCATTGGGGATCAGTATTGGGACAAGTTTTTGCCCTTACCAGCTAGGTAAGCCAACTTGTGGCCACCAAGGAGTGACCTGTCGTTGGGGCCGACGGTTTTCCTATGGGATGCGTTTACCCATACATTATTCCTGGCATCTTCCCATTCCTTCAGTTTGAGCCTCACTGGTTTCCCACCCCCATGCATTATACAGGCTTAGTCTAGTTACAAGTAACGACCGAAGAGTATTAATCTCATGAGCATTCAACATGATATTTATCCTTGGTCATTTTGTTTATGGAGGTGACGATCAGCACTTCGAGTTTTGAAAAATCCTCTTTGTTGGTTTGCGTAGAACTTCTTGCCTTTGGAATCAATCAGGACATGGCTTCTGTAGAATATGACGATCTGTTAAGATCAAGGACTGAGAGAAATGTATTAATCTCCGGGCTTTCCTCGACTTTTCATCAACGAAAAAAACTGACCCTTGGGCATCTTCGCCATTTGCTTGAGTAAGTACCCAAGGTTGATATTGAGGTCGGTCCTTCCTTTTCTGTCAATTTGTTCAGGGCTTCCTCTAGAATAGGAAATTGTTTTCGATCGAAAACTCCCCCCTGTGGGTGCAGGGTAGAATAGGCCCACTGTATCCTCCTGCATGTCGTAAGAGGCGACTTAAAGGGGGTAACCTGTTGGCCGTGGGTTGCGACTTGTGTCGGTGGACAATGGGATCCAGATGGTTGAGTGGAGTGGTCCTTTTGAGGGCCATATCTGCAACATTCCACTCTGTCCCGAATTTGGCCTACACGAGAGGCTGGAATAGCCTGGTCCAGTCAATCGGCTTGTGGTGATTTGCCCTAGGATAATCGTGTCCATTTATATCCTTTTCAATTTCTTTTTTTCCTAGAAGGCGGCTGCTTAATCAGGCCAATCTTATCTATTAACCTTTCTGCTCCAAACGTGGAGGAGAGCAATATTGTGTCATCTGAATCTTGGAATTCAGCAATTGTCGCCTTTTCTTCAATGGAAGGTTTGTCATCATCAGTTAGTGCCTAAATAACAAGTTATGTTTGCAAAATATTATGACCGAAGTATATTATTATTATTATATCTATTTATTTCGCAAATCAAAGTTTACAAAAAGATATATTAATTAAACAACAAAAAATTTAAAAAAATACATGAGTACCAATTAGTTGTACAAAGAAACACATGAAGCTCATCTGCCTCTTGCAGTGTTGAAGTTAACAAACTGCCTTCGCGCTGCTGACCCAGTTCTTGCAAAGCGCATATTGTCGCCCTGTCTTCTGCTGATACTACATTAATATTTAAAAGCAATTCGCGTACATTATTAAGGTTACCTTCATTAATTAATCTTAGTTGTTGGTAGTCTAAATTTAGTAATGACAGACATGATCTTACATTATTCGATACGACAGATGAGCTTACATTAGTGAGCATAGTAGCAAGTCGAACTTTTGGGTTGTTACTAACGGTGCATTTAACCCAAAAATTAACAAAACGTAACAATAACTGAGTGCGTATATCTGGTCTGCCTACAAGCAGCGGTTAAAAAAACGAGACCTCGTTCTTCTATTAAGCTTAAGAACTCTCCTTACACACTTTCGCCAAGCAACACTTATTTTTTCAAGTGACTTTAAATCCAATTTTCATAAAGGACTACCATAGAAGCTTGTACAAAAGGTATCAAAAAGCCTAGTGCGAACGTCGGTGCGGCAAAAGCCGAATCTGGACATCAAAATATTAGTACGATAAAACAATTCTCCTACAGCTTTTTCGATATTCGCATCGTTGTTATCATAACCAATATAACTGCCTAGATGAACAACCTTAGAGTACTTTTGTAAAATAGCTCCATTCAGCCGTAATTCGAGATTGGTATAACATTGTGGAATATTGTAGCACAGCAGCATACTTTTTTTCACTATTGAACATTACATCGTATTCTTGTGCGTATTCTTCGCATATTGAAATCATAAGCTCGGCAGCAGTGACTGAGGGAGCAAGGAGTGTTAAGTCGTCAGCATATCCAAATGCACCCATAAACTGATGACCGACATGACAACCAACATTACTACGTTCAAGACGATTAAGCAGCTCATCGATATAAATACAGAAAAGAATCGGCGATAACACACCGCCCTGCTTTATGCCATTACTGCATTGGAATGTCTCAGGCACACCAGAGCCCCATTTAACTAACAACGATTGGTTGAAATACATATAAAGGAGCAACTTTACAATAGTAGGACACAAACCTCTATGTATCAATAATTGAAACAATTTAATATAATTAACCCTATCAAATGCCTTCGATGCGTCTAGCATCACAACATAACATGGCGATTTTTGATTGACATAAAAATCTATAACTTCTTGAACTACATAGGTACACTGAGAATTGGAATGGTCTGGTTTAAAACCAAACTGGAGGTGACTGGTGCTTAAAACATTTGAACACTTTGACAAAATAACGTTATCTAAAACCTTGCCTACAACACTACTCAGCGCTATCGATCGATAGTTATTGCTGTCGCTTGCCGATTTCTTTTTGTTTTTCAATAACGGAACAATCACCGACCTTGTCATTTCAACTGGAGTGAATGAATGAACAATCATTGAATTGAACAACAAAGATAAATGTGTGAACAATTCACGAGTGCCATTTATAATATGGTCCGAATTTACATTTTCATTAATGTCAGCCTTATGGGGCTTAATTTCCTCCACGGCTGCCGTGACATCACTGACTGAAATATAATGATCAGATTCGCATTTGCCTGAATTACATCTTTGCTCAACTTGGTCATTCAGAACCACTCTTAATCGCTCATATTCATCAACATTATATGACACACTATTAAACAATTCTTTGTATTTGGTAGAGAATAATTCACGAATAGCAGTCTCACCTCTCACATTATCTACAACTGCTGGCACAACACGTGACTTACCACTTCTTTTCTTAACCTCAGACCAGAAATCACGGCTTCTATCGGTTGTTAAAGCTTCCGCCATGCGTTCTACCGACAACTTATCCTGATTCCTGACAACCCATCTCGAAATTCTTTTATATTCGCGATTGGTCTTAATCATTATCTCCTTCACCCAGCCCACAATTGGCCTTCCGCTATCGACCCATAAATGATGCCAAAATATTGACTGCTCCTTATAAGGATTGACTAGGGTTTTCCAGCCTGTCTTTGACTTTCGTCTTACAGAAGGAATAGCCTTTTGTGCCGCTAATATACATGCATTAAGGATTGCTTCGTGATAATAAATAATTGCGTCGGTATGGTCAGTATGACATCACACGCTGGTGGTGCCATTGATCATTTTCCCGATATTGACACCATCACCTCTGTTGTTAACACCTTTGATTCTCCGCTTCCCCGCGGAACAAGACGGGATAAAAACACGAACTATTTCGTTGCTGACTATCGTCTGTATCATATATTTAAATCACAGGGACCGTAGCCTCATAAAGCAATGGCACATATAATTTTCACTCAGAACCTCAAAGAACACTTCTTCCAAATACATCAGATGCACCTCTAGGAGGGCCTCTGGGGGCTTTGCATATGATTTCAGTCATGCAGCCGCGTTGTGCTTGGATCGGGATGATGAGGAGCTTAAACGAATGTACACACATGTCCTGACATCCACACAGATTAGACACCCTCATTCATGCGTCGTCAGTTATCAAGAATCACAGGTTCGATTGCAATTCCGACAACCACAGCTTTGACCACGCCCCGTTACCACGCCATTGGTAATCAAAGTCCCAGATAAAAGGCATGTATCTGGTCTACGCGGGATGCCGTACATGGCCTCTGTTGCCACAAACGGCTCAAAGCTAGAGACAACGAACGAACGTACGCGGGATCAGTTGTGTGCCGACACTCTGCCACTTACCTCAACCGACACTTGTGTATTGTCCTCCGCTGCCACACGAACTCCACGTAAACTGTAAGTACAGGTTTAACTTTTAGAAGACTTTTACGTATATACCTTGTCTTCTTCCACACAGCGCTATATTATTGACACTATATTATCAAAGCAGTTGCACCTTATATTAGCAAAGCAAACCAAAAATTAAAAAGGACAACAACTCTGCTTGAACGGTCACGTACATAGCTATTGGAGGCAGTGCCCGATGTCCAATTGTGACACCCTGATGAACAACGTTATTGTACTCTTGAACTTGAACGTTATACACTTACTGTCTGAATGAGTCAGATATGGCGAGGTTATCCAAATAGTGAATTGTTTTGTGTCTGAAAATTCATCGACCACTCGCATATTGTCACTTAGTTTTTAGGCCCTTTGACACTTTGTATTGTGCCATTGAATACAATGTTAAACAATGATCGTTTTGATTAAGTCTTGTCATTACGTTTAGTTGAGAATCATGTCAAGAATAGCCGAGCCTCGAGGTATAGTATGAAACTATACCAAATTGTGATGAATTTGAACGATGTCGACCCATCATCAAGCGTTTTGTTAAGCTTTTAATATATGGCTTAATCGGTCAATTTGAAGTCAGAGCCTGCAACGAAGGGATATCCGTGCGACATAAATCAGATGGCTGCCTTTCTGTACGCCTTCAATGTAAAATAACCACATATTAATTAACATCCGTTAATTAATCGCAATAATCAAAGTCTGAAGAGTGTATCTTAATGTTAACACATCTTATCGCTTGAACTACACAGAAAATAGTGCTTACATTGCACACACAGATTTTACCCGGCATGAAAGTTGGATTACTTAAGAGAAATATTTGGTATATGGTAGTGATCTTTCGCCCGTGAGGTGACGCGTGACAGCTATGTTGTT
>CM067357.1:8577225-8664725 GCA_034190875.2 Urechis unicinctus
TGATTATCCCTTGAGTTCCTAGAAAAGAAGTAACAATGCTGTTGATTGATTAAACCATTATAAATGATCTTACCTGTGATGAGCAACATGAAATTGGCAGCCAATGACAATTGTCCATTCACATTTCAAATCTTGATAATTACACGGGTCGAGACGCGCTAGGACTGACATGGCTTAGATATGAAAACGTTGTGCGGCAGTATCCACTGAGTAAATAATACTTGATTTTGGATTTTGGAAAAGCTGGACTGTTTGTGGTGATGTATATTCACCCAGAAAACACAATGAATGGACTTCCTTGATGCAATTCGAATGCTAGATAAGGTGTGCTATATGTCATTCAGGTTTCATGTGTGGTATGAACATTTAGTGAATAATGGGTGCGATGGATGTGCTATATTCAGTGTTGTCTGAGCGATAATATGTGGTATGATCAATCTTCTAAAGTTCTATCTCGATCTACGGTCGCTATCTAATTGTTATTTTTTAACTTAAGTAGTTTCTGGGCGCATGCTTATGTCTACTTGTCCAGCTCCTTTGCTGTGGATGATTACACAAACCGGTCGTCACTGTTTTTGTTCATAATTGAATTTGGTATATAGTATATGGTGTGCGGTAGTTTCGTATACCCGCGTTTCGTACACAGGTCGTTTCGTACACCGATGGTTGTTTCGTACACAGGACTGGGAGTCGTTTCGTACACAAGACATGAACACAGGTCGTTTCGTACTCAAATGGGAATTGTTTCGATAATACGCAGACATGAACACAGAATACGATGTGTCTGCTCATATGTCTGTTATTGTTATCTTTTTCGAATTATGACATCGTAGGTCATTTTTTGCATTAATCATGAGTTATCCAGATGTTACGTCTTACCTGGCGAGGATGGTCAACTCGGCCTTGAGTTAATCGGCCACAAATCAATTCGGCCATGCAATTAATGTGAAGACTAAAATAAATTAAATGAAACAGCAGTAGTAATTATATAGTAGGGGATTTATTATAACAAACCTTTCAGATCTAACCGTTGGGGTTCACCATATAAAATTTAATCAATTCTAGTTAAAATAATGAATTTATTGAATGCCAATTCATAGTACAGTAATATGAGCTTCTCAAAGATCTAGCCATTCAAAACGTACATCGTTAGTTATGTTATGCAGAAAGCAAAATAATGTGTCACTTATATATACTTGTCTAATATTACGCATTTACGGGGGAGAAATCTACAGTTCAAATTGCTGTTGCGCACGTGCGTAAGTGGGTATCGCTGGCTACACCCCTGCACACACGCACAATCACATGAATATACGTAACCACCCACGTATACTTGCGCCAGGACCCACACGTTTAAATGACCTCTCGGCTGTTTCTCCTTTATAAGGAACAGCTTTTCTTGCATTTGCGGTAATAAGAAGGACACGCTTAATACCTTTGATATTTCTTGTGCTTTCCTGACACGAGGTAAAAGGCCAATGCGACCTGATTTAAAACTCGTCTGAGCATGGACACTCCACACTCAATGAGGCTCTCACGACTCACTGTAGGTTCCATCACAGTACCAACTTTCGCTTTCAGTTCTAGAATATATTACAAGCAAGAGTAACCTGTACAAGATCACAGCAACGTTACACATGGTGGGTTGTGAAGACGTTGAGTATATGATAACATAAGCGATTATATTGGCATAGATTTTACAGTGATTTGTCTTTATCTCGGTTACCCCTGTTGACACAGCCAACGACGGCACAGCCAACGACGGCACAACCAATGATGGCACAATCAACGATGGCACATAAATTTCGTATTATGAAATGACCCCTTTGATCAATGAAGAACGTGGGAAACATAACGCGCCGGCACGTTCCAAGCTACCTCTCGTCAAAGTGCAGCGCGCTGGCGGTAGCTTATACTCCAACATGGCGGCACCGGACCGTGTGACGTCACATGGGAAGACAATGTGGTCCATTTGAATTTTTCGAGTCAATGTCGAGGTCGTATGCTCGTCACGTGACCTAGCATCCAGCCCCACCACGCACGGGTTGTTCGCTTGATTGCCTTCACAGCTGCATCAATTCCCCCTCCCGCATCCCCCTAATTAATGTTTGAATCACAATACATTGCATATCTTAAACGTGTATATACTATTATGTTGTTTGATACTATATGCATCACGTATTAATTGTATATAGAGTAGGGGGAAATACCTACTTCTGCATCACAGCCGTCCAATGTGCCCTGCCTTAAACTGCCCAAAACACTCGTTAAAGTTTTTCTATGATTATGCAGTAGTCAATAAAAAAACTTTCAAATGCTGTTAATCAATGATGAGATACAGTATTGTGACATCATATTTGCTCATGCTAAAATTGCAAAATGTGAAAATGGTATAATGTGAACTTGTCGAAGAAGACAAAACGCGTCGCGATTGTGTAATATAGCCTGGTCATATTCAGTTGCCGTATTTAACGGGGGAGGGATGTGTTTAAATTCCCGATTTTGGTTCCACTGAGACAAGGATGGAGCAGGGTGGTCTACTTGCTGTTTTGATTTTAAGCACTACATTCGTCGTGGAGGGTACCCATTAGATTAATAGATGCTCTAGTCTACACAAGCCATCACATTTTTTCAAGCCAACTCTTAATAAAACTTTGTGAAAATAAATAATAAAACACGATACCAGATATTTTATATTTAGAAGTATATTACGTAGTTACTTCACTAAGCATTACATACGGAACAACTGCGGCCGCGCTTGTTCCTCAATGACGGGCATTTATATTTAAGATACATGGACGAATGATACATCAAACGAGAGCTAACGTATTGAATTTCAATAATATCGCCTTACTTTCCGCATTTTACTCTGTTTGAGCCATAAAAAAGGTGTGTTTGTGGAGCAATACGTGAAAATTCTTGGCGAGCATTTTTGACTTTTCGAGACTCGCTCCGTTTTGAATGATCTAAATCGGTTCGTAATCGTTACTCGCATCGTTTTTATTGTTTAGTAAATGACAAGATGACATTGTAATGTTTATGATCATATAAAATCTAAATAAATTGGCCAAAGGGAAAATAATATTAATTACGTACAAAATGTTACGGTGTAAACAAATGTATTTTTTTCCCAATTTTATCAGAGGCCCCCGACATAGGTACACACTTTTGACAAATTTAAGTATGATGTTACAAATGGGTGAGCCCCGTGAGCCCGTATCAGGGTCAACCACCGCTGATCGTGCGTCGTCGAACAAAGTCGGTTTTCGTTCATTTATCAATCTGTCCCCGATTATCCATCTATATACGGGTATAATTCAAGCATAGTGGAACACTTTGGCCAAATGTATTTTCTTATTAAATGGACCGTTTGGTCGTATTTTAGACTTAAAAATGTTCGATTTTGTCATGCCCGCGCCGGAAGAGCGTATAGCATGCCTTCACGCGGCCGACTCAAGATCGGTTACGTGACTGATCGCTTGGGGTCAAACAAAGTCGATTTTCGTTCATTTATCAATCTGTCCCCGATTATCCATCTATATACAGGGATAATTCAAGTATAGTGGAACACTTTGGTCAAGTTTATTTTCGAATCGATTGTAAATTTTTGGTCGAATTTTAAACTTTAATCTTTTGTCATGCCCGTGCCGTGCCGGGAGAGTGCATAGCTTGCCTTATCGGTATTATGTCATTCGATTCTTGAACTTAATGTGGTACCTGATTTATTTATTTGGGGTGTAGATTTCAAAAAATTATCCGTTACAGGCCAGTAACTTCAAAGACAAAATGCCGCTTGCGCTGGCGCGCGGAATTCGGCTTTTAGGGTTCAAGGAGTAGATGTTGAGCTGCTGACAATTACTTCGGCGGTTGCGCAAGCTGCGCGTCACCACCCAGATTTGGCACAAAACCGAGCAATACCATGAAATTTGAAACCTAGATAACTTTTTTACTTATTGATTTAAAAAAAATGAAACATACCTTATAAGAATCCTGTAAATTATACATTTCCTGTGGTATAATTTTACTATGATATTCAACATATAAGACATGAAAGGTGTCTGTTATCCCTTACCGTAGAATTTTGGCACAAAACGGAGCAATACCATGAAATTTGAAACCTGGATAACTTTTTTACTAATTGATTTAAAAAAATTGAAAAATACCTTATAAGAATCCTCTAAATTATACATTTCCTGTGGTTTAATTTTACTATGATATTCAACATATAAGACTGTTATCCCTTACCGTAGAATTCTGGCACAAAACCGAGCAATACCATGGAAATTGAAACCTCAATAACGTTTGTTCTAATTGACTTAAAAAAATGAAACATACCTTTTTGGAATCCACATGAGTATACCTATCTTTATGTATAATTTCAATGAGATACAATGAATTTGAAAAAAATCACTGACACCCCTACTTTTGGCTATTTCCTCGAGTGGGGTAATCAATCTACATGAACGAGGAGTTCGGGCAAGCCTTGTTTTGCGTGGAGGATTTTAAATGTCTCTATAATATCACTTCTTGTGCGCCTGTATCTCAGTGTTGCGAGATTAGGATATTTCATTCTATCAGAGTATGACAATTTCCTCAGTGGTATCGCTAGTTTTGTAGCTTGTCTTTGCACAAACTATATCTATCTTGCGGGAAGAGTTGCAGATTGCCTGTCCATATTCGAGGTGTGGCCTTACTTTGGTGAGTAGTAGCTATTCTGATCATCTCCTGTTTTGTTTGCCTTGGTGATTTTTTTGCTGGATATGGTCCTAAAATTTAAGTTGGTTGTCAATTGTTATACCCAGGTCCTTGATTTCTGATACTTTTTCTTGTGTGGTTCCGTCTATTTTCACTTGGAGTTTGTATTCTTTGTCAAAGGTGTCCTGTTTGTTGCTTATTTATATCCAGTTGCACTTGTCCGGGTCCTGGTTAATGATCCTGAAGATTTTAATGTCATCTGCAAATGTATCAATACTAGAGTGTACTATATAGGGCATGTCATTTGTGAATATAATAATCAGCACAGGTTCTAATACACTGCTTTGTGATATACCACTTGTAACAGACTTCTAATTGGAGAAGGTGCCAAATATTGTTACTCTTTGTTTTCTGTTGACTATGAATTTTTTTATCCAGTTGAAAGTGTCTCCCTTTATTCCATAGATATTGAGTTTGTTGAGTAGTCTATTGTGTGGGACAGTATTAAAACCTTTCATATAGTCCATGTATATAGTGTCAATGTGCTTTCCCTCGTCTATAGTCCATAAGTCAAGTACTTTGAGAAGTTGTAGTGATGTTCAACATTTGTTGACCAACCTGTATTGATAATCACTCGGCAGATTGTATTCTATTCCTTATTATGGACTCCATTAGTTAATGGCTCACACAGGTAAGGTTAGCAGGCCTGTAGGTACTGGCTAAATTGTAGTTCCTTCTTTGTAGATGGCATTGATATGTCCGGTTGTCCAGTGAGCTGGTATTGATCTGCTTTGTGTTGCTGTGTTTAACTTTAAGATTATATATAGGCATATTTTGTTTCTTTAAGTACCCGCGGGTATATACTGTCTGGTCTAGGGGAATTCTCAGTCTTTAACTTCTTTAGCATGTTGGCTGATATACCGAGCGTCTTCTTCACACAGCACCTAATATGCAATTTGGTAAAACATCATCGAAGCTGAGTCTTTGAATAAGTTTTTACTTCGCAGAACATGACAAAAGATATTGCAGCGATCGCGCGTAGGCTTGCAAGTTAACGTCATGCAAACTGTCACAATCACGATAAGGGTGTTGTGAAATGAAATCGCTGTGGTGTAAAATGTCGCCAGGGGGTGACGGGGGCATTCGGATGGGGGTTAGAGGGAGACGGGTGGGCGGGGTCGATGGTTGTGCGGAGGTGGTGTGTTGACTTTACCAAAGGGGGTGGGGGTGTTGACGATGACGGGGACCGGGGGAGAGGATATGGACGGGGAGGGGGTGGACAGGCAGATTGGAAATCCTAGCTAAGACCCTGATTAAAGGGCAGATCGATCAAATAACAACAGTTTTGACAAAAATGTTGTGCACTAGATATGTTGGAATATCATGCAATAATGTTTTTCATTTGAGTATTTAATTTAACATATCTTCAGGGTATGGTTTAAGGCCACATTATGCCCTACAAACCCAACACAATTTTAGTTACATTGCACATATGAAAAACATTTCCGTCCAAAAAGCAATTATTATGTTTTATCCTTTTTGAAGACTATTTGTTTGGTGTGAACTCAAAACGGGTTGTCATGACACTTTTGTAATTCAGTAATATGACTACTATACTACTAATTTGGAGAGCAGAGAATGATTTACCACATGTGTTAGCAGAATCCTCATTTGACAAGTTGAAATCCAATATCGTTATTCTTCATCACCATCCAAATGTCTTGTACTGTAATGGGTGAAATCACATTAACCTAAAACTCAATTGGTCATTTAGGCTATACCATAACACAGCAAGTCCTGATTATACCCTCATTTGGTCTCTGATGAGTGCATTATGTCATTTGTGGTTGTGGAGGTGCCTATGGCTGTGGCTCATCAGCATGTAACACTGGCTGCTTAGGTGATGTACAAGTGCTGTTCTGTTGTGTCCTACAGTTCCAACTAGAGTTTTCATCAAGTACAATCTGTTGTTGTCAGACTTAATGACTGGCAGAACAATCTAAAGTTTGTATCAATACATTGTCACCTATCCGTAGTGGCTAGAGTGTTTAGCTCGGTGGCAGCTGTTAAATGTCTTGTTCCTTGCCTGGTAGTAAGGTGAGTAGGTAAGGCTAAATATTTGTCCTCATTCTTAGCGATGTGTTGTTAATGACAGCAGGTTACTTGGTTGGTGTTTTCTGCTTTTGATTAGGGTGTTTGTTGGCAGAATCCTTGTTGATCTGTTTGTCATGCTACCTCATACAGCTGCTGTGTGATTCCTGATATCTCTGCTTTGTGTATCATTTTATCTGGAGTCTCATGTTAACAGTTTTTTGGCAATGCGGTACAGTTGTTTACGGTTTTCCGCATTGCGGTACAGTTGTTGAATTTATGTGACTATCAATGCACATGGCTGGTGAACTACATTGAATCGTGGTCATTTAAAGATTGTGTTCTTTTTCCACAAATATTCACACTGTTGTTAGCTCTGCTCTTGAACAGAACTCCTCATAATACCATTACTCAGCCGTCTGTCCATCGATCTATTTATAATTGTTGATGGCAGGTTTTCTTGTAAAGGATGCTCCCTTCCCGAAATTAAACATGGACCCCTTCATGTTGATTGCTAATTTCCTACCAAAACTCAGCCCTACGTGACATTTGACCCTTGAGTTATTGGATAAGAATGTATGCATAATCACTTTAACCCAATGGAGAATAATTGTTGATGAACTGTTTCTTTATAACTGTCTGAAATCACACATGGACCCCTAAGATGTTTATTTTCCTTGCAAACTTAACATTTTCTCTGCTTGACATTTCACCTCTTGGGTATTAGAGGAAAACTTATAAACATTTTTCTTGTGTGATGTAAACCCAATGGGGAATAATGCATATAGCTGCTCAGCAAAGATTGCCATTTAACTTCACTCATTTAAGTCCACTTTGACCTCTGAGTGATTGATAAAAACTGTCAAGAAATCCCCTGTTCAATGTTTCCTCAAGTGAGAATTGAATCTGCTGAGCAATCGGGTCAAAATATAAAGTGTGGTTGGACCTTTACTTAAAGAGGTTATCAATGACCTTGACTTTAATTTACAGGTCACATCCTTAAAAGCACCAGCTTTATATCTGGTACATTAGAGTGGGGCATTTTGTCAATATGGCGCGGAATGTTATTTATACAAATACGAAAGTCTTTTAGGATGGAAAATATGGTGGCACCTTATATAAGAGAAGTTTCTTTGACTTTATTTTGAGGTCACAACCAATAATAAGCAGCGTGTGAAGCAAATGTATTTTTGATGGCACGCTTCCATATACAGATAGCCAACCCCAATTAAGACATTGAGGCCTCTTATGTCAATGGGTCCTTGCAAAATAAAAATCAACCCTGCCTGACCTTTGACCCCCTAGTAATTGTTAAATATCTTGTTTGATGTAAACCCAAAGGGGAATAAGTTTTGATAGCACGTTTTCTGCCCTACATTAGGTACATCGCTAACTAAGAAACAGCCCTGCATAACCTTTGACCCTTGAGTTATTGTTAAATATTTTGTTAGATGTTAACATAATGGCCAATAAATTTTAATAGCACGTTTCTTATATAGCCAGCAAGCAGCCCAAAATAACACATGCACTACTATTAATGCCTCTTCATCAAGTAAAAATGAAGAATTTGAGATGCTGTTTTAAGCAATCAGAAGACCTCTTGTAATTTCTTAAAAATCTAAATCAAGTATGTTAGGATCTGGGATTGGATAGGTCATCCATAGCCTTGACATAATTCCCAATTACACCCCGTCAAGTAAAGAATATTTGGTACTTTTAGGTGGCCCATTTTGTCAATTTAGTGGGTAGAATGTTATAAATGTACTGACCAACGCACCTAAGCATATACCTCTTTTGTGGTATTCAATTTGGTGGCCGATGTGGCTTAATTTGAGGCTCCTGTGGCCACATAAAGTGTGCCATTACATACAATGTAATCCTATAAACGTTACAATCAAGTCTGGTCATGAAATTTCATTTTCAAAACCAACAGAGTTAACATGGACCACTCTCATATACTCCACGCCCAATAGGTACATAGATACTTTCATAACAATGACGTTTAAAAAAGTCTCATGAACATCTATCAATTCATGAACATGCGTTACAGGAGAATTCGAGCTGATGAAACCGAATACATTAGAATGAAAGGCCCCTGATGATGTCAACGATGTATATTGCTAGTGGAAACAGTATCAAAAGGCATAAAAGAACACATACTGGCGAAAAACCTTACAAATGTGACAATTGTGGAAAGTCGTTTGCCTTTAAAAGAGCTGTGACAGGACATATGATAACGCATGCAGGTGTAAAACCCTACAAATGTGACACTTGTGGAAAGTCGTTCACTCAAGGAAGTACTCTGACAAGACATATGAGAACGCATGCTGGCGAAAAACCCTTCAAATGTGACACTTGTGGAAAGTCGTTTGCTCATGGAAGTACTCTGACAGGACATATGAAAAGGCATACTGGTGAAAAGCCTTACAAATGTGACACTTGTGGAAGGTCGTTCACTCATGGATGTACTCTGACAAGACATATGAGAACGCATACAGGTGAAAAACCTTTCAAATGTGACATTTGCGGAAAGTCGTTCACTCAAGGAAGTCACCTGACAGGACATATGAGAACGCATACTGGCGAAAAACCTTACAAATGTGACATTTGTGGAAAGTCGTTTGCTTTTGGAAGTCATCTCAAAGGACATATGAGAACGCATACTGGCGAAAGACCTTTCAAATGTGGCACTTGTGGAAATTCGTTTGCTCGTGGAAGTACTCTGACAAGACATATGAGAACGCATACTGGTGAAAACACTACAAATGTGACACTTGTGGAAAGTCGTTTGCTCATGGAAGTCATCTGACAGAACATTTGAAAAGGCATACTGGCGAAAAACCTTGCAAATGTGACATTTGTGGGAAGTCGTACATTTTTGGAAGTAATCTGACAGGACATATGATAACGCATACTAGTACAGAACCTATCAAGACATATTCGGAAGCATACAGGTAAAACTGATGAACCCACCTGTTCATCAAAGAAATTGATATCTGGATCATTGCTACTGAGTAGACTAACAGTATCTTCTGTGTCTAAGTCATGAGCATTCAAAACCTTTCTTCAAGCAAGGACAACATATTTGATATGGTGTTTTCCAAAGCACACATAGCATTAATAAGTTTGTACCATCGACCCCCGTTGGTGTGAATCAGAGAGCCTATGTAATCTGACGTCTGTACAATGTTGGGTCTCATTGTGTTATGTAGGTGAGTTAGGTTCCTTCTGTAGGGTTAACCATTGATAACGACATAAGCTGGAAGAAATATGACAAGAATGACCCTCTTACGTAGAAAAGTACGATTCACTATGGTTGTTATAATTCTAAATGCATGACTGTAAATACATGTTTTGGCAATAACATTACGGTATAATGGTGAAGTTTTTGAATGAAATAAATAAATATAATGTTGAATATCATGTGTGTCTGCAAACATTTCCCCATGATGAATACATCTACTACTATGGCTCCTACAGGAAATTGCCATAGCCTCATCTAATTAGTTCATATCAGTATCCAAACGGAATCAAATAGCACGGACCAATGGGCGAAAGATATATTGGCTTCTTGTATTTATCAATTGCTTTGATGTCATCCCTACCTGCACTCCGTCCCTCCCTAACAAACCTCTCTCTCACATTACGCTTTTCCGTGCCTTCCCATCTTCGCCTCCCTGCACTGCACTTTTTGGCATGTACTAGCCCCCAACCTCTTCTTAATTCATTCCAACTTCGTTTCTCCTCCTTTTCAAGTTGTAAAGGAGGAGAAACGAAGTTGAAATTCAACCCTTGCCCCATCCCCAAACAACCGTCTCTCCCTTCTCCAACCTCGGCACCCCCTTTTCTTCTCTGCCTCCTCGCTAACGTTATTGCCGTCAGCAAAACTCATTGGCCATTTGAATGACATATGAGGTGATAAATAAGTATTTGTCTTGTCATATAATTCTCCGAGCAAATGTTAAATGCCACCATTATATGTTTTGCTATCTGATAACTGTGTGACAAACCCGAATTTGTGGATTAACTGATGTAATTGGCTAAACCATCGATGAAAAGTGTCCTAACATCTCATCCGGATGTCATCTGAACCTATTGGCGAACTGCCTATGCTCATTCAAGATAAAAACACATTGTCACGTAGATAAGACTAGTTATCATGCTCTGTCGGTGGCGTATGCGTGCTTTGCATCGGCAGTGCATTAGCTTATGCAAGTATGGCTGCGCAATTACTGACATACCATTGAGGTTCCTTGTGTAGTGGCTTACTTGAGGCACACACACACACAAAAACGCTCACAATGATGTTAGGACAAAGGAACAAACAACATCCATTGCATATGTTTCACGTGAAATATTGTGCAACGATAGCTATGATCGTTTATTTATTCTGTTCATGGACCGTGTAGGTTTCTATGTACTATGTTATCAAACGAATATGTGACAAATTAATAAGGTTACGCGTTAAGTGGTGTAATCCGATGCAACGAATTGTCAGAGATTATGAGTAATTCATGGCTTACTTAAATGCATTCGTCAATTATTTGACAAAGACCCGTTCGTCTCACACGCAGCATCATTTGTGTGCAATTATGCTTTTGTCGTCGTTTATTCCCTTGTCATATCCTTAGATGAATCCACACTTAATGCGAATTAGGTGGAAATAGCTTTCAGTCACATCGCTTTAAGACAGAGCTTGCAACGAAGGTATGTCTTTGCTACATAAAGCAGATGACTGCCTTTCTATACGCGTTCAATGTAAAATAACGAATTATTTTATGCAAAATATGAAAGGCCATTATGTCTTTATTGCAAGCGGAATCAACATAATTAGACATAAACATACCCTGACAATTTACATCTTAGGTGTATTTTGAAAGCTTTATTGTACCACATATATAACTCATATCCAAAGTTGCCTTGAGTATGGTTATCAAAGGATACATAAATGAACATTATGGGATATTTTTAGTGACCAAATTTGATGGTTATACCACCAACTCCGTCAGTGGGGCCGACGACAAACATTTAGCATTGTCCATCAAAACAATCCACATCACTATTTGATGCCATGATATACACAATGGATACATATGCATATCATTATTCAATAGTATCAGTGGTAAGGTACTCGCTGATCTGGTCACTGAAGGATTTATGGCACAATTGTTAGGATCAAATTATAATAAAATTCTACTGCATTACAGTGATGATAGCATGAAAACAATTTCAGACAAACATTAAACCTATTAAGCAGGGCATTTCTTCTTTACTATGTTGTATGCCATCATCGGTCGCAAACACGCCACCGAGCCGTGTCTTTTGTTTTCACTATCTTTAGTTCCTTAGCAACAGTCCGGATGCAGATACTGATATACTTCAGTATTGAGTAACGCAATTGTCACTCCGTTTCTACATTATGTAAAATATATTCCGATCCTAGGTTTGTATTTTCTTGCGTGCTGCCAAGATACACTGAATAAGGGATGCGCCTCAGAATGTTCCCTGGTGGGTGTATATATTATTTATTTTCTCAGCAAACTCTTTTATCATGGCTTCCAGTCATGTATGTTTGTTTTTCAATGGTAAAATCGCTCTGTAAAAGCTTATCAACAACTAGCCAAGGTTTCTATCACTGGGTATGTTTTGATCTTGAAGTGCATCGCATGCATACAGGTAGCTTGCGAGACAAAGCAGCGATCCATCTGAATATAGAACATTATTATGTGTACATATGACATCTCTATATCGCATATATTTAGTACATAAAGTTGTGTTATTTGAAGGTGTTATACAAGGTATCATGAGCAAATGTTTTGCTTTGAACTCGTCAGTATCACGAACAAATATCAATTAGATCTCCTCTAGAAACTTACTGTAGCCTCAAGAAAAAAACTATAGAGCGCGCATGACGATGTGTTATCTGCAACAGCAACTTAATCACAAATTCATGTATTGGCCAATTGTGTGACCGACTGCCTTGGATGCTGAGACATATTGTCTATCTGTAGTGACTAAAGTACGAACAGAACTTCATAAGGTTCCACAACAAGTTTTATTCAGATAGAGTTGCATGGTGCATAATTTATCAGGAATAAAGATAATGGAGAACAAATGAAAAATCGGAATACAAGGTGCAGGAATTAAATCATCATTAACAAAATAAATGCACTGGAATGATAAAAATTTTCTAAGGCGCCATAATCAAACAACAGTTCATGCTATAGTTCTGCATTAAATATTGACAACGGAGGCCACATTAATCCCACGGTAAGTGATTTGATGCGACGCGGGAAAACACTTTTAGATGTTGCTATCCCGTATTATCAACATTTACATAAAGTAACAAAAATAGTTATAAGTAATAACTATGTTATAGGTGGTTCATTTAAATAATTCAATTTTGTTTTTCTATATTTAGCACATACTGCTATTGCGTACGTCATCGATGTTAGGCTGGATGATTGATACAACGCGTGCTGACCGTTTACATAGGTACTGTGCCGGGTGATGGCATGGTAAGTCATTGAATTCTAAACTGGGCTCTAATCCCATGCAGTTCTCGTCACCTTTCCAGTTGTTAGGCTCCCCAGGGCTCCAATCAGAGAAGCCATCATCCACTTTGGAGATGCCCAGGTTGACCCATAACCAGCATCCCTCGTGCAGTTCGTCGGTTCCTGACACGAAGACATAATGTGCCTACCAAGCGTATGACACGGAATAACAGACCTTATCAGTTGTTGTTACTGGTAACGGCACCATGCAGACAGCCTCTCCGTACGTATAACGCTCACGCAGAAAGCGGAAGTAGGAAGATATATCTGCTTCCTTGTTATTGACGAGCTATTACAGGGTTACTGTGCTGGCGGTTGTGATGTTTGTCTGCCATTGACATGCTTCGTGCATCAGGTTAAGACTTACTTGTTGATCTAGCGGTTGAAGCCAGTATGGAAGCAAGTTCTGTTCATCAGCGCTAACGATAGATGCCAACTGGAAACCGTGACCGTACAAAGGACAGAGGTCACGAGCAGCGTGCCACGTGACAGGACTCAGACCAATGATGTACGACGATTCCTGTGTGTCTAGCATAGCTATGTTCCCACCTGGCGTCGGTACTGCTAATCAAGGCACATATATTAACATCCATACATACAGTGAAAATATAGATATATGAATTTCACTTTCTACAAAAATATATCCTATTTAAATTTTATTCCTACTCGACATGTTGCCAAATACCGCGTTGAACACCAGGCTAGTGTTGTGTACAGGTGACGTCAGGCGGAGATAGCTTATTCTGCACATGTTTTCCTTGATAGAAAAACTGCCACAGCTATCACCCACCATGGAACATTCAAAACGCGCATCCCAGGGTTGAATCCACTCGCACAGTGTGTACCACTGCTGTTGGTTGAAACTGGACATTTGTATGAATTTGTGTGATAAACGTTGTGTCCACATAATAGCAGCTCAAAATGCCAACAGTCACAAGTGCAAATCGCATGTTGTGGTATTAACACTGGTAGTATGGTATGTGCTATAACGGTATTATTGTTTACCGAACTAGGTGTCTGCACGCACGCTAGCACTCTGTTATATAGTAATGTCCGAGGCCTAAGACGCAAACTTGGCCTCTCTCAGCACGTGGGGAAGCACATGAGGTATTATCAACAGTGATACCATTGCAAAGCCGCAATCGGCCAATATTATTCGTGTGTCTGCCGCTACCGTGAATTCTACATCACTATTGATCCATGTTTCTTTGAATAAGCTTAATGTAAGCATGAGGCAGTCGATGCGACTGAATAATCGCAAATATGTCATTTTCCCATCACACTTTGTCTTGGTTCCCAGCCCTAAGATGCACATTTACGGAATCGTCTTAGCCTAATATCAACAAACGATCCACGTCTAACAGGTAACGCACACTGACTGATCGATATTCTCTGTGAAATTAGTATGGATTGTATGGATGACAAAAGAAGGCACATTTTGTGCCGGATACTTGCAACAAAATCATCTAGAGACCTGAAACTAGGGACCCTACCCACCACTCCGCTCAGGCATGAGTACAATGGGCAACAATGAGACAGGATGTTGAAACTGTGATCCTGATAGACTTACACGTCCATCGACTCACAGACTTTGACAGAGCGGTCAAATCACGCCAAAAATTAAACATCTCCGTAGTACCTTAGCTACACGTCCATCGATTGGCTGATATATATACCAATGACAATACCGCCGAGTTACATCATCTTTCTGGATGTATCCATGGCACATCCATGATAGAATGACTATACAATTGGTTTCAAAAACACGCCCGTTGCTAGCGATGGTAAATATCGACCAAGGGGCAAATGGTCGTAAAAATGGTCATGTAACCTACCACACCCATGGGATAACAAAGATCGCAGTCGAATCAAGAGAAAACGTGCAGTCACCGTTCATACTATATGATTCTATAGTTACACAATCGTTATAGCTTAATCAACTTTTCTTTGCCTTAGTTCTCTTATCTCAGGTGAGTGTTACATAATACACAATGATTTGAATCCACATAGAAAGTGCGTAACACTCCTGTAAGTTGAAACTGGACATTTGCAAGGATTTGTGTGACAAACGTTTTGTTCACATAATAACAGCACAAATGCCAACAATCACCAACGCAACTCGCATGCTGTTTGGCTGATACAAGTAGTTTAGCAAGTGCTTCAAGATGCATAAACTCTAGCGCGCTATTATATAGCAATGTTCGATTACCTTTACACAAACATTGTTAATGCTATTGCAATCGTAATCCTGAATATATTCTCATTTGCTTCATTGTGATGTGTCGTTCAGTGATGCTTGCTGCATAACAACCCACATTTACGGAGCTGAACTAATAGATCGGTAATCAAGCACCTGTCTGCACCCAGCAAAACTCCCAAGACGACAGATGTTGTTATAACGCTATTGCCTATTCCCGGCGAGGTACATGCCGAGAAACGATACGCAATGTATGACAACCTCACAAGAATGCATGTTCTAATGAAGCTGCTCAAGCGCTGGAGAGTCATACAAGTTATAATTCGAGATGCAGCAGCAGTTAAGAATCATCTACGATCGCCAAATACGACAATTAACGGTGATGACGTCATAAACAAAGTAACAGAAGCGCTGTTCATCATGTACATTTAAATCTCTTCTGCTGCCAGTGTCACCCCATTTAGTTTTATGAGTTATGATTTTGAGTTGCCCCTGCACCAAAAAAAGCCCACAGTTCTACCAAATTATCAGGAATGCGGCATTATTATTATTTCCATTAAATGGAGGCCCGATGCTTTACGAATTAAATTATCACTTTTCGGTTCCAGTGTAACTGAACCTTTGAGAACCATTACTTTGGCCTCACTGAGCAAAATAAACACAGTAACCTAAGATGCTGCATTGATATTGCAAAATTCATACTGGCATTTGTAATGAATACGGTCCATCACCTTCCGTTAAAAAATGTTTACGACCACAACTTATCTACCAGGATAGGTTCTTCAAAGTGAATATATCAAGTAATTACTTGACATTGAGGTGTGACCTACGTTGAGTTGGTCCTGTTGATTGATGGGTACCAGCGTCTGCCAGTTTATCATGTGTAGTAAACTCATAATGTTCGTGCAGTACGGTAATGATGCTAGTGCCATAAGGCGGTCCCGAGTTACTTACTAAATATTGTCCTAGTTAGTGCTGATCATTAATTTCCACTGATAATAAGGACAAGTGGTTTGAACAACGGCTTTTGTTGCTGTATATGCCAAGACGGAAAAGTGAGTCAGTTCGCGTCTGAGCAACTACGCAATCAACTGCTTACTTGTTATGCCAGACAATCACACTGTTGATCGAGAATTTCTGCTAAATATTGTGAATATTGATTCATGTGTTAGGTTATTACCGTTGAATACTTTAGCTACCATGTTAGTATTGATTTTGCCTATGGCGGAATCAATATTGGCAGACGGGCCAAAGCGAATATGAGTGTTACTGAAATGGAACTTCCACCTCAGCATGATTGGTTGTTGTTCAACTGAATTGTTTGTTCCGTACATTTACTTTGTACATCACCTAGTCATGTTCCAAATCTAATGTTCCTATATTTAACACTACAGGCTCTCTTCACATCCTCCTGAACAGCATCCTCCATATACACAGCCATTGTGTTGCAAACCTTCAGGTCGATTACGAACATAGGTAAGCCGTATCTGCTTGCCTGCATTATGTATGACGGGCTCCTTAGGAAAACATACAACGTTAATAGCTAGGCCATCTACAGAGTTTACAAGCAATGGGCCGAATGGCCGTGCATATTATCAATAAACGAATCACGAACACTACGTAACATTCCCCTGAGAACTGAGAACTAAGACAACACCCGGCCAAACGGTATAGAGATCCATAACTCATTCTCACTTCAAAGATATTATCGATCAAACAGTCTTTTGGGTTGGCTATCGGGCCAAGAATATCATGTAATAATCACCTGAGTTCTGAGAACTAAGAAAATGTATTATGGTAGTTCCTTGGAGACATCGAACCGGGTGACGTCATTTGGCTCTCTTGTCATCGACATGGATATCACCCAATAAGAAATAGTGTTAAATAACTATTGGAAGTAAGCCAGCACCTAAAAATGCCACATGAACTCTTGTATTGATGGTGTTTTTAAATCAGATAAAATATACACTACATGCTCTTTAACCTCTAAGTTATTATTGGAAACATGTTTGCACAACATGACCGAGTGGGGAATTTGAGTTGCTGTTTTTAAGCAATCAGAAGACCTCATGTAATTGTCTTTAAAGCCCTGAAGGAGACTGATCAAATGTCAATGAGGGGGTGCACCATGTATAATAAAACATCATCATCACAAAGAGACGTAAGAGCTGTGGGAGGGTCATCTGTGCTTGTTAAACACGGTGTCCCCCATGAACCCATTCCTTTTAACACTCCTCTTCAGGCTTTAGCCATTAGTATCACCCTCCAAAAAACACATCACTTAGTGCTCTCTGTAACTACCAACATGCAACAAGTTTTACAGAGAGACATTGATCATTTGGTCAGTCAACATCCATCCCCACATTTGCTGCTTGTCGATTTCAATACCCACAGCGATTTGTGGGGGGATGTGAGGACACCGACGACAATGGTAAACAAATAGACAATTTCATCATACAAAATGATCTTGCTATATTAAAAAATGAATCTAATGCTTATCTCCATCAATGAACCGGATCCTTCTCTGCCATATACCTTAGCCTCTGCTATCCTTCCCCTTTTATGAAATTTTATCGATGTGTTTTCCGTCTTTTTTCCCCATTTATCCTAGAAGGCGGCTACTTAATCAGGTCAAACTTATCTTTTAGCCTTTCTAGGCGCCATATAACAGAGGGTTAATGCGCCGTTTAACACTATACTCATCCACTCACTCACGTAAACGTACGGGCGGACGTCTATTATATACCAGGGCAGTCAGCTTCATCATAACTGATCATGGAATGATCCTATTTTCTTGGATTAAGAGGCTTTTTTATCGTTCAGCATTCCAACCGTAAACGTCATGATTCAATGCAAACCCATGTAGAATGTATCTTTGGGTAGTTTGTATCAACATGTTTGATCTCTTTTGACTCGAGCAAGACAGAGCAATTCTGCAAAGAATGAGTCATCTTTCTGCCGCATGATCTCACCATGTAATAGTAAGTTTGCCTGTCACAGATAATACAGGGTAAAAAGATATAACTTTTATCAACGGAGCAAGTTGGAATATATCACCAGCTGCTAGAATGCACTCACAACCAAACAACGTGGTTGCATCCTTCACGCCTTTGATCTCGTTTAGTCTTTTGTGAATGAATCCGTGCGTGAGAATGTAAGTGAGTCATTCAATTGGCATGTGACCGATTGAGTGAATGAGTGAGTCAATAAGTATATGGTCAAGTCAATGAGTAAATGCAGAAGTGGTTTGTGTGTGTGTGAAATAATGTACACATGAAAAAGCAGTGAGTGGGTGAGTGAGTGAGTGCGGGCGTGCGGACGTGAGTGGAACATCAGTTATGTACTAGCTAATATAGCGCAGTTGGTGGGAATGGCTTGCAATCTACAATAACAGTAATATCTTTGAAATAATTACCCATTATTGATGTAGCGTCCATTGAATAGCCCGAACGTGCTAGACTACACGTGCACAAATAGTGAAGCCCTAACGACTCTTTTAGCATCTTGTAATATATCTAATCTGCATTTGTTAACGCAATTGGGCATTATTCACATTGTGTGTGAATAACATAGTCATGTGCCAAGTCGAAAGGCCTTAGATTTAACACTACAGGCTCGCTTCACATCATCTTGTACAGCATGCTCCATATACACAGCCATTGTGTTGCAACCCTTCAGTTCGATTAGGAATATAGACAAGGTCTGCTTGTCTCCGTTATGTACTACGGGTTCCTCATTTGACACGACTTCTCAAAGGGTAATATCGATGTCGATGACAAGAGGGCCAAATGACGTCACTCCGTTCGATGTTTCCAAGAAATCAGCGTAATATTTTTTCTTAGCTCTCAGAACTTAGATGACTATTATATAAAATTCTTGGCCCGATAGCAAACCCAACAGACACATTGGTCGATAATCTCTTTGAAATTAGAATGAATGAGACATTGATCCGTACCATTTGACCCGTGTTTTGTCTTAATACGCAGATCACGGCATATGCACGAGAGCTTCATGTACATTAGCACATCAATATTTTATCAGAATGCTGAATGTTAGTTTGCCCTAGGCATATCATATCAAAAAACTTGGTTATCAATTAAATGGAAGAGAAACATATGTGTTAGCTAATAATAAGAAACTAATGATAAAGTAAGTTTGAATAAATATTTTGATATCAAATAATAATAACTTATGAAAGGCATGATGGCATATGCTTAACAGGTGAATGCTTGTATGTGAATGCTTCCGTATGTGTCACAAAAGAATCTGGGCAATGCTTTAAATTCGCAATAGCAAAATAAACAGATAATACAAAGTCACATTCAGTGATATAAATCTATTCGAGTGTTACACGATAACGCCAATAGATAGCTCCCAAAACACCGTGTAATTCTTGGACCAATATGTTTATCTTGACTATGGGATTTTTTCAGCATATTGATTGACATGGGTCTGCAGTTGATTAAGGCAGTTGAATGGTGGTCGAGTGCCAAAATCTTTATAATCGAAACTACGGGGATCCCAGGGAAAGACAAATAAGGGTGGGGTGCGACGGCAGTGGCCACCACTTCCATACATGCTTGTCATAAGCAGAGGTGGTGACTCGGCGCTCGCGAGCTCGGCATCGAGAACTGAGTGGTTGTGGTACTGATATTGTATTACACTTCACATAATATGCTAACAGTTATGCGCTTTTATCCTCGTGTAACATGGTCAATGTCTGCTGGTACCCTGGTTTTTTTTCTAAATGCACCCCCCGACGCCACCAGCGCTTGGTACCAGCGAACATATTGAATATCTGGCGAGGCGAATACTTGGCATTGTCTCAGGTTAAAAATCAAATTATTGAATAAGAAAGAAAGCCCAATAAAATACAACATAGTTCACTCAATGACAAATATATTCGCGCAAGGGACGTTATTAGATGGCAATGTCTAGTATTATGCACTTGACATTTTCTATTCATTGTGATTTCGCAGCAAATGTGGGTCCTTTTCGGCAGACATGCTGTTTATGGTGAACGTGGCAAGTATATCCCAATGCGTGCAGCTTTGTCGCCAGAGCAGCTGTATAATACTTCCTAAAAGATACTAGTAACTATGTATGTGTGTGCCGTTAAGAACAGTTCTATTGTAAAGGAGAGAATAGTTGTGAGCTGATTACGAAAATCACATTTATATGCGTGCAGGTAAGTACCTAGCTAGGTAGCTAAGAAATTCGCAATCAACCTTAGCCTTAGTGTATTTCACATGTAGTCTTTCAAATAATGCCACAATACAAAGCACGGCAGCATAATGCTCATATTCATGTCATCACAGGAGTTTAGGAGAGAGAGAGAGAGAGAGAGAGAGAGAGAGAGAGAGAGAGAGAGAGATAGAGAGAGAGAGAGAGAGAGAGAGAGAGAGAGAGAGAGAGAGAGAGAGAGAGAGAGAGAGAGAGAGAGAGATTGTGACGTATTCACAACTCCAAAGCTACAACGACCACATGTTACCCCGATGTCGGTAGCAAAGATGATTGCTGGAAGTTATGTGAGATCATGAAATACCTTTTGTGATTTCCATCCGAACGCCAGCTGACAGGATCTACAGCCGTTCCACATTTGGTCCACGACTCTAGTTACTTTGAGCAACTGCGTATTCTTAGAATGATTGCAATGAAGCGGAATGGAATGGTGATAATAATTGTTTCGATTCTGTTGAACATTGGCACACCAAGTTTGATGCCAGCTAGGAATATTGCACTCCTTTAGAGAGCTATAGTTAGGATGGATGTGCTTGTGTTTTCGGGGATCATTTCATAGTTGCCGCCCTACTTGTGGAGTGATATCACAGGCGCAAGAAGTATTATGTCTTACCAATCAGAGCTGCAATAGAAGAAGTTTGGGACAGATTTGTAAACGGATGGGGGACCACTTGGAACCTCAGTGTAGTGGTGTTGTGCACGTTCGAGAAAACGTGCGCAATGCGATATACGCGCGACCTTGAATGAGTCTTCCCACCCCGATTTAATCGTTTGTAAAGATTTGCCTCACATCACCTGTCGTATGTTGTGAGCATTCAGAGTGATTTTTATGAACCTTTAACGAGTGAGTGGGTTTCTTTGATTGATTATGGGTGAGCCAACTTTTGTTATTTTATACATAAAATCCAATAAATAGATACGAGCAAGATAAGAATCAATTCAACTATCTCTATCCATACCTCATGTATATATGATAGTTGTTCATTCAGTTCACTGAATCTTTGACAGTTTAGAATCATTTGAGGAGTTGATGGACCCCACGCCCAATCAATCACAATTTGTTGCAAACATACAAATTTAAATAGTCACCTAGGATTTTACCACCAATGGCAGTTAATGATGACAAGTAGGCATTACAATAATAACATGACAAATACAAGTTTTGTTTTCAAATATTGTGTAGTTATTTCATGGGGGCTACAGAACCTTCACAAAACATAGCCATTGTCCAGGAGCCGAATTATCTGAAGAATGTGTTTAATGTAAGATTAATTTGATTCGAAAAGTGATTGACCAATTAGTATGAATTTATGACAGTGTTAGTTGTTTGTGAGTCATGTTTGTAACGTGAGTTCCAAACCTAGAACATCATCATACCTAAGTTTCGCTCATTGATTGGAACCAAGAACAATACGGGATATCAGACACCTAAGATTCTGAGCCAGACTGGTCCATCACCACTGACAGATTCCTCTAAAATGATGATTCCGACACACGATAATGCCTATTTTGCATGCGGATGGAAGATGTCCTAGAATCACAGCACAATTCCTGTGGTGTCATATCGCACCTGGAGATTTATTGAATTATCAAAACATAAATTATAATGCACATGATTATGTTTCTCTTGCAAAAGCAACTTAATCAAATAGTCATATGATGGCAAATTGCATAACCAACTGCCTGCGTTGTTATTTAGCACAGACTGCTACTGCGTGCCTCATCGATGCTAGGCTGGATGATTGATGCCCCGCGTGCCGACCGTTTACGGAGCTACTGGTACGGGTGATGGCATGGTACGTCATGAAACTCGTAATTGGGATCCGATCCCAGGAAGTTTTAGTTACTTCCATAGTTGTTAGGCTGGTCATGGGTCTAATCAGTGAAGCCAACATCCAGCCTGGAGATGACCGGGGTAGTCTACAACCAGCATCCCTCGTGCAGCGAGTCGGTTCCTCATACGAGGACCAAGCATATCACGCAGAATATCAGACCGCATCAGTTACGATACCGTAACGATAATGGTTACGATACCTTGCAGACAGCCACAATGTATGCATAACGTTGACCATGGTAACAAGGGGACAAATATCTGCCTTCCTTGTTATGGCTGTCAAACAATGAATAATTACAGTGTTAGTGGGCTGGCGGTTTTGATATTTATCTGCTATACATATACCCGTTGATCCAGCGGTTGAAACCAGGAATGCAGCACGTTTAAGCGATATATGCCAACTGGAAACCGTTACTGTACACCGAACAGAGATCACGAGTAGTGTGCCACCTTACACGGTTCAGACCAATGATGTATGAAAATTCATGTGTGTTTTGCATAGCTACGTTGCCACTTGGCATCAGCACAGCTAACCAAAGCACGTACAGTAAGCATTGTGATACAGCTAAACTATAGACATCCCAAATAAAAAGAGATCTTTTATTCTTTATGAATTGGTAATTGTCAATATCAGTTTAGTGGTTTGCAATAACACTAATTTCCTTATTCATAGCAATATCTTATTTGAATCGTATTTCTATTCAAATGTTGCCAAATACCGTCGTTCCATAGCCCTCGTTGAACAAGCTAGAAGGGTAAAAGAATAGCAACACCTAATGCCAACAGTTACAAATGCGTACTGTGTGATTAACACTGGTAGTATGGTATGTGCTATAACCGTATGGTTGTTCACAAAGCTTGGTACCAGCACTCACGCTCACACTCTGCTGTATACTTATGTTGGAGGCCTAAGACGCAAACTCTGCACATTAGGCCGACATGGTGACTGGAGACCCGATAATATGTCATTATAGGAATAAGTCCACTAGTGTAGCGTGACTGGTGATTAACACTGGTAGTATGGTAAGTGCTATAACTGTATGGTTGTTCACAAAACTTGGTACCTGCACTCACGCTCGCACTGTATACTTATGTTCGAAGCCTAAGACGCAAACTCTGCACAGCCGAAATGTGGTTGGTTTCGGACCGGCTAACTTGTGTCAATTTAGTATTTGATCTAGGGTCCTGACAGTCAATTTCTGATAGAAGTGGCTACCTATCAGTTGTCTAATATACCATGCGCGCATGTATATACGTTTTGTCATCATTATTTTCCCTGTTTATTTCTTACTAGTGACTTCTTAGCAGGACTTTAGTACATTTGGCAAAGTCAAGATTAAGGTTCAGAGGAACCTTAGAAATCGCTAATAACCACATGGATTACATAAAGCAGCTGGTAAGTTTCTCCTATCGGAAATGCAATTGGTTCCTATTCTTAGACGAGTTTTAGGTTATGTTCCCGGGTCCTGCCTGTCAATTTCTCCTGAAAGAGGCCTTGGGTGGCAACCTGATTGTGAAAGTGGCTACTTTTCAGATATACCAAGCGCACAGTAATGTTTAGTATTCTGACAAAATATGCATTTGTCAAAGCACATGGAACTCCCATGCACAAGCTGTCTAGTTGGTTGGTAAGGAACGTATGGGCTACATCCTGCATCGATTTGATTTGCATTTACCAATCGGCAATTCCGATATGCAACCTGATGATTCGCGTATGATATCTCTTACGAATCGATACAAATATCTTTATATTTGGAGTTGGGCGCATTTGTGAGGAACGTCAACGTATACAAGCAATAAGCCCACCTGTGTGTTTGTCGATTATACGATGGATGTTTAAGCCGATCAGGATCATAGTTTCAGCATCTTGTGTCTTATCAAGTATCTTAGGTTACGCTTGACATGTGCGAGGCAGCTAGTTGATTATATTTGCTTGTTATTATAGGGAAATGTGTTTCTCCATTGTCCAGTGACGTCAATATGAACAGGGTTTTAGTCGTCATTGTCGCTTACTATACTCGCATCTTAGCGGGTTGGTTGGTAAGGTTCCCAATTTCAGGTCTCTAATTTATTTTGTTGCAAAAATCCGGCCTTTTTCCCATCCATACACCGTTTTAATTTCAAGGAGATGATCGAGCGTTAGCTTTAAAACCACTTATTGATATACGGCTAAGGCCTTTGCCTAATGGTGCATCTAATGACTGGGAACCAAGGCAAAGTGTGATGGGAAAATGACATATGTGTGGGTCTTCGCCACACCTGCCAAATGCTTACATTAAAATATATAACACCCGGCTAGATCAATCAGTACCTCCTTATCTGCTCAATGCTTGCTGTAAGGGAATGTAAATTAAGGATTGTGAATGTGCTAGTCGTGGCAAAGTTTGCGTCATAGGCCTCGATCAGTACTATATAACAGACAACAAGATAGGTGAACAACCAAACACTTAATCATTCAACATGCGATTTGCACTTGTTGCTCTTGGTATTTTGTGCTGCTGCTGCTATTATATGGACACAACATTTATCACACAAATTCATACAAATGTTCAGTTTCAACTTAAAGGAGTGTTACGCACTCTTAAAGTAGACTCGACTCTAGGGTGCGCGATAGAGTGTTCCCTTGTGGGTGACAGCTGTGGTAGCTTTTCCATCGACAGAGAACAGATTTGTCGGTTCAGCCCGCTCCGACTGACGTCACCTGAACACGACACTAGCCTGGTGTTCAACGATGATTTTGAAACGATGGTATTTGGCAGCATGTCGGGTAAGACACCAAAACACCTAATATGATGTTTTAACAGAACGAGGGCTTATCTTTTACAGCATGAATACAAAGAGCTTGAGAAGACGATATGACAGGACAAGTAAAATTTTTTTCATGTTAGCTGCCATTCAAATGACACGAGGGTATCGCATGCACTAAGAATAATGGTTTTATGCCAAAGTCACTAACAACAGTTTATAGATTATGCATATGACACGGTGCTAATACTATTACTAATGGGGAAGCGTTTAGATTATCAGTGCTCCGGAAGGCAGGGGAAGTAATGATGGGGGGTTGGGGGATACTTTGTAGGTTATTTAGTACCCAGGGACTAGGAGGGATGCAGGGACTCGGAGGGAGGGGGACGAGGACGGAGAGAAGGACACAGAGAATAGAACGGGAGGGAAGGGATGGAAAAGAGGGGGGCGGGGTTAAGGAGAGGGAGAGAGGTTTTGGCAGGCATTGCGTGTAAATGAATGGTGTCATTGATGTTTGAGTCCGTTTAGTTGCTGATAAGAACGAAGAAGACGAAGCTGTGGGTTCTTTGTATAGGTGCATAATCTTACATAATGAGTTAAAGAACAACTCATCAAACCATCAGGGAATTCATTGAAACTGTGTTAGTATGTCATGGCTAGACTTCCGACTGACTATCGACATTGTGTCCCCGATAATGTCACTCAAATGCCACCCGTAGAGTGCAATGTGTATATTAAAGACAGAATGACTCAATGGTCTTCCAGTGTAAAAACTGAGTGCTTCAGGTAACCATATAAAGATACAAATGGTCTATCGTATGCGATGAATGTTAAGATGACATTCATTGTCATAGAATAAGTTGCAAAGTGTGTTAAAGAACAATTCGTGTAATTACCGGATAATTCATGGAATCTAGGCAGATAATTCTCAAAATCGGCTCCATGTCAAAATGAAGTTATATCTCAGCACTATTTAATGATTAACACGTGACACGTTCGACACAGCTCGCGCTCTCTAGCTGTTATATAACCAGGATGTCCAGCTAGCATATATCACTAGCATTTGAGCAACCTTTTTCAACGTTAGTTCAAACATGCGCATGGCTCTAGTCATTTCCATAGCAGCTGTGAATCGATAAGCTAAAGTCAGCTGTGGTTTAAGAATAACACCTCAATGATTGGACGTCCTTCGATTGACAGCAGCCCTGCAAGGCATCCTCTATACATTGGCAATATCACCATGTCTTTTCACCCTACTGGTAATTGCTGCAAACAGACTGCTCGCCATTATATTACCTTTCAAATAAATAATCTGGATAACCCAATTCGAGTGGAAATGTCATTAATGGTGGTTTGGATATATTGCTTTGTAATATATTCCGTATTGTTTAGCTCATAAGTTCTCAAGTTGTCACTGTCATGTCCTCCTTTGAATTGCGGCCAGAATAGGATTTCTAATAATTTGCTGGCCGATAAACATAGCTCCAAGCTACTGAACAATAAGGTAACCCAAAGATCTTAATAACTGCTACGCAAAAAAGTCAAAGTGGGAGTTGAATTACATCCATCCATCTATCCATACCGACATATATACAAACACACATAAATACATACATACATACATACAAACATACATGAATACATACATACATGCATACATACATACATACATACATACATACATACATACATACATACATACATACATACATACATACATACATACATACATACACATACATACATACATACATACATACATACATACATACATACATACATACATACATACATACATACATACATACATACATACATACATACATACATACATACATACATACATACATACATACATACATACATACATACATACATACATACATACATACATACATACATACATACATACATTACATACATACATACATACATTCATACACACATACATATACATACATACATACATACATACATACATACATACATACATACATACATACATACATACATACATACATATAATACATACATACATACATACATACATACGTACATACAACATACATACATACATACATACATGCATGTGACACATTTAGTATTTATAGTAGCGGTTCATGGCACACCAGTCTCATATGATTATGACATACACCTATATCTCATATGGGTGCAACCCATAAAAACACACACACACAGGTGTGACTCACATAGTGCGAGCGGTACTGGCACACCAGTCTCATATGATTATGACACACCTATCTCATATGGTGCAACCCAGAAAACACACATATACAGGGTGACTCACATGAGCCAGCGAACCGCTCCCCCCCCCCCCCCCCCCCATATGCGCCCAGCCCTTCCAGCCCCTATGGTATAGGCCCACTAAAGAGGGCGACAGCAATGTCAACCATCTACAACAGGACTCTGAGGAATAAGCTCTTCTAAACGACTCACGCGCTCCAAAAGGTCCTCATACTTCGATTCCAATTCCCTCACCTTCTCCTCTACACCAGGACCCTGAGGAATAAGCTCTTCTAAACGACTCACGCGCTCCAAAAGGTCCTCATACTTTGATTCCAAATCCCTCACATCATTCTCAAGGTCCACCTTCTCCTCCCATATATGTTCCACATCTGCTTGCAGCTCGGCCACCCCAATATGTTCATCGGTGCTCATTCTATTCCCCAGCCCTCATATGTTCAACATATCGACTCGTGCCCATAGGCCAGAGTGTCTACACCACCTGGAGCTATCCACCGCTTTGAGTCAAAGGGGGAGAGAGACACCTTGTTAACGTGGAGCCCATATATTTTATGGCAGTCACTCCTGAGCATGTTCATTCCGTGGCGAAACTGCTTCTGGTCGAACAGTGACTCCACGTACTGAGCGTGTCGTAGATGCTTCTTCACCACCACCTTCTTCACACCCTTAGCTCTTTTTATCTCGCCCTCATCAGACATCAGGATAGAGTACATCTTAGGGCGCAAACCAGCGTACTCCTTGATGGGCACGCCAGCGCACTCATCCTTCATCTTACCCAGAACCTTTTTGTTTTTGTCACTGTGTAGGGCATGAGAAGGGTCAAAGTTACTAGTGTCAAAGAGATGCCCATCCTCCCTCATATCAGCATAGACGTCAGTGGTACGGATCTCAAGCAGCAGCGAGTCTGTGTCTTGTGTAAAGCAGGTTAATATTACTGTCATATCTAGCCTTCATGGTATTGTAGTAAAAGTCATACATCAAGTGCTTGGAGAGGTCCAGAATGCACATGCCAACGTAGACCGGGCGGTTCAGCACTAAGCGAGTCTTGTGCATATGCAGGGCAGCTAGATCATCGTCAAACACTTTTTGTCGAGCATGGGCGGGGCTGGCCACAAGCCCACGTATTTTTTTCTTTTTCCGATGAGAGCACAATCTTAACGTCGACTCGCCTCCGGAGATTCTCCATCGTTTTACCAAAGACGGAGTTATTCATAAGTTTATAGAGATCCTTCTCAAAGTCGCTGTTGGCGGCCTTGCGCAGATCTGTATTCATCCTTATGTAAGGCTCCATCCATGGACTCTGGTCAAAGACAAGCGCACGATGAATATTGGTGAGTCTCAACCCCAAAGACAGATATAGCTGGAGGTTCCTGTAGTGTACCACATACTTCTCCTTGTTCCGCAGGTTGGGCACCAGCTTTTCAACTCCATTTCCGGTGCTCCCCAATGCACCTAGGAGATCTTTCTGGTAGTCTGACAACCACTCATTTTGCACAAGAAGCCGCTCCGGCGCTAGGGGGTAATCGTTGTGTTCGTCATGAAGCGCAGCAGGATACTCCAAGTCAACCTCAAGTATATACCCCGTTTCAGCATCATCGGGATGGTCCTGGATCTCTAGGTTCTCAGGCCGTTCCACCCACTCAATACCCGAAGTAGGTAGGGCTTGGCTCATCGCCCACCCATACAGGTTGTTGGCATCGAGGTACTGGATATAGCTCGCTGGCTTATCCTGCTCAAAGCCCTCCACGTATGGGTTGTTCGCTTTAGCGTGGCGATGTGATACCATGCTTATCCCACCGCGCAGCCCCTTCTCAATAAACAGGTGCTTGTCATAATCGGTGAGAAGCTCGAGTTTCACCTCTGTGCTCTTAAGAAGCGCATCCCACGACAAACCGGGGCTGGTATAGTAGTGGGCCGGATCCAACCCGTATTGCTTAAGACAGGTTTTGCGGAATGTTTCAAACACATCGGCCAGGAGCAGTACATCCGTGCGTAAGTAAAGGTCATGGTATTCCCCCATGTTTTTACAACCGAACGCGTTCCAGACTTTCTGGGAGTGTTCATAGTCTGCAGCAGATATACCCTGTTCAGAGAGCTTGCTGTAGAAATCATGGATCGGCGGCAGTGGAGCATCAAACTTATCCCAGCCATCCATGAACTCATAGGGATACACTCCCTTACGCAGCAGCAAGCGCCGCTTCATCTGGTCTGGCTCGTATTCCTCCGTCACAGCAAAGGCATCTGGGTTGTTAGCAGACACAAGCTTGTCGAGTGAGGCCAGGAGGAACTGTGCACTGTCAATGAAGCGCAACTGTCCGACCGACAGGGAGATATACTTCTCCATGTTATTTGGGATGCAGTTAATATTGCCCTCCACTTTGCTTATACCCTGCATCAAGAGATGGGAGTCGTAGCCCCGCAGGTTATGGAACACCACAGGGATGGGTGTTGTCTTGGGACTCAGCCGAAGTTTCAGGTTACACACGTTATGGGCTGGCCCTCTGTACAAGCCTGTTATATGGCAGTGATCGCGAACAGAGTCACAGCCCAGTTTTTCTTGCACACATGACAGTGAGTTGCAGCCTTATGTGCCCTTCTATCCTCCCGAGTCATCCGCATAGGGACAGGCTTGGACAGAACTGCTTTGATCTTTTGCTCCTCCTGCTGCAGAGCCTGTAAGAACTTCTCCACAACATCGCTTCCTCTATAAACCACAGGGGGTTCTGTCTGCCCATCACATCGGACAACCACATAGCCGTAACCACATGGCTCATGCTCCTGTGTTCTCTGCGTGTTGCTCTTACCAGGATTAGGCGCAGGTCCCGGAAGCTTCACTGTGAGCGCCTCAAAGTCGGCATAGATAAGATAGGGGGCAGCAAGCTGTTTCTGCCAGTTCTGGAAGGATAATATGTTCTTCCCTTCCTCAGGCATGTCAACTCGCACAGCAGTCTGCCCGATACCCATGCACTCAGGTTTGTGCGAGAGGAGCAGTTTCTCAGTGGTGTATCCATGCAAGCATCGCTCGCAGAAGAACTTGCGGTGCTCGTACTTACTCTGTTCATACAGCAGGCGGTTCAGGTCTTCGATCTGCGTGTAATGAAACCTACCGTCCTCCTTAATCAGCATGAGGTTTATACATGGACCAGGCTGTCTGCTGATACGGTGAACGATGGTGGCCTTTCCATCCCAGCCAAAGACATTCAAGCCGCCTACTTTAGCATGTTTTTCTATCTTCTCAATCTGCGAGATAGGTGTTGGATAGTCCACGCCTTTTCCTTCTAAGAGTCTTAAGAGCGGCTTAATGTTATATTTCGATGGTCGCTGCGGGTTCTTGGCAACCGGGTGCAGAGCCGCTTCAATGGAATATAGAACGCAGTGTGGGTCGTTTGTGTTTTTTACGTTTCTAATTGCCTTCTTTACCGCCAGCTTTCTCGGCAGTTTCAGGTAGGAGCCACCTTTCAATGGCTGGTAGTTGGCAATATCAATCCACAGAGTTGTGACCGCCTGAAACTCCCAGCCAGAACCTTGGTTGGTCCACTTCTCCAACCGCTCTTGGATATTAGCATTGCACTGGTCCAGCTCATCGTTAATATCTTCTGAGGAGAGAACCACCTGCTGCTTATTACGCAACACAGGCTCAAAATAATCAGTGCTGTCATCATCGGCGTGCTTGGAGAGTCTTACCTTAAGGGCAAACTGACACTTGATTCCACCTAGCTCTTCCAGCTCACCAGTCAAAACTTTATGCATCTTCCGACGCATGCCCTTAAAGAACATCATAAGGTCCGAGCTAAGGGGGTGAGACTCAGGAACGTTCATCACCCATCCACGCAAATAGTATTTAACAGCCCACTTAGTCTTCTTGAAGGCAAGACGTGCTGTGGGGACTGGGGACTGGGTTGTGGGGATGCGTGGGGCAGGGACTGGTCTGCATGGGGCAGCAGTGGGGATGCGTGGGGCAGGGACAGGTCTGCGTGGGGCAGGGACTGGTCTGCGTGGGGCAGCAGTGGGGACAGGGGTGCGTGCCACCCCAGCCTTTAATCTAGCAAACATCTCCTTGTATGTACGGTCATATTCATTACACACTTGGAGTGCTTTGAGTGCAACCTTAGAGTGTGGATAAGGAGGCTTAAAACCGTGAATTGAAACATAATCATTTTGGGCTTCACGTGCTCGCTGATTATGAGTCATGTTTACTATACAGTTCCATTAGTCTAAAAGGGAATTCGTTGATACACAAAAGGCAACAACAATACAGCGAGCGGACTTTGACCTATGCAGTAAACACACGTCTCTGACAAGGTGCCAAGCTTCGTCGCACATAGCCAACAAACCATGTTGTTGACAGCGCCACAAGATTTCTATTTTTATACAGTGGGGAATCCCCGTTCAGTGGCGCCGACTGGCGTGTCCCCAGCTATAGGCCGTTGTGAAACAATCTTTTGGGCAAGACGAAGACGACTGTGGTTGACTTTATCGAACCCACAATCCATGCACAATCCTACCTTATTATTTTTTATAGCCTTCTGACAACCGTACAAAGACGATTAATGACACCATGTTTTATCTTATATCTGTGTAAGTTACAAAACTCTTGCTCTTGCGTACAGGGCCTGTTACAGGGGACTTTCTTTCCGAGCAATATCCATGGGCACTTATTGTCAAATACTACCATTGTTATATATATAGATATCTATTAGTCTAATTGGTAATACCGTCTGGCGGCAACTGGGTATCGGACGGCACCACAAGCAACTCCTCCTTTACAAAGCCACGGAGAGGTCTATCCAACAAATAGTATAGTACAGGCTCACCAGATTTAGTGACAGAGCTTCCAATCCGGTAAACATTGAGAGACCACACAGGGTCACACAGGGTCAGTGGCCCGCCGCCGGTGGTCTTGCTCTGCCTCACCAGGCTGGTAGAGGTAGCGAACGCCAACATCAGAGGGAAGCTTTTGCTCTTTGACCCCCAGAGGGCGCCCTGGTACGACTGCAGAGGGCTTTTGTGCAACTCGTTTTGCCTTTATAGCATCTTTAGGTTTTTTTCCAGTCAAGCGGGTCACCTCATTATTTATCGCAGAGACTACAGCCTGCAGTCGAGAAACCCACTCAGTCGATCATTTTCCAGTATCCCTTAACTCTACGGCATACTGGTGACCAAAGAGTCGTTCAGCAAGGGTTCGGTTAAAGCGTTCCACTATACCCTGGTCTCGATGGATATTCACACGGCCACGCCTGACTGATACTCCATGTTTTACTAACAGCTGATTCGCTGCACCCATAAACTCCCGTCCGGGGTCCACCTGAAGTAGTTTAGGCCAATGCAGCGGTCCTCGTTTGTATATCCTCTCAAGTGCACCTGCGACCTCCTTAGCCTCTTTTGTAGTCAATGGCTCAGCCGCTTTGTAGCGCGAGGCCACATCAACCAATGTTAGGGCATACTTGTAAGTCCGGCGCTTTACAACGTCATGAGGAAGAAATAAGATATCGGTTTGGTGAACCTCATTGGGGACAGGGACATCAAACTTTGGCCTGGGAATGTGTTTTGGCACTGGCAGGTAGATTTGCCATATAGCTTGCTTTGTTAGCCACCCCCTGGCAACTTCCTCAGAAACCCTCGCTTCTGTCGCAAGCTTCTTGATAGCAGTAATGCCTTTCCAGTATCCCTTAGGACTATAGTAGATCTCTTGCATGCGACGATCCATATACAGTAAACGTTCGAGTCTCCAAATGACCTACTTAGCAAGCCTGTATGCAACCAGCCCAGTCGCAGCCATACCCAGTACAATGAACGCCACCTCACGCCCCCTCTGTTCATCTGAGGGCTCGTAGAAGTCTGTATGCTGCGGCTCAGAGCCCAGCGGGTCGACGGTTTTATTCGTAATTAAGGCGTACTCACGCATAGCCTCGTCCGCATCCTTAAAAGTATGCTCGGCGTGGCCCTGGCGGCGCAGTTGCTCATTGATGAAGTCTAAGCGCTCAGTTCTCTTCTTGGCCCATGCTGCCTGAGCAGATTGAAGCTGCTCGATTGCCATATCATGGCGTTTACGTTCCGCGTCCACTTGGCTGCCTCGTAATTTAGAGAATAAAAAGTTGCTCCCAGAGAATGCAAGGGCGTTAACAAGAGCACCCCCAACAAGTAGAGCAAGTGTGGCCATTACTTCAGTATATCAACTGGTAAGATTCCTTGTTTAATTAGCATATCCTTTGTGGCCATAGCTAGTGATACATCGGCAACAGCCATAGCCAGGTCTCGTGGGGTGAAATCAAGACGTGGCACCCCACCACCCAGAGCCATCTTAGCAAGCTTGGCATAACCTATTGAAATACCGGAAACAACTACACCGTGGTACAGAGCGTTGACGAGCATTTTTCCATCAGTAATTGGTGTTGTCATCTTATTCCATATAAAACGGATCCTTTAAATGAGCGTCTGGAGGCTTTTGTACCACAGCCTGTTTAGGGTGTGAGGCTACCTTCTGGTGCCTGTAGCAATACAATGCCAACACGCCAACACCGCCGACAACCAAAGGCACAGCCCATGTTGACCACGTCCACCTTTCCATAGGTTCGCTCGTTGATATTGGTTCCACAGCTTCATCTCTACCATCTGTAAGCGCTGCCTTAGCCTCTCGGAGCTCTCTCAGAAGCTTATTTTGATTGGCTTTTCGAGCTGCAGCACCCTTTTGTCCTGCCGCAACCCTTTTAGCGTTTTTTGTCACTGACGTTATCTCCACCGGTGTTATCTCCCCTTGATTCGTGTTCGTTTCTTCCATGTTTACTTACTAAATTTATTTGTCCAATTGACAGCTCTTAGTAAGCACCTGTTATAGCGGAGTTAAGCACATGCTATAGCGGAGTTAAGCACATGCTATAGCGGAGTTAAACACATACTATAGCAAGGAAGTGGTGTCCTCCTCTCCACCGGCCCCTGTTGTTTTGGTGCTTGTTTTTCAGTGACAGTGAAAAACTGTTGTTAATTGACAGTGCTTAACTGTTGTTAAAGCCGCAGTTAAGGGAGCTAAAAACATACCATAGCGATGATATAGCTCACAAGTGGCAGTGCTTAGCGCGTGTCCAACAAACGGGTCCGTCTCGAGGTCTGTAATTAGCCTTGGCTGGTGTTCTGGTGGGATTGGTAGAAACATACAAGCAATACCTGAGTACAGCTGTAGCAGTGTCTGACCTAGAGTACGTGTCATGCTGGCACCTAGCCGAGCCTCGTATCTCACATACAGCTTTATGATCTCTTCATCAGACATTGATTCAACCTGGTCAATTGTAAGGCCCTTCAAACCAAGGTACTGACGGCCCTGACCTCCGGCTATGACGGCAGCAAGCCTATCTCTCTTAGAAGACATATCTACACTAGGGGTGCAACTAGGTTCAGCTCCCCCAGACTTTGTCTCCACTAAGCCAGTCGAGTCCTGTTCAAGGAGTTTATCATTAATGGTATCAGGATCCATGAATATACGTATACGCCTTCGAGCTTCAAAATACTGCACCGCTACCCAGATGAAGAAACCTAAATTGATTACTGAGGCAGCGGCTGCTATCAAGGCCAATGTCACTTCAATCGACGGCATATGCAGTAGGCTGATCAGTCTTCAGCAGCAGTTTTGCGTGCTTGGTCTTTGCTAGTAGTTGGCGTACTGTGGCACGCTCCTCCTTTGTTGGAATTACATCATTTTCACGTAAGGCGTCTTCAAACGAGTCACGGTCCTTGGTGTGAAAGAGCACCATCCAGCGAGTCTGCTCACGTAAGTCCGTCAGCACAGAGTTGTACTTTTGGGTGAGGACCCAGACACTTTGTTGCGCATGGCGGCCACTAAAGGCCAGTTCGGATAACATGTCTTTCTTCTTGGTTAGGGCCTTTGTTGCCGAACAGTCATCAATAATGTACAGGGTTGGCTCGCCCTTAAAACAATGGTAGAAAGCCCTCAGGTGGTCATGGAGCCGCTCCCCTGGATCAACCACGTACACCTCTGAATCATCCCACACCCATGACCGCGTCTGATAGGCCTCGTTGAAACGTATGGTAGGGCAGAGGATTACAATATGCTCGAAGGCACCAAAGAAGGGCCCTTCAAGTAGGTCGAGGATGAATGCGGTTTTCCCACATCCTGTCTGCCCACAAACAATTGCCGAACAGGAACCATCTGGAAATGTAAACTTAGTAGACTGTGCTGACGAACCTGCCATCTTTAATGTTAAGCTGTGCATCCATTACAATATACATATAAACGTTCAATGTGCCCGCCGCCTCTGCCTTTTTTGTGATCTGTATGGTGATGCCCTCAGACGCATTCTCCACAGCCCTGCCACTACCGTGCAGCTGGTCGTCATCACTCGTCCTTAAGTCGAGCCACAGAGCATACTTGGTGGTTAGGTACTCTCCTAGGGAAACGTCTGACAATGACAGGTCTTTTAATGCTATTGCTACACTGGGGTCTCGTTTACTCGTTGCTGCACAGGCCTTCTTCACCTCGTCCCACTTCTGGTAGCCACGCATGCCCTGGGCATAGAGCTGATTGGGGATGCCCTCAATGGTCACCTCGACCTTCGTTATCTTTGGGATGTAGAACGACTCTGTTTTCCTGGCGTATGAGGCGTTGGTCGGGTCTTCAAAGAGCAGTAGGATGCCCTTCATGCTGCGAGCCGGCACGTTCAGGTTGATGTTCCACAGTGTATCTCTTTTATTGTATACAAGCTTCCTGTGACGAAGCACACGGTCATACAGAATCGAGAGCCGACTTGTGTACTGTGTGCGTATCATGCGGGCCAACTCTGTGTGGGTAACCATGTCATACTCCAGCGAGATGCCATCAATTTTGTAGCTTGCAGCGGTGTCGCCTGTTGCGTGAATCACGCGGTTGTAGTCGTTGAATGTGAGCTCGTATTCCAGTCTGTCACTAAGCGCACTTTGGTAGAATGGCATGTGGCTCTCGAGGAGTTCAAAATCAAGCGGAACGTAGAACCTGTTACCATACACATCGGCTACGGCCTTGTCCTCTTCCTCCGCCTCATCCTTGTCTCCTGCCCCCACTCGTATCTTAGTTGCGTTTCTGTCATCTGATGTGTCAATGCCCTGATACTGGAGGCCCTGTCTCTCCTGTGCAGTCCGCCATAAGTCATGGTAACAGTGGTACACATCGCTGTCATCAATAGACATGACCTCATTGCCAGAAATCTTGATTGTCAATTTTTTAACCACGGCGCGGCCCAGGTTTTGCACAACGCTGCGGTTAACATCAGTCGAGGTCAGCGTGATTGTAAAGGCCAGCCGTGCTGTCCCTGAAACAATGACGTCGTCTGCGCCTAGATTGGGGAAGCGAACCAGCAGTTGTTGGTTCTGGTCAATAGTGCTTGGATTGTTTGTAACGCATACAGATTGTCGCACGCCCTTTACCCCAAGGGGTTCGCGTATCCGGCGGTGTGGGTTTAGTTTGCGTCCGTAAGTACTCGTCATGTTGAATGTTTAATTACAATTATATCTTTAACACACAGACATGGAGTTTGATAACCCAGCATTTGACGACCCAGAGGAGGAGGGGGGGGGGGGGGGGAGAGGAATGACACTAACTTTGATGATGAGGAGACTCTCCCAGAGGCCACTCTCCCACCTGTTACAGAAGGGGACATTGGGATGGATCGGTCTATACCACCGGAAGGCCGACTCGTTATAGGCGCTGTCAATGATTATTACGATGCATTAGCTGAAAAAGGCCACACACCCTCCCTCGGCCGCGATTATACAAAGTTTGAACTTGTTAGAGGACAGTTACGTTTGAAGGACTACCCTGACTTAAGTATTACAAATTATTGAACTAAAGCCCCGCTTTCACTTGGAACAATAGGTAAAAGTAGAGGGGGGGGCTAAGGTTGTCCGTGATGGTTTGGGGTTCACTGAGTGGTGTCACAAAAGGAAGCAACAGCCCTCCAAGGCGTTGACCAAGCAGCTACTAAAGCCGCAGAGAAATTAGAAATGAGGGGCCCTGACGCCGTGACAGAGCAAGGTGGTGTGGAAGAAACAAGCTTCATAGAGGACGTTCATAACACCATCCAAGACCTAGGTACACAAACAGACAACGAACTACCCCTCAGAGAGCTTATAGGGCTTGATAAGGCTATGCAGACCCAGAGGGGTGAGCTGGTCAACAACCTAGCTAAGATAACTGAGTTAGAAAGGGATATAAAACAGCGGGAAGCTAAAATGGCAAGCCTGGAGGAGGAAGGGAGGGGTGATAGTCGAGCATGGAGATTCCAAGCAAATGAGCTTGCAGAGCTGCAGGACCTGCGGAGTGCCCGTATTGAGGCTGCCTCTGAAAACCGTAACCGTCTAAGGACCCAAATTAACCGCATCAGGGAAAAGATCAACAGACTTCTTAACGAGGACACAACACTAGCTGAGCGTGTACGCACTCTGTTCCGAGAGCAGGGTATAACAATCGCCTCCATACTCACTGCGATTGGATTGGCAATCTCGACCCTTGTAGTTGCTTTGACGGGCGGAGGGAGCACTAGTCCAACCCCGGCACCAACGCCGACACCACCTGATAAGCCCGGTGTAAAGGAATGGATTAAAAAACAGCTGAACTCCTTGGCAAACGTCCTGAAGGGCCTAGCCGGTAAGGCAGCAGCTGCCCTTCCAGGAATCATTGGCTCCATCGTATCATGGCTGCTTACGTCAGCTGCAAAGGTGGCTGGTTGGATGGCAGAACATGTATGGGCCGCAGTTGTGGCGGTGGGAGGAGTTATCCTCCTGATACTCAGTGACTTACTACGTAGCAAACCAAAGCACAGCTAAGCCTATAGCGATTCCGCCTATAATAAGAGCGGTTTTCTCATCCTCGTGCGCCCCACGCAGACCAGTCTCGGCCATAGGGGCGGGCCCTGGAGAGGAGAATTCCATATCTGTATCTGTATCTGGCGGAGGGTCAAAGCTTCCTCTATCTGGAACAACCGGAACCGCGTTGACATCAGTATTGCTGCCGATCTGCTGCTCCTCAGTTGCGATAGTAATCAGATTGTTGTACCCAGCAACGTCTCCAATGGCGAGGCTCATATCTGATGGAGCCATGTACAGGCCCGTTCCAAACACGTAATCAACCTTTGAAGAGGCATTCTGGAGGACGTTCTGATACTGTCGGATAGATGACGGAATATCCACTGGGGAGTTGATGGCATCCTCAACGTTGGCCTGAAATTGCTTTTGAGCATCAAAGGACGTTCCAACACCTAGTATCTCTGAGCGGGTCTGCGCCCGAGCACTAAGAATGGCCCAGACATAGGTCCGAATGCTGTCGTTAATACGCTCAACGCCGGTTTGTGTAAAACCCTCAGACGTGTCCAGTATGAAGGTACTCCAGGCCTCATCTGCTTCAGGTCCCTGTGCTAGATGTAAGACAGCACCCATTCTCTCCTGAAAGGATTGGTTTTTCGCGTGAGCAAAACCTGGCTTTGTATCCTTTTCCGCCTCAAAGGCCATCCGTGTAGGGTCATAACGAACGTTTCGACCAGCAACCTTGACGACACTCCCGTAACCATACGCATCATGTGCATATAAGATACCAAGACCACTATTAGCTACGGTTGCCTTCTGGCGCCAGTCTGTGTTTGGTTGAACACCAAAGTTAGTGCAGAGTCTGTCATATGCCCTCTTGTCATATGTATTGTTATAGGGGTCATAGGCATGATCCTGAGGTAGAGGCGCTTGCAGTTCTGCTAATAGGCGACGCACTGTGTAATAAAGGTGAAAGGTGTAGAGAGCTTTCACGAGTGGAATCCCAGCCTCGAGGTGGTCGTGGGATGACACGCCGCAGCCGGCTGATGCACACCACACTGCAAAGTTTAACTGGTTCTGCCAAAACTGCATTGGATTTGTCAACCAGTCTTTTACTACTTTGTCCGCTGTTACCGGCGGCACCTTATAGTTACTGAATAGATCAGGAAACTTTGCTGTGAATGTACCACCATTGTGAACAACTTGAATTGTTTGTCGGGTTAGTTTATCTCCCACACCATATGAGGCTGGATACACCCCGCCCGCACCATATGGGGTAGCTTTTCTATTGAAACTAAAGGCTTGTTTATTCATAGTGCTATGTATCACACTCTGTCAAATGTTCAAAGCGGCGGCGCTGTGTCCCTGCAAAAACCTATTGACAACACTGCGGGCGATCTATGTGTTGGCCTAAGGTCAATCACGTATACTGTGGGCTGGTACAATCTAGAATCAGACGAGAGCATTGCATGGCGGTCAAGGAATTCAGAAGAGAGAGGATATGCTGCATTAAAACCAGGCTTCTGGAGCTTAAGCCTTCTTCAGGAGCATATTACACCATTAGGTATCGGTTTGGAGGTTGATGCTGTAAATGGGGTTATTACCCTAACAGTTCCAGACAATGTGGGTGCGCACATAACAGGCGGAGTGTTAACAATGTTGGGTCTTGACGGCCTCAGTGGAGGGTGGATACCTTCAGGTACTTACATAGGTGACCGGCCCATCAACTTTAGCATCTTTAACACAATTTATGTTCACCTCGATAAAGTCAGTACCACACACAACATGCTAGATGGTGCGCCCACTACGCTTCTTGAAGTTGTTGGCTTAGAGGTTGGCTCTTTCGGTGATATTATAACCACGAACTTCACTAATCCTGTATGTAAGCGTGTTACTAGCGGAACAGTGCATGAGTTAAAGGTTCAGTTACGCGATAATAAAGGAAGGCTATTAGATAACCACGACTTACCTGTTAGCGTTGTTCTTGAATTTACAAGATGTCAATAAAAACGAGTATTTATGGACCTAGGCAAAAACCGTCAGACACTGTTCAGGGCGCCGACCTCTCGGAATATGCCACAAAGACCTATGTATCTATTGGTGACTCAAAAAAAATGGATAAAAGTGGCGGTACTATGACTGGAGACCTTGAAATGGGAGATAATAAAATCGTTGAGTTGGGAGACCCGATTTCACCGAAGGATGCTGTTCATAAAAAGTATATTGATGCTGAATATAGACAGCAGAACAGGTACCTGAGACGATACGTAGATGAAAAGACGAAACCACTCATTACTATATGGGCAGAAGCAAGTGGTGCTCTTCGCAGAGGATATGAGTGGTCGTTTGGCCATGGGGCTAGGGGTCGAGACTCACAAGACTCAAGCTGTGGATATACCATGTTATGTAATGGCAAGATCATTCGTATGGGGTTGTCTTCGGGTGTTGGTGCTGATACTGCTCCAATAGCAGTCGTTCCTGTTATTAATGGAACAAACCAAGCGGTAGGAATAAGTAAGCCTGCTAACCAACGGGCTGTCATAATAACTTTAGACCAGGCTTTACATCTAGAAGAAGGCAACGTTATTAACTTTTATACAACCACACAAAACCGAGGGGCAACTTGGTCTGTAGCTTCACTCCTAATTGAACTTGATATATAGACTTATGTATACAAAGACAGTATGAAACAACAACCAACGACTGCACCGTTAAATCCAGAGCCTCCTCCATGTGATCTGGGGCACTCCTATCGGCTGAATGATATCAGTCTTAAGAAGCAATACCTTGAGAAAGAAATTGAAAAATATGGTGCTATGTACAAAAAATATAGGTGTGCAGTAAACTCAGTGGACGCTGTAGACGCTGCTTTAGTTGCTGTGGGTATGTGTCTTGGCGCAAGTGGTGTAGGTGTAATGTCTACAATAGTTGCCATTCCTATTGCCATAGTATTGGGTGCTACTGGAGCCGCTTGTGGGCTACTTGTAATTGCTGGAAAATTCATCAGTAGGCGGCTGACCATTAAGTTAAAAAAGCATGACAAGATCCGCATTCTCGCTCAGAGCAAATTGAATACCATTGCTGACATTGTATCGGCGGCGCTTGAAGATGGGTATATCTCAGATGATGAGTTTAAGCTCGTTTTGGTCGAGATCATGAAATATAGTGAAATGAAAAGTGACATTAAAGCAAAATGTTTGAAAGCGGCAGAATCGCCCCCTAGACCTGCTAAGGTATGACCCGGACAGTCCATTTGAAGTGTGGGGGTTGCTAGATATAATGGAGGCGGCGATAAAATCTTTCTGCAACGATCATACTGGAGTCAAACAAAATACGGACCAGTGGGAGACCATGAGGAAGGGCTGCGTTGGAGGAAGTGACTACTCCTCTATCATAGGGCAAAACTACTTCAGCAGCTATAGCAAGAAGCTGACAGAAAAAAACTAGCAACGGGGGTGTTCGCTTTAGCGCACCCTGCCTCTGGGGTACGACTTTTGAGGAGGTTGCAATTGCGGTATTGGAGAAGGTGTACGACACCAAGGTCTACGGAAATAATATCTATATTGATGGCGGCGCGACGGCCTACTCTCCGGATGGCTTTTGTGTGCTCCCAATCCGGCAGGCTGGAGTGGATGCTGTCTGTCTGGGGCATCCTGAGGAGGTTGTACTGCTCGAGATAAAGTGCCCCTACACTCGGAGTCCTGGGAGGGTGATTCCGAATATGTATAAGCCTCAGGTTCTGTTGAGGTTGCACCACAGTCCGGTGGCGACCATCGGGGTGTTTGTCGACTGCGTTTTCAGGTTGTGCTCCTTTGAGGACCTGGGGAGAGCTGAGACGTATAACCAGGTGTATCACAAGGATCAGAAGAAGTATAAGGAGACGGTGGCTTGGGGGTGGGCGGGGGTGGAGGGGCTTGAAGACGGCGACTATAGTGCGAACGGGAGATTTAATAGTTGCCTGGGCTTGGAACAGGAGCATCACGGTCCTTGGTTGGGAAGACCGAGTGGGACCACAGAGAGGCCGACGGGGGCTTTCTACGATGAGATTGATAACCGCTCGTCCTGATCCCGACTTTATCGAGAAGAACGACGCTAAGGTTGGCCAGTTTATACAGGACCTCAACCGCGTGAAAAATGGAACTTACAGCAACGGTCGCAGATATTTATCACTCAATAACCTCTACGGTGACTAACTACTGGTGTGGGCCTATACCATAGGGGCTGGAAGGGCTGGGCGCATATGGTGGTGGGGGGGAGGTGCGAGCAGTTCGCTGGCTCATGTGAGTCACCCTGTATATGTGTGTTTTCTGGGTTGCACCATATGAGATAGGTGTGTCATAATCATATGAGACAGGTGTGCCAGTACCGCTCGCACATGTGAGTCAGCCTGTGTGTGTGTGTTTTCTGGGTTGCACCATATGAGATAGGTGTGTCATAATCATATGAGACTGGTGTGCCAGAACCGCTACTCCCTATACTACTGTGTGTGTGTGTGTGCATAAATGTGTGTGTGTGTAAATGTACATTTGTATGTTTACATTTATGATAGTTTACGTGGTTCTTTGTGCATACAATATGACTAGCGTAAATAGATACGCAAATTTGAATTTCAGAAGTCGGTACCACCTGCCAACGATTATTTTGGAAGGTCAAGCGATCGGCATAGAGTGCATACTATTTTAACAATGTTATCATCGGCCATATTAAAAGTCGTAGCAGTATCTTGCGGGCTTATCAACATTTGATGATATATATTGTGATGGCGATACATGCATGGTTGCATATATACATGTATATATAAAACATACATAACTACATACACAAATACATGCATGCATACAAACATACATACATGAATGCATACATACATACACATTTATATATATAAATATATATATATATATATACATACACACATAAATACACACATACATACATACATGCGTACATATATACATGCATACACACATATATATATATATATATATATATATATATATATATATATATATATACATACATACATACATATACATACATATACATACATACATACACATACATACATACATACATACATACATACATACATACATACATACATACATACATACATACATACATACAGACATACATACATACATACATACATACACATACATACATACATACATACATACACATACATACATACATACATACATACATACATACATACATACATACATACATACATACATACATACATACATACATACACATACATACATACATACATACATACATACATACATACATACACATACATACATACATACATACATACATACATACATACATACATACATACATACATACATACATACATACATACATACATACACATACATACATACATACATACATACATACATACATACATACATACATACATACATACATACATACATACATACATACATACATACATACATACATACATACATACATACATACATACATACATATATACAGAATTTCATAAGTCGACACCACCTCCTATCAGTTGATTTAGATAATAAAGCAATTGGCATAGGGTGCATGGTATTCCCACGGTGTTATCATCGGTCGTATGAAAACTGGTTGTAGCACTTTTTTATTAATATTTGATGATATATGTTGCAGTGACAACATCTTTCAGCCGCATAGCACGTACATCCAGTGCAGAAGCAGGCCACTCCAAAAATGCAACGGAACATACAACGGTCTATTGGCCTGGTGGTGTTTGTATCAGTGATGTCATTTTGGAAAAGCAATCATTTTCAGTTACCTGGCTTTAATTAAGGTAATCATGGATATACTTTGGAAGCACAGATGCAAAATACAAGTGATCCAGCTATGCGATTTATAGAAATGATTTTAAGCAAGCTGCATAGTGCACCTGCCCGAGTGGTTAATAGAAGTGCGGGGAGCCTCAAACAAGACAATGTGGAGAAACAGCTCCTTAACCATAATATATCAGCTGTGCAAAGTGGCAAATTAGCCAAGACAGTATTCATCGGACTACTAGTTGAGCACCGGAATAGATCTGCATCTTTCCCTCTATGCCCACATGGTAGCCTTAGAAAGGCAAGAATATACGAGAACCGGTAAACGTTTATTCCAATATGCGGTAAAGCTTATGTTTATTCAGCATATTATGACGCCCGCATAAAAGGCAAAGAATTAGTTAGGGGCATCGGATTCCGAGATCACTGTAATATTACGTGTATACTGTGGCATGGCACGAATCACTGTCAAATTGTAAGAGCAACCCAAATCTCTTTCCATCGCAGCAGACCGTGAGTATATGTTACATCCATGTAGTTATAATAGTTCAGCATGTTCATCAAAATGAATCTATACAAGTATTTCATTTAAGAGGCCATCGTTCTTTGCCACTTCACTTAATCATGGGATATGGGCTGGCAATTTAATTGGCGTTCTCTATTGCAATATTAGCAGTCATTCATTCAACATTTTAACATATATTCTTTTGCTTCAATATTCCAGAGGCAGCGTTGATAGCTATTTTATATGCGAATCATCTAAAGGGAGCAGATCAATTCCTGATTATGTTACATTGATCAAACAAGATGATTTAAACAACTGCAGCACAATAAGCTACGCTCTAAGATTAGAATACATAAAGGTAACGGATCCACTTCAGCACAACGTCAGCGTATGTGTTCACTCGCCTATCCATTCACATTATTCTAATTCCTATCAGTTAATCGAATTTGTGGAAGTTTATGTGATGCTGGGTGCAACAAAATTTGCCCTGTATAATTCCACTGGAAGTTCTGCTCTTCGACCTGTTGGGGAATATTATGTAAAACAAGAAATTTTGGATATAGCTTCTATCTGGAGACCTGCTAATGTGCGCAAGATTCACTATCATGGTCAGTTTACGGTCATTCAAGATTGCGCCCAAAGGTACATGTATCAAACCAAATACTTAATACTTGTAGACTTGGATGAATTATTATTCCCAAGCAAATATAGTACAATATTGCATAAGATTCAGGCAAGCACTTGCCGGCATTATGCGGCGATAAGACTTGACTCATTTATTTTCAACATAGACCTCCCACCAAATCCTGTAATCGCAAGTAATACCACAGTCACTAGGCTGCGGCTGCTATCTTTGTTACATACCGAACACGCAAGTAGATCATGCTGCTATGAATATATCATTCAACCAAGAGCGATACAAGATTGTGAAATACATGGTGCCGGACGCCTCGTACAACAAGAAGACTTGAAATCCCGAATACATGTTGAAAAATGCCAACTAGCGAGAGAGCTTGGATATCTTCACCACTAAAAGAAGTGTGGCAATGCTACCAACACTGTGGATGGGTTCGAAGCTCATCGATTCTTTAAGATCATTGTTCGTTTACAGCGCATGCAACGCGCTCTTCAGCGTTCGCCGTAATCGTAAAATTGCACACACAAATCCCCATAGGGATGCGCAGATGGTTAGTTGACGATTATCATTGGATCCATATCCATATCCAATCAGACGATCTATGTCTGATGTCGCCAAGTGCCAATAGATTCCAAACATTCTGGACCTTTGTTATCGATTCGGAGCTTAATATGATATAGTGTTCAATCCATCGGAATCTGTTTGCATTGTGACTCAACCAAAGACCCGCAAACTGGTCTGTCCAGTGGCATCATGGAATGATATGCAATTGCAGTATGTTGAACAGTGGAAATATTTAGAGCTAATGGTAAATTCAAATTCCAGTGATGATGAGGCGAATGCGGGTTTTATATGGTCGGTCAAACAGTCTTAAACAAAATTTCTCCAAATGCTTATTGCATGTAAAACTTAATATTTGTCAAACCTACTGTATCAAACCGTGACAGTGCCAGTCATATGTTTGCCTCCTAAAGTATCCAAGGATTTCAAGCATATATAAGAATATCGACCGACGCATTTATAAGGAGGATAGGACTCTCCAATAACTTGTTAATAAAATCTTTGAGTGATTGTTACAAGGTACAGTCTGGTGACATATGTATTCATTGGTACCGTATTTTATATGCACGCATTGAACGCTTACTTACTTCCACACAGCTACAGAGAGAGCCGAAGAGAAGAGGTCGTTCTTGCTCGCGCTCGTATAGGACACACCTATACAACTCATGCCTTTCTACTAAGGGACGAGCCTATCCCTGAATGTATTCCTTGTCAATGCACCTACACCGTCAAGCACATTCTCATCGAATGTGCTGATTTGATTTTGATCACTTCTTCCGTGTTCAAACCCTTTCAGAATTGTTTGAAAGGGTGAATCCATCCAAGATACTTGGATTCATAAGAGAAATTGGACTTTTCTATAGATTTTAGACCATGCAATTCTCAAATTACTATACATAATTCAATTTATATAATTCAATTAATATAATTCAATTAATACTACTGGGTTTAATTTTTAGTAAGTTTTAACCCTTGACTACTTCTTATCCTTTCGTACTCGTATTTACCCATCCTTAAGTAAGCACCATATAACACACTAGTGTTGGTGTGCCGTTAAACCCTATACTTATCTTACCTAACACCAACGAAGCAGTCGGTGCATTGGTTACCCTGAAGTGCCAACTGACATGATCATCTCCCTGCGAAATGTTACTTGGAACATTCTGTTCATTACAGAAAATTATAACACTAATGTTAAAAACACATAAAAAGAAGCGAAATTGGTAATATCAAGTAAAGTAGTAAAAATATAAATAGCTGTAGTAAATATTGTATCTTATGCTTTTGAACGAGCGCAGCAAAACATATAAAAACACGTTATACTAATATGCTAACCGCTAGGAAAGTTCGATGGTTGGTGTTGTTTCTATTGGCGAAATCACGAAACAACAATTATAGAATATATAAAGCGGTATAATTGTTTCTTAAAAGCACTAAATCAGTTGCCTTAAGTTCATCCATAGTTTTTATTACATGTTTTTGACGATTGACCTTATGTTTCATAACCTACCGTAAATTTCATGTTCATTATCAGTTGTGACTTTTTTCTGCAACAGTAATAGGATAGTACACTTAAAAGTCAATCATTTTAGATTTTTTATTGCAACTATCAGCAAGATACTGGTGTAATTAATTCAGAGTACCTTTATCATGGGCTGGGCCCAGGCCAATAGGGGTTTCATCTTCACGTGATTAGAGTAACCAAGAAGGTATATGTTATGTTTCACCACTTAACGTGCATTTAAGGTCATAGATGCTACAACACATATCAAACAAAATACAAATACCTCTGTAGATTTTAAATGGTACATACAGTGGCTTGTACAATTATGTTCACTATTTGCAGTGTTGCAATGAGCGTTGGTACATAAAAAAACATCTTGCTGAAGTATGAAATGCTGTTTCAAAGACCAGAAATTTCATAAATGCCCGAATGTTCGAATGTTAGCTTCAGAGTACCTTTATCATGAGCTGTGCAACTATTTTTCATCATCACTTGACGACAGGAAGCAAGAAGGCATCGGTTCTGTTTCACCATTTAAGGAAGAAGAAGCTTTGCTAATAAGGATGCCATATACCCTGACAAATTAGAACATCATACCCCGTAACGCTGACCAAACTCTAAAATTATCGCTTATCACGGAAAAAAATTTCCCACCCGCATAATCACTGTCATAATATATATAAAATATATATATTATATTATTATATTTCAAATATATATATTATTATTTCAAATTATGAGTTTTTACACGTATGATAAAATTTCTCTTCTTCGGCAGGAGCTAAATAGACCCTCCATGTACTGGCATACTGCATGACCAATTTGTGAGATAAAGTTGGCAAGGTATATTTACTCAAGGCAACGTAGCACGGTATATAATATATCGCGATGGGAACCGATAGAGTGAGCAGTGAATGATTCAATCTATGATAAATTAATGGCACATGAATACATATTATTAACAATAAACCATTTGTTCGAAATTCTATAAGATCTGTTCGTGCAGTAGTTACCAATTCACAGCGGTGGTCCCATTTGTTCCTTAGTAAGCGCTCTCATGCGTTGAGTGACAGATTTTCTGATTCTTGTTCATATACTTAAAATTTAAATCTAGTTCAGCTCAATCCATTATCATCTTGGATCACACATTTAAATACTTGTGACCAATGCAAAATGATAATTGACATCGTGACCGTGTGATCGGAACAAAATTGTCCGTAGTTTGTCTTACAGGCCCTTGAAAATGTTTGATGCCCATGGCGCAACTGTATCAGCTATGTAAAGGTATCTTACACCAAAAATTATATTGCTTTGTATTAGTGTTGCTGGAAATAGTCACAATAGTTAAAATGTTAGTCATTAAAATGTTGGCAGCAGAATAAGTTATGATATGAGGTCTATCAGTTGAAATTCTCAGATGATTAATAATAAACAATACGGGCTGAAATGAGATGGTAAGGGAGTTTTAATAACATCGATGTTGGGGCTTTGAATATAGTTTATCCCATAGACAAACTGTGTGTGGCCCATGAAGTTGATACATCCCATTATCATGTGTGAGTATGCATTAATTCCACCATGAGTCCATTGGCAGTAATGGCTCCTAAACAAAGAACTCATAGCCTCATCTATTTAGTACATGACATCAACTAAACAGACTCATATAACACAGATTAATGACCAGAATTACAAATAGGCCAGTATTTATCACAGACTCCGATATCATCTTTACATCCCCTCCCTACCTGGCAACCCTCTCTCTCGCATCCCACCTTTTCACATACCCCCGTCATCTTGCTCACCCTCACTCAACTTTATGAGCTACCTCTTTTTAATTATCTCCAATTCTTCTTTTTTCCAACCTTTTACCCAACTCCTATATGCGCCTCAAACGTCCATATTTGCTTTACTCGTGGTCCTCTTCTCGCCACTTTCTCATCTCTTCCTCCTCGTGAACGTTATGATCCCGCTCTGGCTTTTACCAGCCACCATCTCTCTATTCAGCCCTCTCCCTCTCTTTCCCTGACACACTCACTGCGCCTGACACGGGTTCTGTCGGCTCCCGCTACACTCCCCCCTATCACCTCCTTGTTTATCGCGCCATGTGCTTCCAATTGTTGTGTCCCTATTTCCTTTCTAGTCCGTTCATGTCTTTTTCTCTCTCTCTGTTTCTTCCTTCCACGATGTTGACTTGGAACCACATAGGGTTCATTCCCAGTAATTAACTGTACGTTCATTCGGGAGCACATTTGTGATTTATATTGTTCTCACCCGATTGCAATAAATTATCTACGTCTACCAAATTCCGCGGATCACTTCCATAATTATGTAAATGACTTAGGGGGAGGATTTGTAGCTGGCATTTGCGCTATCCATTAACTGCTGTTAGTGACTGTAGCCAGAACCACTATCCTTTATTGTCAGCACAACTCGCCCGCAATTTGTATGGCAGCTTAGCTGACGAATATATATTTGTCATATTATGACCCTTATGTGCATCTGTTAACCAATGAATAGGAAGCATAACCAGAGGATCAGGAACAAAGGATGGCTTCATCAGCACAAATGTCCAGTTTCAACTTGCAGGATTGATACGCACTCAGATTCAATGCTGGGATGCGCTTTTAAGTGTTACCGGGTGGGTGAGAGATGTGGGAGTTTTCAGACAAGAAACAGATTTGTAAAATTGGCGTTCTTCGTCTGACGTCACCTTTGTATAACACTAGTCTGGTGTTCAACGAGGGTATTTGGCAATATGTCAGGTAGGAATCAAATGTCATAATTGAAGCGATGTGCACATTGGAGTGGTACGTTAAGTCAAGAATGACAAATCGATATTACTTGTAGGTCACAGTGTTATTGTAATAATTGAAATAACACAATTTTCGGTATATGCCTGACATGATAGATATTTATAATGATAATTATGAAAAAGGACCAATTCAACGTTTATTTTTAGACATATTGTATGACCTACTCCCTTTGTTTCTACTTTGTTAGTATTCTGGAGTAAACGAATTCTAAATCATTTTGCGAATCAAATTATACGAAGAAATTGGCAATTTTAACATGTCTGTTTTTGATACATATGTACGTATGCTTGGCGTTATTTTTGGTAAACTGGATATTTCAGCCACAACTTTTCCCGCAAATGCTACATTTATTTGGTTTTCCAACTTTGAGCGTCATCCATTGTGTCTCAATATTCATGGAGCCTTTATCAAAAGAAACTATTGCAGTGGTTAATTGTCTCTCGGAAGGCTGAAAAAATAAGATTTGAGTTATTCAGATGCTGTTCAATAGGATGCTTCAGTGGTTGTTTATCAGCAGCACCAATCGTGATGAAGGTGATGTTGCTAGCGGACCCTGAATTTGCCGCTGTTTCTCTCACAGCTCTCCTCTGACGGGAATATATGAGGTCTATCACAATCACTGAGTGTCCGTTTATGTTCTCACAAGCAGGACAGATTGTCGTTGTATATATATAGGCGTTGCCTGCTATCAGTTGCATTATTAAACACTCAAGAACGAACGTTATTGAATAATGCATAATCTGGATAAAGCCTTTTCCAGAACTCTAAATGAATTATCAATCGTGCTGAGAAATTAATAGTTTCCGCAAGACGAATCTTGTCTGAACATCCAGCTATAAATTGTTCATCCTGATGCATCTTTTTGGAACAACATGCACAAATTGCTGTCAAGGACATCTGTCCCTTGTTATGATGTTCTTGCCTATTCACTATCAGAGCAATATAATTCATGTGGTCATTGAGGATTTGTAGGGTTCGTCTCGCTAAGACGAGGTCATTTATTTGTCATGCGATATTGACTGGGTTATGTCGCGTTGGTGTTTGATGGTTTTCTCATCGCACTCTAGTTATCAGCTGTAATAACAACTGCATCAAGCATTCATACAATGGCATATTACATGGCCAATCGTCTTTGGTGCTACAGCAGATTGTCTATCTGTGCGGGATAAAGTTTATAAGATATTTCCATGCTTACACCGTAATGTTATATTCGCCGAAAGGATGTGCGGTATTTGATATATCAAACCTATAAATGACTAATTACTCACATAGAAAATTATAACATAGTAAAGGATACCATGGTGCAACAATTGATAATGTCTACTATAAACAACATATATTATATGGATTTAGAATTCTTAACAATGGAATTAACTAACTATTTATGTACATAATGCCTAAAATCTCATCTAAAACACTCAACAAAAATTTCAAAAATTAGCACAGACTGCTAGTATGTACGTCATTGATGTTAGGCTGTATTATTGATCCTCCTCGCGCCCATCTTTGACAAAGGTACCGAGACGAATGGAAGCATGATCCATCGTTAAACTGTAAATAGGAATTCAATGCCAGGCAGTTCTCATTACCGCCCCCATTGCTAGGCTCATTACGGCCCCAATCAGTGAAGCCATCATCCAGTCTGGAGATGATCGGTTTGGCCCATAACCAGCATCCCTCGTGCTGATCGTCGGATCCTGACACGAAGACATACTGTGAAAACCAAGCATATCACATAAAATATCAGTCCACTTCAGTTATTGTTAATGGCAACGATGTCGTGCAAAACACATCTCTGTTTGTATAAATCTTAAAACATGCAAACACCAGGTGTTCTGTATTGCTGATGATAAAAATATTACATAAGTAAGCAGTAAGAATATTTAAAAGTGGCAGAACAATCTGCGTTCCTAGTTATTGACATGCCACCAGTAATAATGATAATGATTGTTTATTTAAAGCCCATTCCATATACATATCAACAGGCTGTACAAGTTATAACAATCAACAATAACAAATAATACAATATAAGACTAGAAATGATAAAAGTGTACAGCAATAATAGGCTACGGCGAATTTATCGATTGCACGTTCATATAATTTGATATATCACAGGTTAAAAGCGTTCCTAAAACAGTGCGTCGTGAGTGCTCTCCTGAAACTCTCGTATGTGCTGATCGAGCGGACACGTTCGGGTAGCTCATTACACAATCTCGGTCCAGAATGATACAGGGATCGCTCACCATAACGGTTTAGTCTCCTGGCCTCACTAAGCGGAGGCGGAACTAATCGTATCTCCGAGGAACTGCGAAGCCGACGTGTTAGTTAGAATCTCTGTGAGGTAGCGCGGCGCCGTACTGTGGTGAATCACTTTGAATACTGTGCACAGAATTTTGAATAGGATACGATGCTCAACTGGGAGCCAGTGAAGCTCTTCAAGAATCGGTGTCATTTCTTATCGAGATTTGAATGACATCCTGGTGACCAGTCGAGCTGCAGAATTTTGTATCAGCTGCAATTTTCTGATTTGATAGTTGGGGAGGCCGAATAGTAAACTGTTACAATAATCTAACTGGGATCCTATGAATGCATGTAGCAATTTCTCCGTTGTTGCTTTGTCCAAAAGATGCCTGATTTTGCCGATTCTCCACAGAGCGTACGACGCAGCGCTACACACACTAGAGATGTGATCCGTCATAGAGCCGGAACTATCTATAACCACTCCTAGGTTGCGAGCAGACTGTGAGGGGGAAATAGTGACTTCACCCACCCGTACGTCAGTCACCGGTGCCCGGTCCCTGACTTTCTGGTGCTTAGAGGTGAACCAGAGAAGTTCCGTCTTACTCTCATTGAGAGCAAGCATGTTAGAACGCATCCAGAGCAGGATCTGGTCCACGCAGGCCTCAATGGAGGCAACGTCAGAATAGTCAGTCCGGGATCGGCAAGTGACATACAGTTTGGTGTCATCAGCAAATATTACAGTATTTAGGCCATAGGTCGTAATGATATCTTCCAATGAGGACATATACAAGGAGAATAGAACTGGTCCAAGTACGGATCCTTGAGGGACACCGTAATCTAATGACTGTGGCTCCTTCGACACCATTGAACCAATTGTAGCTTTCTGAGTACGGCCGCGAAGGAAGGACTCAAACCAATCAAACACCATCCCCGAAATACCAAACTGCTTACGTAACCTGTTCATCAGTATGTCATGGTCAATGGTGTCGAAGGCAGCTGAAAGATCAAGCATGATTAGGATGACATCCCTCTGCTCATCAAGAGCGAGCATAACATCGTTCTGCACTCGAAGTAGTGCAGTCTCGGTGCTATGTCCCTCACGATAAGCAGGTTGGAATTTACCGTAGTAGTCATTACAGTATGTGTGGCGGTATTGATGTTCATCTGTTGTAGACATGATTCATGCTTCATTTTAAGACTTACCGACTAAATGAATGGTTGAAGCTAGGATCGCAGCAAGTCCTGTTCCTCAGCACTAGTAATGGATGCCAACTGGAAACCGTTACCGTACAGAGGACAGAGGTCACGAGCAGTGTGCCACGTGACAGGACTCAGACCAATGATGTACGAAAATTCCTGTGTTTCTAACAGCGCAATGTTTCCACTTGGCATCGGCACTGTTCATGGAGTTATCATAAATGAACAGTGGAGATGTTGTCATAAGCAAAGTCATTGCGATATATTTTCACTGATGTCGCTAATAACAATTTACTTCATCTATAACAATTGTAAATTTGTGGTAAGCGATTTACAGTCTTATGTCCGCATCGTATTGGCAAATATTTCTATGATTTTCACTTTTCACGACACTATCGGAATAGCATTCCATTCTTACCCGACATGTTGCCAAATATCGTCGTTCCGAATTCCTCATTGAACACAAGGCTAGTGTCGTGTACCGGTGACGTCAGCCGGAGTACGCTGATTCGACATATCTGCTTGGCGTCCATTGAAAAGCTTCCACAGCTGTCACCCACAAGGGAACACTCGAGTCGAATCCACTTTAAGAGTGTGTAGCACAACACAGCAGCACAGAATGCCAACAGTTAATATAACTAATTGCATGTTGTGTGTCTGTTCAACGCAGTCGGTGTCTGCACTCACGCTAACAGTCTGTTATATAGCAATGTTCGAGTCCTATGACGCACACTTTGCCGAAAACAGCACATTCATGTCTCAATATTTTATTCGTTGCCGTTCCTTTCAAGGATGCAAGAGCTGTTGAGGAGGTGATGATCGATCTAGTCAGGTGTAATATATCTTATAGGTTTGCCATTGTCCTCCTTGGTGTAGTGCGGTTTGGTATGCCACATTGAGTTTCTCTCACGAGCTGCGATGGAAACAAAGCAGTCAGGTAAGCATTTATCCTAGACAGGGATTAAATATGCCACAACAAGCATGGATGGCTTAAGTAACCACGTTCACGTGTGTGACCCGGGGGGGGGGGCAGGAGGGAGAATCATGCCAGATATTGTAATTCACTAGAGCTTGTTTATCCCTCAATCCACCCTTTCCCCCAAATACCCACTCCTATAACGGGTTGCACGTTTTTGAACAAAACATAGAATACAGAAGATATGTTTTGACATTTCAGTTTATTGGACTGGTTAGCTATCAAACCTGAATATGAAGAAAATATATGCTATTCGGTGTCTCTGTCCATAACACACTCACGGCACCTCATTGATCATTCCGCTTCCATGGCAACCAAGGCAAAGGACAAAATAATCCATGATCGGTAAATGGATTTCATCTATCTATCTATGAGTGAGTGTGTAGGTGATTTTGGACGTGGTAAAGTGCTTGAAATAATATATGAATTAGTATGTGTCCAGGTGAGCAAATTAGTAAGTGGTAGGGTGACTGAGAATGAAGTGCGACTATCAGTGAGCATGTGAGTGCTCGATTTAGTGAATGAGTTAGGAAGTTTGTGAGTTAGTGAGTAAGAGTGAGCGTGTGTTAGTGAAATTACGTGAAGCGATGTAAATAGAAAAAACGATAAAACATTTTACCATTACTTTTGAACAAATACAGAATATTGAATAAGGGTTCATTGAATAACGCAATTCGTTGCTATCGACTGCTTTGTTTTCGCAGACTTGTGTTTGAACGTGCTAGATATGTACACTAAGTCAAAGAGTGAGGCCCTAGATGCTCTCGTCTATTTCCCATTTTCCTGTGTGGTTGATGACTGAACAACTATGAATAAATAAATCTTTTGTTATTTAGCGTCACATACATAGTTTGATCGTCTCAAATGGATGTGCGGTTAGGGATACACATGTATTGTATAGTATTTTGACTTAAAAAGTACTTGGAGAAGCAGGGGCCACTTAAAACAAATGCATCAATAGCTTTCCACTTAACATGTTTTAGGCAACATGCCGTGCTTAAAAGCTGGAACAACAATCTTCTGATGATACATGACTGGGATAAAGGAGCAAATGTCATTATCTACATCAACGCAATATCAACACACACTAAATGGTTTGCTCCAGGAGAGAATACCTACCATTTTAATAAGAGAGGAAGAACTTGCTGCTGCCTAGATATCCATCAGGATGTTACAGGATACCGCAACAAGGCATTCGCTTACGGCGGAACAATTCGTGCAAAACTAATTAACATCCGAACACAAAGAATACGAGATATAATCCCCTATTAAAGTAATAATGAAGTGAACAGGACGAATTCAGACCTAAATCCCACAGACCGCATATACAACAGAGCAGGATAATGGTCATCTCAATATATCGCACATGATGGTCTGCCTGCACCTAACCCAGACAATGATGTGTGTTTGACTGTTTAAATTAAAGCTACTACATGAAATACATCTTCCGATTATGGATATTTCGTCCTCGGATGCGGGATAATCAATGGGATGCTGTGGTCTTTTGTTGAATAGACCAATAAGCAAATCATCTGATCACTTCATTATGTAACGTATTAAACTACCAAGCAAATATGCAACATAATTGTTATTTACGTACTCAATTTTATCTGTATTAAATAGTATGCAAATTTGATGGGTATGGTCTTGGATTAGAAGCATTCAAATTAATGCATTAATTATGATCGATGTATGGGCGGAGCGCTGGCAGGAGAGGGAGGAAATTCGAATACCATACACGATCCTACCTTCCTTTCAGGTCACGCACGTGCGCGTTTCACACGTCATTAGTAACATAATGGGTAATAAAACCAAGCATCGTAGATCATTTATTTCCCTCACTGCTACTGACACGGATCTCCTTAACCCCCTGATCACTGCAATGGTGTTATCCCGAATCTATTGTCCACAACAATGTTGTTGTACAAAATTGGATTTCTAGCCCATTCTCCTATTTGCGACACAATCGGCCGCATTTTCATAAATGATAAAAAACCAGCAAGGGTTTCGCCACTCATGTCTGACTTAACAGCGTGTTGCTTAAAGCATGTTAGATGGGAAGCAATTGATATATTTTGCTTCAAGTGGCCTTTACCTGCTCCAGGAATTTTTACGTTAAAATACTGCTGTACAATGCCTGTGTATTACTAACATCAGCTCCATTTTAGATGAACTTCCAGTCAGACGCGCAAATGATGTACTGACTATGTATGTGACGCTGAACGTTACTATTGAGTAGCAACAAAAGTTGACAATAACAATTGATAGATCCAGTCGAAGCATTATATATTCATAGTTTGTTTTGTCATCTACCACACCGAAAAATGGGAAATAAAAGAGAGCCGTTAGGGCTTCACTCTTTGACTTAGCATACATGTTTAGCATGTTGGATAACAAGTCTTCGGAAACATAGGAGTCAATAGCAACACCATGCGTTATTCAACGAACCCTAATGTTATATTCAGTAAAGGTTCCATGATGCAAATCCTCGTGTTATGGTGAAATATATTGATGTTATGAAAAACAGCCAATATTTCCAGCGCTACACGAGCGAGTCGATATTCCCTATTTCACTAATTCACGCCCTCTCTCACTCACTAACTCCCAAACTTTTCCACTGAATCGCGCACTCACATGCGCACTTATTACCTCACTTTATTCTTACTCACTCTTTCACTTATTCACTCACTTGGACACAATCGTATAATAATTCGTATAATAATTCACGCACCAATTCATTACGTCTTAAATCACTGACACAGCGAAATGTACTGAAATGTCTTAGCATTATGGGTGCATTGGGTGCATTCTCTTCTACAGTGTAACCCGTTTTAGAACGGGAGGCAATTTTGCTTTCATAAAGCTCTGGTTTGAATTATGTTATCACTCAAACATACCGAACAATTTTTATTGACCCAAAACGCAGTAATCATGAGTACTGTGACTAATAGAACACGTTTGCTGTGAATAAGAAAGTTTTGAATAGGAAGGATTCAGATGGGTTATGGGAAAAATTCCACCCCTACACTTCGCCGAGCATGAATTATGCCAATGATCGAGATCATGGTCGCGGTGGAACACTGGCTGGAGAGGGAGGGAATTCATGCACCCAACATGCTTCACCCAGCATGAATTATGATAATGATCGAGATCGTGGTATTAGTGGTGCGCAGACAGGTAAGTGAGGGAAATCAAATATTTGACACAATCCTCCCTTATACCTGGGTCAAACACGCGCACACTCTATAGGTCACTAACATGATAGGCACCGAAGTCAAACATAAATAATTTATTACGCTCACCGCAACAACTGACACTCATACAGCGGAGACGAATTTAGTGACTCGATATATAGCCTCAACGTTGTTCGCCTTGATCCTCAGTTCGTGAGCATTTTAATGTGGAATTATTGTCTGTGGCATTAGTTAGTAATCCAACACTCAATGACAATGCTTACTTTATTGGTGTAAGTAAGAATGTACCGCGCTCAGCCATTTTATGATACACAGTGGATCCACACACGAACAAAAGGGGACAAAATTCCACAATGCAAAACAGCTCAACAATACTCCAGAGATCCACCAACGATAACGCATCCATATTCGAACACACAAATGTACCACACATCATAAAGCTATTATGAAGCAAAGATCGGCTTAACATCAGAGATACACCATGCAATACGAATAGTACTCATATCTTACATCCAACATATACTGTATATCCACCATCAACTAACATTCCTTGTATAACATACATCGAATTTATATTGCGGATTCACCTTGCAGTACTCATCACGTAACAGTACATGTCCATATTATGTTACAGATCCACCATACAACACCTAATCCCCTACAAGCATACATCCAATTATTATTGCTGACCAACAATGTAATACACATTCCCTAAGCTGCACACAACCGCTCTATATTGCAGATTCATCATACAACACACTTTTCCTACGAAATATATATATATATATATATATATATATATATATATATATATATATATATATATATATATATATATATATATATATATATATATATATATATATATATATATATATATATATATATACATTACAAGCAACTACAGGCAAATCTATTGAATATACCGTACCCTTTAACATCATGATGGATATCTAGACAGCAGCATGTCCTTCCTCTCCTATATATATTACGTATTCTCTGTTAAGGCAAATTTGTTGGTGTCTGTTTTTATTGCGTTGTTGTAGATAACGACATTTACTCGTATTCGTCTATAACTGTGCATAATATGTAGCATTTGAAGATTGCCGTACCCGCTTGTTAGCACGGCTTGTTGCCCAAAACATGTTACATATAAAGCAGTTGCTGCATTTTGCTTTAAGTTGCCTCTACCTCTCTAAGTATACAATGCCTGTGTATTCCTAACCTCAGCTCTATTTCAGATGAACTTCCCGTTAGACACGCAAATTTTGCGCTGACTATGTAAAGAATGCGAGTCCACAAAAAGCTGAAAATAACAAAAGATAGCTCCAGTCGAAAGCATTATTTATTCAGAGTTCGCTCTATCATCTGCCACAACAAAAATGTGACATAGAAGAGAGCAGGTTATGCTTCACTCTTTTACTTAGTGTACATGTCTTTGGAAACAAAGACGTCAATAGAAACGCCTTGCATTATACAACGAACCCTAATTCAATATTTAGTATTTGTTCGATGGTACATGTCTTCACGTAATAGTGAAATATATTGCCGTTATGAAAAATTGCAACATTTCGAGCTTTACAAGGACTTGTCACAAACCCATTGCCCGAATTACGCACACACATGCACACTGATTATCTCACTTTTCTCAACCATTCTTGCACTTATTCATTTACTCACTCGGACACATATTAACTTATATACGAGTTCACACACTCATTCACTCACTTGAACATGTCTTAAATCACCTACAAACTCACCCTTTCCCTTACTCGGTGACATTCTGATTTACTGACGCCATCATTAACGCATGCACTCACTCACTCACCAACTCATTCATCAACTCATTCACTCACTCACTCACTCACTCACTCACTCACTCACTCACTCACTCACTCACTCACTCACTCACTCACTCACACCCTAATATACTCACCCTCTCCTGGGTACTGTTCCTTTTGCACAGCACAAATGTCTCACCAAACATAAATCAAGGTCATTTGAAGCGTTGTAGCACACGAGGATTGCTTGCTTGATTCAAATGTTTTACATGCTGACATGTGTCTGGTAATAAAGACTCATTAGGTCATTATTCTGAACTGGCGGTGTGGGTGGTGAGTGTGCCATACGTTTGATGAGATATAAGAAACTCAATCGCATACACTTTCACATGCGCCATAATTTGGCTCAATACGTTTCGTGCTACCGAAAATTCCAATCATAGTGCCACTACATGTGGGTCCACCTTTGTTCTACAAACAAGAATATATGCACGCATCAATGTTAACATGGCGAGAAAGCGTTGAAGAGAACGTACAGCATGTTATACTGTGAGTGCTTGTTTTGTAAGAGATCTGAATCCACCTATTGACTACCATTCAGCAGGCTCTAGGTGACTACAACTTAATATTCCACGACCAACAGTAAGAACCTCTCTTCATTACTGGACCTCCACTTTATGAAACCTCCGGGTGTGGACATGTTTTCTTGCTTTCGACCTTAATATCAATTATTCAATATTTCTATGTCCTTTTTATGTTACAAGCCCAAGTCAACTTCAACTTAGAGAAACGTAGCCACACCGAGCTTATCAGTAGGAGCAAGGGAAAACGAAAAGGCGACTTTGTAGTTTCTCCATCCACGATGCATTTGGTGGTTGTTGTAACAAGCATCTTGTGAGTAGGTCGGATATATCGATCGGAAAAGTTCGAGCAAGTTCATGCCAATGTACAGTTTAAAAACCTTGAAATTGTGCGAGCATGCGAGTTAAGTCACAGTGCACTGTGGCATGTTTAGAGATGGGATCTGGCTGTGACAGCTTCTCGATTGACGCCTTTCAGACATGCAGACTCAGTATGCGGCACCTAACCAAACATGTCAAGAACCCGGAACTGGTATTCAACAGCAGCAATGGAGCAAATATATTCGGGAAAGTGTCAGGTAAGAAAATTTATGATTCCATGTAAAATGTAACAAATCAATGAGCGCAGTACTTGTATATAATGTATGGTTTCTTATCGAACCTACATTTGTTGTCTATTAGCTGACCTAATGCAATACACCAAGAACATAAATATTGCACTTAAATGTCACAAGCATTAACATATTCATTATGATTGATAAACTGCAAAACGTCGAGGTGTTCACTGTGAGATTTTATAAAGATATCGGTTATGACCATATCCCACCACTGCCAAACATAATCATGCCAAGTCTTTTTAGTTAGCGATCCTCACCCCCCTGAACACTAGAAACTTGCTTCAGGTCGATGCCAGTAAAATGGACTAGAAATAAATCACATAATGGCTACATAGATTTGAAATATAAAACGTGCGGATGAAGAAGGAAGTTATTTCTACTACAAGTTTTAAATTAGATTTTCAGGTTATCGTAGGTGCTATCATGCATCCACCAGGTCACAAATTATATGACATTACTATTACACAGTAATAATCACTTACACAAACCGGATCAAAGGTAATCCATGAACCATGTACGGTGCACTCTTTTGAAAAATAAATGATTAATACCGGGGCAGAAATGGGCTTTTGGAGTGCAAAGGCCAGTAACTCCATTGAGTTGCATCATCTACAACCCATGAGCCAAATGTGGGCACTGAAATCTGAAACTTCCCGAAATCATTTTCATACAAATGTTAACGGTATGGATTTAATGCCAAAGCTTTTGCCAAAAATAAGACATTGTTTTAAATGGAAAGAAATAACTTGTTTAGATTTGTTTGCGCGAGTTTGGGAAACGTCCGTATGGTTCCATACCGAAGTCGCCATAAGTAAGCCAAACTATTTGTTAGCTTCAGAAGCAGACCAACTGCGTCAGTCAGTGCGGAATATCTAAATCTGTCTAAATCTATATCTAGTAGTATGCGAAAGTTAGATTTTATATTTGTGTGTGACAACATCTTCAGACGATACTTCCTATGATGTCGATTCCTCTGGCGTTAAATACAAACCCTTCCGTTGGTCGGCGCAGAAAGGATTCTCTATGCTACACTTCGAAGTATTGGCAATAATCACGAGCTAGATCCTTTTGATTGTTTTATATATGTATGACACCCTATAACGATCCAATAATCATAGCTACTTTCACCGATTGAATCTTTCCATTACCATTATCGTCCACATAAAATAATACTTCTTCTATTGGCTTTGTTAGACGTGATAACATTACCAATTACCTCTTTATCTATTGTACTACAGAGAAGTCCAACAACCCTGCATTCGCAGCGCGGTTTGTTAAACAAAGGAAATTTAATAAATTATCAATAACTAATGTTAAACATATTCTCCCCTATCTCTGCACTATTATGTATCATTAGAAGATTGTTGATTCCGCTTGTTGGCATGGCGTGTTGCCTAAAACGTTTACATTGAAAGCAGTTGGTGTATTTTGCTTTAAATGGCCTCTACATGTTTTTGCTCCAGTTTTTGTGAACTAACTGACGACGAATGTCAACGTCCGGTAAGATGCGTAAATGCTGTATAGACTGTGTGGCGCGGAACTTTACCAACGAGTACCCAAAAAGCTGATTATAACAGTTAGTTCTAGTAGAAGCATAACTTATTCATAGTTTGTTCTGTCATCAAACACAACGAAACATATGAAATACATGAGAGCCGTTAAGGCTCCACACGTTGACTTAGTATACATGTCTAGCAGGATCGAATACAATGTCTTTGAAAAACATGGAAGTCAATAGCAACACCATTCGTTATTCAACGAACCCTTAATCAAAATTCAGTATTTGTTCCATGGTACAAGTCATCATGTAATGGTGATGAAATATATAGGCTATATGAAAAACTACAAATATTTCCAGCGCTACACGAGCTTGTCCATATTCGTTATTTCACTAGCGCACGCTCACTTGGACACAAACTAATTATACTAAGTATACTTATTCACACACTCACTTACCTCATTATATACTCACCCATGGACATACTATCTTGGGCTGCGTTTATAATTCACCAAACGTAAAACGTCGCAAACGAGGATTCCTGGCTTTATTGAAATGTTTCACATCCTCATATCCAAGTTCTTCAGGTAATAATGATAACGACATTATAGTTTGTATGGTGAGTGTGCATCTATTGAGAACGACAATAGTTGAAGTCGACGAATTCGAACAACTATTCCAGCTAAATTAATAAGCAGCTAACAGGATAAAGGACATCACCATCTACCGTGCATACGGGTCTGGTACCTGCTGTTACCCTTTTCCATTTACCCATCATGAGTAATTTCGACGCCTGCCTTGGTTACCATGGATACGGAATGATCAATGATGTGCTTGAGGATGTTATGGTCAGAGACACCCAAGTGCAGATAATTTCATCTTATTAAGGTTTGATAGCTAGCCAGCCGGATGTACAGATGTACTATTTTACACCTAATCCGTATTAGAAGGTATGAGACACTTGTGCTTTTAAACACCTCGAGTTTGAATGATGTTACCGCTCAATCATGTCGAACATTCTTATTCACCCGAGACGTCTGAATAAGTAATGAGTACTATGACTAAAACAACACGCTTGCTGATGTAAGAACGTTTTGAATAGGAAGAATTCAGATGGATTCTGAGAACAATTCCGCCCCCACAGTTCGCCGAGCATGAATTATAATAATGATCGAGATCACGGTCGCGGTGGAACACTAGCTGTAGAGGGAAAACAATCGTGTAGCTAACATGCATCACTCAGCATAAATTATGATAATGATCGAATTCGTGGTATTAGTGGTTCGCAGACAGGAAAGTGAGGGAATTCAAATACACAATCCTCCCCTTCCCCCGGGTCACACACGCGCAGCTTTAAAAGTCAATAACATAATAAGCACCGAAATCAAACATCAATAATTTATTACGCTCACTGCACCAACTGACACTAATACAGCGGTGACGGATTCACTGACGCGATATATAGCTTTTAACTTATTCTCCTCGTGGAATTATCTTCTGTGGTAATCGATTAGTAAGTATTTATCCTGAACTTACGACAAATGTTGACCAACACACTGATATGACGATAATCAAGTCATCCAACAGTCGTGTAAGGACGAATTTATCGCGCGCTGCAATTTCATTGTACACAGCGGGTCCACACAAGAGCAGAAGAGGACAACAATATTGCAATGCAAGACAACTCAACAATACTCCACAGATCTACCAAAGATAACTCACCCACATTCGAACACTCAAATATACCACACATCATAGAAATATCAAGACGCAAAGATCTACTTAACATCAGTGACGAATAGTTTCACATCATACATCCAACATATACTGCAAATCGACCATAAACTTATCAGTTTTTTGTATAACATACATCAAATTCATATTGCAGATCCAACTTGCAACAAGCAAACATCCATTATCTGTTACAGACCCACAATGCAATACACAGTCCATAAACTGCATACAGCCACTTTAGATTGCAGATTCATCATAAAACACACGTTTCCTACGTTGCATAAATCCACAACATAGTACTTACGATACTATCGATGGTTGGAATCGCTATTGGTTTTGATTATCGTTTTCAGTGATCGCTATCAATGAATTGAATCAGGACGATCACGATCACGGTACATCGATGCTTTGATCTGTCGTAACACTCCCGCCATTTAATGCATTATGGTGTAAGCTGGGGGCATTAAAACGTCACTGTGTTTGCTGTAGTTCGTGATGCATACATAATAAGTGCGTCCATCAAATGACACTCTATTTGAATAGATCTAAGCAAGGGATTCAAGCGATAGCCTAATTGATCTCCATCTATGATATTATACGTATGCAATCGCTGACTACGGCATCCTTTGATCTCATGGTGACTGCCTAGTGTTAATAAATGCATTGTGCTTAATTGTCATTTTATGATGTAGATATCATTCGTATGCGTCTTTTCTGATGCTCGCAACATTTCAGTGGTGTTTTCATTATCATAGTGTGCGATGGCAAGAGATACAACGATTGCTCCTGTTCAACATATACTCTCATTGCTCATTGTAGTATCTAGATAAAACACCAATGTCACGGCGGCCTTCCCAAGTTAATTACGCACCGTGTAAGATAGATGACAAGTAAATCTTATATTTTATATTTTAAATGATAATATCTAGTCAGGCTGTTTATTTCTATAATTGTTAATGCTCGTGTAGTAAATCATTTAGTGTTTGTTAATAATCTTGGCAACAAACGATATCTGGTGTTTTAGGCGCTTTTTTCTGATTCCAGACTCCCGAGTGTCGAGTCGCCACATGTATACATGTTATATAAAAATCCAGTGACTCGGTGCCCATAAGCTTTGCTTCTGTCGTTTCGATGGTAAGAACTCATTGAGCACTAGATAGTATATAAATTGTGCCAGCATTTGCACTAATTACACGGTACATACAACGGACGCGTAGACCAAGGGAACCATTTTTGATGTGAATGTCTAGATGACCGCATCAATTCATCAGCGTATTTAGCAGAATGACGTCATCTTAATGCACTTAATCGGGGATTGCTTTGATCGATATTATCTTTGTCAAAATACAGTATGATGATAAACATACATGTTAACCTATTCTATTTGTTAATGGGTTGGTACAGTTAGATAGAGATATTTGATAAATTGTCCATTTAAGATGGTTACTGAATTACAACACGAATGATTGCCGCACTTTCATACTGGATGAAATTTAACATGGCATTTTGCGTGAAGATGGAGGGAAGAAGCAATGCAATCTACAGTCCCCTGTAATATCCTAGTAAGTATCTTGACAGCTGCACGTTGTTCTGCTCTGCTTAAAGAGATCACCGCCTGATAAAGTCAGCGTTAGGTCATACATTGTATATTGTCTGAGCATTGGTAGCCACAGATCCAGGGAGGTTACCGAATCAACGGATAATATAAGAACGTAAAAATTCAGTATTGCCGAGAGGCATCCAAAATTATAGGAATAGCAAACGTTAGCCCTAGTCGAGTAATTATTTATTCATTGTTTGTTCTTTCATCTACTACAGTGAAAACTAAATGTAGGTAGTTTGGTCTTGACAGTTTGATATCGTGTACATGTCTAGCACAAGTCTTCATATGTGACGCTTAACGTTACATTGAGTTTCTACAAAAGCAGAAAATAACAATAGATAGCTCCAGTAGAAGCAGTATTTATTCATAATTTGTTTTGTCATCTCCACAACGAAAAATGGGAAATTCAAAAGAACGGTTAAGGCTTCAGCCTTTGACGTAGAATACATGTATAGCATGTTCGAACACGAGTCTTCAGAAACATAGAAGTCAATAGCAACATCATTCAATATTCAGTATTTGTTCTATGGTACAAGTCCTCATACAATCGTGAAATATATTGACGTTATGGAAAACAGTAAATATTTCCAGCTGGAGAGGAGGGAAATCTATGTATCCAACATGCATCACTCAGCATGAATTATGATAATGATTGAGGTCGTGGAAGAAGTGGGGCGCAGATAGGAAAAAGAGGGAATTCAAATACCTGATACAATCCTCCCTTCCCCCCGGCTCACACACGCGCACGCTTTACATGCAATGAAATAATAGGCACCGAAGTCAAACATCATGAATAATTAATTCCGCTCATCGCACCAACTGACACTAATACAGCGGACACGGATTCACTGACTCGATGTATAGCTTTAAAGTGGTCTGCATTAACCCTCAGATCTTGAGCATTTAAATATGGAATTATTGTCAGTGGTACTCAGGCAGTCACACGATACAAAAACGTATCATGAGCAGACCAGCCGCCAAAGACAAATGTAGACCAGCGCTCTAATATGACGATAATCAAGCCTACCAACACTCAATGGTGATGATCACGTTATTGGTGTTATCACGAATCTATCGAGTACTGCAATGTCATCGTGCACAACGGACCCAAACAAGAGCAAATGTTGAAAGAAACCCGCAATGCATCGCATCAATAGGTATGAGATCCACCATAGATAACACACCGACATTCGAACACACGTCCGTCATATACCACACAGTCAGCAAACATCAGAGAGCTACCATGAAGCAAATATCTACCAGATAACGCAAATTTACTTTACATCAAATATCCATCATACAATACGAATAGTCCATACATCTTACGTCCAACATATATTGCATGTGCCCCATACATGAACCACTCCTTGTATAGCATACATCCACTTTATATTGCGGATCCACCGGGCAACACTCATCCCCATAACAGTACACATCCACGTATTGCACTGGTGTATCCCTGGCGTCATGTGTGCTGGTTGAGCCGAACACCGCTGATGCCGCCATGTAGGGCTCCAGGGTGGGCGGGGAGCACCAGTGAAAAAAATTATTATAATATCATGGCTCAAAAACAAGCACAAGACCGATTACCTAAATGAAATAGACCCAATGAAACGGATTCGGACTCTGATAATGGATCATCTTCCCCATGGCCGAGATTTTTAGTTATTGAAAACAATTTTTGAATCCTCGATAAATCCACATTAACTTAGACAATTATGGACCGAATACAATCAGTACCAACCAGCACTTGAAAAGCGACAGCAAACATCCAAGCTGCAACTACCGTAGTGTATATGAAGGTAAGGTGGAGTTGGCTCGGGAAGAAGAGAGCAATGCTTTAGAGCTCCCATGTGGTTGCAGCTTAGAACACACCTCGAAATGCTATGGCTATGACAAACATCTTCGGCAAGCGCACGCTGATCAGTTGGTATTTTCCTTGTTTATTTGTTTCTCACAAATAGTGTTTTATTTGTAGTTCATTTGTAAGCCTATCTTCATAAGAACTGTCATTCACAGCTACTACATAGATTGCCTCGACTGATTCCCACTAGGCTCTCTTTTGTCAATGTATATCCTTAACCGCACCTCAACCTATCAAGCTACAATAAAAATAATACGCTGCGTAGCCTACCTAAAACCTGTCACACTTCTGCAACAGCAGCTAATACCATTTGGCATTGTATATTTGACCCATCATTAACATATTAATTTAATGCGAAAAATATCAAAAGGTTAGGTATTTATTTGGTATATATTATCAGTTAATCAGTTACCATTCATCGTGTGTGTTTGTGTGTCTAGGTCACTGTATTACCCAACCATGGGACACCGATAGCTATTTTGGCTTTTTCATTAACAGCGATACCGAGGCATGAGTATTGGCAAACTGGTGATCCAGGCAGCAATCAACGATTTCGAGGAGGTAACATCACCCTTCATGCCAAAAAAGCAGCTGTTCCAATGTATTTAAAATGGGGATATATACTTGGGAATGATTATTTGCTTAAAGGTGAAGACGTCCCACAAAGGCATGATTCTATTTGCAGTTGTGACGTCGTCATTTAATCGATTACTGCGACCAATTTACCTCGCGGCTGATTCATCCACCGGTTGTGGGATGCATATATATATATATATATATATATATATATATATATATATATATATATATATATATATATATATATATATATATATATATATATATATATATATATATATATATATATATATATATATATATATATGCATTTTATATTGTTGGTGCATTTTTCTTTTACTGATCAGGGTAATGCAATTTGGTAGACACAGAACATGTTCAGGCTCATACACGTTGTAAGGAGGACTGCGTTAATAAAGCACCCGTTGGAAGTGATTCACGTCATTTATTGTGTACCATAGCAATGATCGATTACTTATTCTCATCCTTGTCTGCCTCGGTCTTGAAGTAAACCATATAGATAGCGGGACTCCAGGAATAATATATCAGCACTTCCTGTGCAAAGCGCGGTTTCAACGTTTGATGTTGAGCGATACAAATGGCTATTAAACGACAAGGTAGAATTTCAAACGGGCATGATCTATGGCGCACTGCATAAATAATTGCAAAAATACAATAGAATCGAGTATGATGACGGTAGCGAGGACTGCTTCCTCTTCCAAAATGGTATTATAATAGATACCATTTTTTGCTATGGCTTATTGACTCGGCTTTCGCTGTTTGCGCCCGCCCCCCTACACCCCCGGCACACTCACGCACACACCGCCAGCTTAGGTTAATGCCCTAATGAGTCTTTATTACCTGACACATGTGAACATGTGAAACATTGAAATGAAGCGAGAAATCCTCGTAAGCGACAACGCTTCAAATGAGTTTGTTTTATGTTTGGTGAGTCATTTGCGCTGCACAAGAGGAACGGTACCCAAGTGAGGGTAATTATATAAGGGGGTGAGTGAATGAGTGAGTGAATCAGCGGATGAGTGAGCGGGTGGGTGTGTGAGTGCGCGAGTGAGCAAGTGAATGAATGAGCGGTGAGTGAATGAGTGAACGGGTGAGTTGGTGAGTGAGTGCGCGAGTGAGTGAGTGCGCATGTGAGTGAGTGAGTGCGCAAGTGAGTGAGTGAATGAAGATGTGAATGAGTGAGTGAGTTGGTGATTGAGTGCGCGAGTGAGTGAGTGCATGCGTTAATGATGGCGTCAGTAAATGCGAATGTCACCGAGTAAGGAATGAGTGATTTTAAGACATGACCAAGTGAGTGAATGAGTGTGTGAACTAGTATTTAAATTCATAAGTGTCCGAGCAAATGAATAAGTGCAAGAGTGATTGAGAATAAAGTGAGATAATCAGTGCGCATGTGTGTGCGTGATTCAGGTAATGCGTATGTGCATGGGTTAGCTAATGAGTGAGTGCGCGTTAGTGACTAGCCCCTGTAGCGCTCGAAATGTTAGCAATTTTTCATAGCGACAATATATTTCACCATTACGTGAAGACATGTGCCATCAAACAAATACTGAATATTGAATAAGGATTCGCTGAACAACACAAGGCGTTTCTATTGACTTCTTTGTTTCCAAAGACTCGTGTTCGAACATGGTAGATATGTACACTAAGTCAAACTGCTAAATAATAATGGTTCGACTGGAGCTATCTATTATTATTTTCAGCTTTTAATTGTGTACTCATTAGTAATGTTTTGCGTCGCATTCTTCACATAGTCAGCACAAAATTAGCGTGTCTGAACGGAAGTTCGTCTCAAATAAAGCTGAGGTTAGGAAAACACAGGCATTGTCTAGTATTTTAATGTAAAAATCACTTGGAGAGGCAGAGGCCACTCAAAGCAAAATGCACCAATTGCTTCCCATGTAACATGTTTTGGGCAACATGCCGTGCTAACAAGCGGGGACAACAATATTCAAATGATACATAACTGTGCAGAGATATAGAAGAATATGAGTAAATGCCATTATCTCCATCAACGCAATAAAAACCCACATCCAATGGTTTGCCTTAAGAGAGAACACGTAATATCTATATAGGAGAGGAAGGACATGCTGCTGCCTAGATATCCATCAGGATGTTGCAGGGGACGGTATATTGAATAGATTTGACAAGCTTGGTATATAATTTCATTTCCCTGCCTTCCGCCAACAAATGTATTTTTATTTATGCGAATAACTGGTGTTCCTCTCAGACGCTGTTTCTACGCAGGAACACGAGGCTCTATTGAAACGGTCAACAGGTAAATCTCGTTCACGGCGGTACAAATAACACACAATCAGATTTTTTGCATACACCTCCACATCCAGTGGATCAATAAGCCGCGGCCTCTCGTCAGATAGCGACAGCGAGCTGGAACCACCAACAGGGCGCTTAGGGCAACGTGGCATTTATATCGAAAACAACGAAAGCCTCTCTTCTGTTGCCTTTCATCATTTATGAAAATGCGGCCGATGGTGTTGCAAATAGGAGAATGGTCTAAATATCCAATCATCTAATATCCTGATCTAATTGTTACCGCAACAAATATAATAAGTTATAATGTATTGATATAATTATATTGCATTCAGAAAATGATAAAATGTATCACATACACACACACACACACACACATATATATATATATATATATAGATATATATATATATATATATATATATATATATATATATATATATATATATATATATATATATATATATATATATATATATATATATATATATATATATATATATATATATATATATATTTACAATTATAGAAACAAACAGCCTGACTTGATATTATCATTTAAAAATTCCGGTTGTGAAATAGAATTTACCTCTCATCTTTCTTTCACGGGGTTTAATTAACATTGGAAAGGCCACCGCAACATCGGAGTTTAATCTAGATACCATCATGAGCAATCAGAGTGTTTGTTGAGAAGGAGCAATCGTTATATATCTTGCCGTCTCACAATATGCTTATTAAAACACCACTGAATTGTTGCGAGCATCAGAAGAGACGCATACAAATGATATCTACATAATAAAATGAAAGCACAATGCATCAATAAACACTAGATAATCACCCTGTTATTAAAGGACGACGGAGTCAGCGATTGCAAACTTAAAATATCATTGGTGGAGATTAGTAAGGTTTTCACTTGAATCACTTGCTAAGTGATTACTATTTAAACACATTTGATGGACGCAGTTATTATGTATGCATCAAGTACTAAAGCAAACACAGTGATGATCTAATGCCCCGTGCTCAAACCATAATGCATTAAAAGGCAAGGTCGTAAAGATAGATCGAAACATCGATGTGTTGTGATTGTCCCGACGCAATGCGGTTTTTGTCCACTTTTGCTCTTGTGTGGATCCGCTGTGCACAATATAATGGTAGTGCGCGGTAAATTCGTCCTAAAGCTAATAAAGTAAGCATTATCATTGAGTGTTGGATGACTCGATTATCGTCAAATCAGTGTGTTGGTCAACATTTGTCGTTGGCGGCTCGTCAGTTCAGGATAAATACTAACTAATCGAGTACCACAGACAATTATTCCACATTAAAACGCTCACCAGCTGAGGATCAAGGTGAACAACTTTTAAGCTATATATCGAGTCACTGAATCCGTCTCCGCTGTATTAGTGTCAGTTGGTGCGGTGAAGGTTATAAATTATTCATGTTTGACATCGGTGCCTATTATGTTAATGACCTGTAAAGCGTGCGCGTGTGTGACCCAGGGGAAAGGGAGGATTGTGTCAAATATTTGATTTCCATCACTTTCCTGTCTGCGCACCACTAATACCACGATCTCGATCATTATCATAATTCATGCTGGGTGAAGGATGATGGGTACATGAATTACCTCCCTCTCCAGCCAGTGTTCCACCGCGACGTGATCTCGATCATTAGCATAATTCACGCTCGGCGAAGTGTAGGGGTTAAATTCTTCCCAGAACCCATCTGAATCCTTCCTATTCAAAATGTTCTTATTCACAGCAAGCGTTTTCTATAAGTCGCAGTACTCATGATTACGGCGTCTTGGGTAAAAAAAAATTGTTCGGCATGTTTGCGTGGTAACATAATTCAAACCAGCGCTGTATGAAAGCAAAATTGCCTCCCCCCTTCTAACACGGGTTACGCTGTAGAAGAGAAAACCGAATGCATCAAAAATGCTTGGACATATCAGTACATTTCGCTGTGTCAGTGTGTCAGTGATTTTAGACGTGATTGAATTAGTTCGTGAATAATTATACGAATTAGTTTGTGTCCAAGTGAGAGAATGAATAAGTGCAAGAGTGAGTAAGAATAAAGTGAGGTAATAAGTGCGCATGTGAGTGCGCGATTCAGTGGAAGAGTTTGGGAGTTAGTGAAATAGGCAATAATGACTCGAAATATTTGCTGTTTTTCATAACGTCAATATATTTCACCATTACGCGAGGATTTGTACCATGGAACCTATACTGAATATTGAATTAGGGTTCGTTGAATAACGCACGATGTTGCTATTGACTCCTATGATTCGGAAGACTCGTGCTTGAACATGTTAAACATGTATGCTAAGTCAGAAAGTGAAGCCCTAACTGCTCTCTTCTATTTCCCATTTGTCGTTGTGGTAGATGACAGAACAAACTATGTATAAATAATGCTTCGACTGGAGCAATCTTTTATTATTGTCAGCTTTTGTTGGTACTCAATGGTAATGTTAAGCGTCACATACATAGTCAGTACAACATTTGCGCGTCTGACTGAAATGATGAGATGATTTGCTCATTGGTGTACCTGGCAATAGCACGCAGCATCCCATTGATTATCCTGCATCAGAGGTAACCGAGTCAAATGACGAAATATCCGTAATCGGTTGATGAATTGCATGTACTAGCTTTCGTTTTAACAGTCCAACTTACATCATTGTCTGGGTTATGGGCAGGCAGACCAATGTGCGCGATATATTGTGATGACCATTAACCTGCTCTGTTGTATACGCGGTCTGTGGGTTTTGGGTCTGAATTCGTCCTGTTCAGTTCATTATTAGTTTAATAGGGGATTGTATCTCGTATTCTTTGTGTTCGGATGTTTATTAGTTTTGTAGGTATTGTTCCACCTTAGGCCACCACACGGCCACCGAATGCCTTGATGCGGAACGTAGTTCAACTAAGTGTCATTTGATAATTATCCTGTGTTGATTATTATGCCTGTAGTTGGTTGTAATTTTGTAATGCCTATTGCGTCAATAATATACCATACCCTGTAACATCCTGATGGATATCTAGGCAGCAGCAAGTTCTTCCTCTCTTATATTAATGGTACGTATTCTCTCTTGGGGCAAACCATTTGGTGTGTGTTGTTATTGCGTTGATGTAGATGACATTTGCTCCTTTATCTCTGCACAATCATGTATCATCGAAGATTGTTGTCCCAGCTTGTAAGCACGGCAAGTTGCCTAAATCATGTTAATTGGGAAGCTATTGATGCATTTTTTTTAAAGAGGCCTCTGCTTCTCCAAGTAATTTTTACGTCAAAATACTATACAATGCCTGTGTATCCCTAACCTCAGATCCATTTGAGACGGTCAGACGCGCAAATTGTACTGACTGTATGTGATGCTAAATAACAAAAGATTTATTTATTCATTGCTTGTTCTGTCATCAACAACACAGAAAAATGGGAAATACAAGAGAACAGTTAGGGCTCCGCTCTTTGACTTAGTGTACATATCTAGCACGTTCGAACACGAGTCTTTGAAAACAAAGAGGTCGACAGCAACGCCTTGCGTTATTCAACGATCCCTTATTCAATATTCTGTATTTGTTCGAAAGTAATGGTGAAATGTATTGTCGTTTTTCTATTTACAGCGCTTCACGGGCATGTCGATATTCATTATTTCACTAACATACACTCACTCTTACTCACTAACTCACAATTTTCTAACTCATTCACTAAATCGTGCACTCACATGCGCACTGATAATCTCACTTTATTCTCAGTCAACCTAGCACTTACTTATTTGCTCATCTTGACACATACTATTTGATATACTACTTCAAGTATAGCACTTGGCCACGTCCAAAATCACCTACACACTCACTCATAGATATATAGATGAAATCTATTTGCCGTTCATGAATTATTTCGTCCTTTGCCTTGGTTACCATGGAAGCGGAATGATCAATGAAGGGTCGACGGTGTGTTATGGACAGACACACCGAGGATCAGATATTTTAATCATATTCAGGTTTCATAGCTAACCAGCACAATACACTGAACTGTCCAAACATATCTGTCGCGTTCTGTTTCGTTCAAAAACGTGCAACCCGTAATAGAAGTGGGGATCTTGGGGTGGGGTGGATTGACGTATAAATAAGCTCTTGTTTGCATTATGTTTCTACGCCAATATACGACACCAATCTACTCACACAGGAAGCCTTAATCAATATTAAGTACTAGAACAAATATAGCATACTTGCCGTGACTAAGAACGTTTAGGACAGGAAGTATTCAGATGGATTCGGGGAAGAATCCTACACTCCATGCTTCATCTAGCATGAATTATGATCATGATCGTGATCGGGGTAGAGGTGAAGCACAGACAGGGCGGTGAGTGAATTACAATATCTGGCACGATTCTCCCTTCCCCCGGGTCACACACGCGAACGCTTTACATGCCACGAAAATAATAGGCGTCGACGTCAAACATGTAAAAGGTGTTTTCCACTCATTGCACGAACTGACACTGATACAGCGGAAACGGTTTCAGTGACTCGATATAAAGCTTGAAACTCAGCTCTTTAGCATTTTAATGTGGAATTCTTGTCGGTGGTACTCAACCAGTCGCACGATATTAAAACCAGTAAGTATTTATCCTGAGCAGAACTGCTGCAAAAGACAAATGTAGACCAGCAAGAATGTGTGATGATAATCAAGCCATCGAACACTCATTTATAATGATCATTTTATTGTTATCAAGAATCTATCTCGCACTGAAATGTCATTGTACACATCGGATTCACGCAAGAGCAACAGTGGACAGAAAAACCCCACTGCATCATAAATACGCCAGAGATCCGCCATAGATAATACACTCACATTCGAACACATGTCCGTCGTATGCCACACATTTTTCAACTAGCAGAGAGCTATCATGATAAAAAGATCTCCACACAAAGCACATTCACTTAGCGTCAGATATCCATAATACAATACAATATGATATGAAAGGTGTGCAATCGCTGCATACGACATCAATTGATCACCCGGGTAATGCCGTTCTTACCTGTATGATATTATAAGACTTGCACGAAGCTACAGGATGATTACCTAGTGTTTATGGGTGCATCGTGCTTTATCGTCATTTTTATAATGCCGATATCATTTGTATGCGTCTATTATGCTCGTTACTCTAGCGGTGTTTTAATAAGCATTATGCCCTGGCAAGAGATGTAATAAATAGATCCTGTGGTTCAGCACATGGAGGCTTGGCAGTTGTAGCCCCGATGGTATGAGTTCAGTGCGCACTAAACATGTATTTTCAGCGCATAAATATTGTGCCAGCATTGACACTATAAACTAGGTACATTCAACGGATACATAAACCAAAGAAACCTGTGCAAGTTAATATAATTCCTCAGCGCATTTGGCAGAATGACATCATCTGCAATACATGTGACCCATAGTAGGCTACATTGGAAACAATTGATGCTTAAAGTGCCTATCGCACGAAAAATCATGTCATTTTTTTCGCCAGATAACAGAAATATAACCCAGAAGTACCTATTCTGTCTATGTGTCAATTGTCAAAGTGCGCACTTTCTGATCGAAATTCGTCTTTAAAGATGAATTCGGCGTATCGAGCCGACAAGCTCATGAATAATTCATCGCCTCCGCGTGACGTCAGGTCGGGAAATGTTTTTGTTGCGAGGCGCAATCTGCACTACGATTAGCGAGAAATGACCGCAGGAAATTTTGTTATTCCATCACTTCAGGAGAGCAACGAAGAGACATGGTATGGCACAGGTCATTCGCAAACTATCGTTGCTTCGACAGAGCAAGTTTTGCCTTACAGATTCGAACCAGAAATGAGCGAATTCGACGTCTCCGATGAGAGAAGAAAGACACTGACGATGTCACTGCTGCGCCTGGATCTCACGCGGGTCATCCTGCCCAGGATAAAGGGCTGCTACAGAACAATGCTTGGTAAGCTATGTCCGATTCTGCTTGTGCACCAGTTCATCGTATATGTGTTGGCATGTAACGAAGTTAATCCACAAATTTCAAACAAAATATGTAAGCTCTATTCCTAACAGTAGACTATAAAACAGAGCGTTGCAGCAAATAATTCTTCCATATCCAACCAAGCTCTTCTCTGAGTTTCGGTGCCTCCTCAAAACATTCCTCGGTGAAATGAACCGAGCACACAAAGTACTTGCCCGGGCCTGGCCATTTGTCTCGCGATCGTAGTACATGGCCAATCCATTGGATTTTTTTAAAATCGTCCTTACGAGGAAATCTGAACAAGTTCACGCCGTTCCGACTGGTACGCGAGCAGCCCCTTACACAACAACCATTAACCATCGCGTTCAGGCGGTCACAAGATGACAAAAAACGATCCAAAATCACAAAAACGAGAGACGAACTCTGACAATGTAAACAACGGGGAACTCCGTGCGTCTCTGAGAACGGCCTCCCTTACCTGACGTCACACGCATGGTTGACCTAGATATTGGCTGCCGCAACGTTTTGTCGGGCGCGCTAATTTGAACTGACATTTTATCAAATTTTGGCCTTAATTGATCAGATGCGACGGTTATTGGACCGGTTTGAGTTTATTGATCACATTATGAATTGATTTCAGCAAAGTACCAATAACCGTGCGATAGGCACTTTAACGTGAACACCGCCTGATAATTCTTGCCAAGTCGATCTACTGTACACTGCCAGAGCAACAGAAACCTTCAATTCCATATGTAGGTAGCATTGTAAAATTGTCCATCATATTTGCACCAGACATCACATTTTGTTTTAAGAATAAATGTATACTAGAGTACAATTATGTCCTTGTACGATGTCATTACATTTGGCACATTAAGGAGGAATGTTGTTACTTAAGCCATACATGCGTGTTGTGGCAAAATTAGTCCCTGTCTAGGAACGATGCCTACCCGACTGCTTTGTGGTAAATCGTTTCCTACGCAGCTTGTGAGAGAAACTCGATGTGGCATACCGAACCGCACTACATCAAGGAGGCTAATGTCAAAACTATAAGATACATTACACCTGGCTAGATCGATCATCACCTCCTCGTCAGCTCATTGCATCCTTTGAAAGGAACGGCAACGAATAAAATATTGAGGACGATGAGTGTGCTGTTTTTCGGCAAAGTGTGCGTCATAGGACTCGAACATTGCTATATAACAGAGTGTGAGCGTCAGTGCAAACACCAAGTTCAGTGAACAGCCACACAGCATGCAATTAGCTATTTTTACTGTTGGCATTCTGTGCTGCTGTGGTGTTGACGCAGCGTTTATCACACAAATCCATACAAATGTCCAGTTTCAACCTACAGGAGTGTTACACACTCTTAAAGTGGATTCGACACTGGGATGCGCATTCGAGTGTTCCATGGTGGGTGACAGCTGTGGAAGCTTTTCAATCGACGCCAAGCAGATATGTCGAATCAGCGTACTCCGGCTAACTTCACCGGTACACGACACTAGCCTGGTGTTCAATGAGGCATTTGGGACGACGATATTTGGCAACATGTCGGGTAAGAATGCTTTTCCGATAGTGTCATGAAAAGTGAAACTCATAGAAACATTTGCCAGCAAGGTGCGGACATAAGACTGTAAATCGCTTACCAGAAATTTACCATTGGTATAGATGAAGTAAACATCATTATTACCGACATCAGTGAATATATATTAAAATGACTCGTTCTATATGCTTATGTCAACATTTCCACTGTTCATTTATGATTACTCAACGAACAGTACCGATGCCAAGTGGGAACATAGCGCTCCTTGACACCCAGGAATCTTTGTACATCATTGGTCTGAGTCCTGTCACGTGGCACGCTGCTCGTGACCTCTGTCCTCTGTATGGTCACGGTTTCCAGTTGGCATCTATTGCTAGCGCTGATGAACAGAACCTGCTACGATCGTGGCTTCAACCGTTAGATCAACGCGTAAGTTTTAACTTGAAACATGAACATGTCTATGGCACATAAACATCACAACCGCCCGCACAGTAACACTGTAATAACTCGTTGTTGAGTATCTATTACAACAAAGACAGATACTTCTTCCTACTCGCCCACCTGCTGTCAGCGTTATTTATACAGGGAGGCTGCCTATACAGTGTCGTTACCATTAAACAACTGATGTGGTCTGGTATTCTGTGTGATATGCTTTGTAGGCAGATTATGTCTTCGTGTCAGGAACCAACGAGCAGCATGAGAAATGCTGGTTATGGGCCAACCCGGTCATCTCTAGACTTGATGCTGGCTTCGTTGATTGGAGCCCTTTCAATATGCAGCCTAACAACTGGGGAGGTAACCAAAACTGCATGGCATTGGATCTCAAATTGCAGTATCATGACATATCATGCCATGAACCGTTTCGGTATCTCTGTAAACGGCCAGCACGCGGTGTATCAATCATCCAGCCTAATATCTATGACGTACGCAGTAGCAATCTGTGCTAAATACAAAAATGCTTAATTAAATCATTTAGATGACATACATACAACATGGTCACTTACTGAATATGTTTGTTACTTTGTGTTATTGTTCATAATACGCGTGTAATTTCCTGCTCTCTTCTGTTTGTACTACGACTTGTTGGTATATCAACATCTAAAAGTGTTTTCCCCCATCGTATCAAATCACTTACCCTAATTAATGTAGCTTCTGCTGTCAGTATTTAATTACAAGCAGAATGGCGAAGTATACAACACTCTCGCTGGTGCCATGTGCTGGTGAAGTCAGAGGGAGAGCACTTAGAAAAACAGACATTGACTATGTTGCACGAGGATAAGTGTGCATGAGTGTTCACATATGAAGTGAAGAAGAATGCAACAGTAGGACCACACTCTCTCGGTTCTCGATGCTACGTTCCGAGCAACGAGTTGCTGCAGCTGTATATGACAAGAAGGTATGCAAATGATCGCTACTGCTGTCGCACCTTATTCACAATCACAATTTGCACTTCGATGATCGTAATATCGATCATAACGAATTCGGCGTTTGGTCAAAGAGCTTACAGCTATACCTACAGTGCTCACATGCGCCTCCACCTCATAAAATACATGAACAGCGCGCTGCTTTGTCAGAGCGTCTCTTATACCCACATGGAATGTTCTGATCATAATCGGTGGTCGCCATGACCACGCACTAGAAGACTCCATATAATCAACACGTGCAGCAATGTGGGGACGTTGGAGCAACTTTGCGTTTTTGCTGATTTTATGGTAGCGCCACCTGACGACGGGCATGTGTTTCATTCACATGGCATAACTAGTGAAAGTAAGCTGTCTTCGCATAGGTGTAAGATAGACTTTTGAACGGCTAGTATATCGCATTTAATCACAAGTGGTTAGCACCAGCGACTGCTTGCATATCTCTAAATATGCATAGCTGTAGCGGCTCGGCGCTCGGGCGCAAGGCATCGGAAACCGAGAGCCTGTGATAAGAAAACGCAATTACTCTTCTTCCATTATACTTCTTCCAACATTCGGTTAAAATGTGGAGGAGTAACGCTACTGATCGTCTCCTATCTCCTTCACTAGCTACAGCCTAATGTTGGCTTACCTTATTTGAATTCTTTGAAGAAATACATCTTGTCTCAATGTTAATGATATATCGGCATAGCGATAAGCGGATGATTCGCTGTTTTTATGCACACCACGTTACGTAATTCATCTAACGACACATACTGATACATTATGTGTCTTGGTGCGGGCTGTAGTTTCCTCGATGTTTTTGGCATAGTGACCAAAGGGCATAGTTGTAAGCGCATTATGAAATTGCATAATATGAAGAATGAATTGTGTGCAGTACAAACCGTCTGTATTTGAGGTTAAATGATTCCCACCTTCATCAGATGAATCAGTACCGAGGAACAAATTACAGGTTGACACCTTGTACACCAGCAATGAATGTGCACTAATGTGGCTTCAGCTGTAAATTTACTGTTTGAACTGTTGTATAATCATCAGGCCTCAAAGAATTTAGATCAATCCAATACTTTGTGTTTATAGAAGACGTTATTCATTTATGAACCATGATATCCTCAGCTATTAAAATATCTGGCGAACTTTATCCCGCCCAGATAGACAATCTTTTGCAACACCAAAGACGATTGGCCATGTATCATGCCATTTTATGAATGCTTGGTGCAGTTGGTGTTGCAGCTAAATTGCATTGCGATTCAAGGACATCGCATGCAGAATAAAAATTAGAGCATTTGTCTGAGGCATCGCTTTGGAAGCATCGACAACCTGGCAATATAGATTTACGGCGCATAGATTGCTAAAACAACCAAAAACACCAAGGCGACATAACCCAGTCGATATCGCATTATAAATCATTGACCTCTCAAAACAATTCAGCAAGGCGAACCTCAGATATCTCCAATGACCACATGAATTATGCAAAATAATTTCATGTAGCTAATCTAATGTAGATTATTCGCTGTATATTGACAGTATTGAACAGGTCGCGGACTGACCGCAGAACGAAGTACGTACCTCGATCGAGGTACGTACCTCGTTCCCAGGACGGCGCACCTCGATTGAGGTACGCATGATAGTCGTGCCACCACCCTCTGCTGTTTTGCATTTTATGACATTATTTTCTGAAATGTGATTGGCTTTGAACGATTTAATTATGCAAATATATTATGGCCTACATTTGGAACCAAATCTGTTGTTGTGAGCGATATCGGGCGTTCTCTACAAGAGTTTTCACTTCCATTATTCGATAGTGACTGCAAGTTTTTCGACGTTCATGATTAAAAGTTTGTACACACACCAACATGGCAGAGGTAAGGTCTATGTTGTCTCATTTACAAGTATATCATCTTATTATACATTATATGTTATTAAAAATTCTATGGCATATTAATGAGTTACTGCTAATAATATAACACCCCTGTTGAATGATTTTTCTGAAACAATGGCGTATTGATGCGTCCGTACTTAAATCGAAGTATGATGTACTTCCTTTTGAATTGGTGCCATAGTATGATAGTAGATCGTTTACAGATAAAAGAATGACACTTATGATTCATACGAACGAACCGTATAATAAGATAATTTGTTTAGAAATTTGAAACCTCTTACTTATGAAGTGACATAGCCCCACTCTGATGGTAGTATACATATAAATCAACAAAACGTCGTGCATGGCTTGAAGTGACAATGTCAGTTATTCGAACCAAATATGATTTACTCTGTTAATAGAGGGTGATACAAAAAATCTCACAAGAATTGCTAGTTTATGTTGTGTACTTAAACATTGATTATAATATTTAATGTTATGTATTTCACTAGACAGTGTCTGAATTACTTTTTTCAGAATTGAACAGCTATTGGCCATGCCATTTTCAAAACGGTGTGCGTCTGAAAGCCTTCGTTCACAATAAAGATGTTTGGAAACTGGAAACCTGGTGTCAAAGATAAACTGTTGGATTGGGTTGGAAAAAAAGAATTTGTCTATTATACAAAAACTGCTCCTGTTCTGTCAATCATGCATTGACGAAGTGAATAAATCTATCTAGACTTGAACATTCCTTCAGCCGTTAGTGATGAGTCCGTGCAGCCGCCTTCCAAGCCGCTGAAAGTTGGTTTCAACTCTCTCAATGAAGAAGCTATTCCTGTGAGGGGTGTACCGGGTCTCGTCTGAACAACAAACCCATCTTTTATTATTTTCGTCTATATACTCAACCAGAATATTGCCCTTACACCGCTGAACAAGTTCATAAGACTTTGTACATATTTTCCTCTTCCTCTCGTTTCTCCTATCGCGGCATTCAGTACCATCAGATAGGTATGCAATAGGTATTTTACCTGTGTGGTGTTTCCACTTTGGATCGCTGAAAGTTTAAATAATTGTTTTCAATATATTCCATTCCAAACAACAGAGACACAGAGAGAATATTTTATTATATTTTATTACTATACTTGTTATCATTATCTGTCTCATTGTAATACTGGTAATTGATTTGTAGTGTACCTGCACTCGGGGATTCGGTATCCTATTATGTAATACCGAATATTTTACGTATGTGATTTACACAATTTGCTACTTGAGAATTATTTCTAAAATAAAATTAACTCAAACATTGCTGTTCCTCCACTCCTTCACAAAATATGGATCTGCATGATATATTGTTAAAGGCATATGATTTGGCCGATAGAAACTCAATTATTAGCAGCATGTAGGATGAACACCATCAGGAAGTTTACAGATGAGGAATATTCTTATGATCACTGTCCACATTGCTATGGAACTATTTGTAATAAAGCATACTAAGTTTCAATACAACCTGATCGGTGACCCCGTGATTTTGTGAACAATCCATTCCATATCTGGTAAACGTTAAGTATGCTAAAATGATAATGTTCATTACATATGTAATGATGCTCGTATCCATCTGTAAAGCCTTAAATAATAACCTAACATCCAATTAAAACAAGAACAAAAGTTTTCAAAAACTCGAACAGAACAGGCCAACAAAAGTATAAAAACTCGCTGTTGTGGTGTTTTTGGGGGCATTCTGTTCAATATCAAACACCTGGCTGCTTTATTATTCTATTTGAGAAGAACATTCATTTTAAAACACAACTTAACACGTATATGAACACTCTCAATCAGAACCGGGTGGACAACAAGCGAGATTTGAAACAATCATGGTACGGCGTACTTTGATTGGAGTACGCAAATATCGGTTGTGCAAATGGATTGACATGGGGTGTGATGTTATCATCCGTAAGTCACAAATATGCCATATAATTTTGACGAAACTATATTTCATATAATCTAGACAAACTATGCTCCTCAAAAAGTAAGTTTTTAACTTTGCCAAACTGATACAAAATGATTACTACCTCATTAATCTTCAGGAAAATCACGCGATAGCCGCCGTACTCAAGTTTAAAAAACGAATATGAAAGCCTTCTCGTGCACGTGCAACGCTAAACATGGTCCCAAATCGAGGCTATGACAACTAAGGGGGTATCCACGATTTTACATAACCAAATCTCAGTAAATGATGTCACAATTTGCAAAACAGTTGAGAAAATTAATGTTTATGTATGCATACTTCAAACCAGTACGCCGTACTAGGAACGAGGTATGTACCTCGATCGAGGTACGTACTTCCTTCTGCGGTCGTCTTTGACCTGTTGCGATTATATGGTCGTGGTTTTAAAAACATCGCAAAGTCCCATCAAAGAACAAATGTGTTGTTTGCTTCCTTAGATTCACAAGTAGTTTTACTAGGCAGGAGAATGCATTTCTGTTAACTGGAACCTCTTGTCATGCAATACCAAATGAAACATATCATGAATAAGAAAGTTTGTATATAAGTCAATAATGAGCATTATGATATAGTGTTCAATATCATTATGCAACAGGGAGAAGATATGTAAGTCATCTTGTTGATGCTAAATTCTAAATGAATGAATATACCCGATGTGTACTGTTCACGATTGATCAATGATTTACTTCATTTCTCAAATCACACATTTATAAGACATACGAATCAATGTGCCATGGTTGAAGAAACGTTGAGATATTTTCGATGTAAGGCGTAGAATAATTATTCCTTTTGGTCCTACATAAGTGTTGAAAATCTCACAACTAGAAAAAAACAATTATCAGTTTCCTGAAAAAGGCTTGATCTAGACTATGCGTTCTTAAATCACTTTCGTTCGTTAGTACAAATATATCACTGGATACGATGGAAGTTCAAACAGTTCATCCTCAGGATTCCATGAGTGTGCCGTCAAACCCTATACTTACCTTACCTGAGGCATCCGCGGTGAAGCTGGTGGACTGAATTACTACTTCTATTTAAGATTGTCTCTGGCTTATCAATGTAGGGTCGACATGATGTAGTAAACATATTAGTAAACACACGATGGTGGCTTTCACTGATTAAATATGATATTAACAACTCGTTGACATGAATTCCCGTCGAAATTTCGGCCTATTTTTGAGAAACCTAACTCACATTTGTCTCACATTCGATAGAAATAATAGAATACGATTGACCAAAATTATCGCCGATTTAACAATATCACGACCATACAAAGTACAATCAAGTAGGATCGACAAAATCGAAAGCAGTAAAAATGTCGCTACGAGACTTTTACTGTGTGTATTAGCGAAGCAGTTCGATTTACCCAGTTGGCATTACATATAACACCTACCGAGACTAGCCATAATTTGTATTCAATTGCGTAAAATTACTTTCTTCATAGACGGTTAAATGTTGTTTTCAATAAATCGTTTGTTATTACAGAAATATTTTATCCATTACATAAACCAAGTTATTTACGTCAATGCAGCTACTTTCCTGAGCTGATGTAATGATATACCGCAGCGATATGTCAATTGTTTTGTGCTTTCATTAAGACATAGATGGGCTTGAAACACATTTGAAAATTGAGATTTATTGCAAAACTCCAATTTTGTAGGCTCTTCTGGGAATGCGGTACACATATCTATTTATCGGCAGTCGGACGAACACATAGCGATCGGCTGCCTACAATACAATCAGGCAAGATCGGCCTATGTTCAAGGATGGTAATGAAACGAATGCAGAACTAGACAGGATACAGTTGACCATCCCTCGTCACATAATAGATCGCGAAAAACAGAAGCTGCTTAAACAACAGACGAACATAAATCCGAAAATGCAAGAGTTGCCATATAGATATGAGCCTTGTGCCTAGGAACACGTAGAAGTAAGGTGAGAAAATGTCAATAAGCAACATATAGTACCAAGAACGAGCAGCCATGGCCTTGCGTACCTGCTGGTTATATATTGTCGCAATCTAATCTCATTCGGTGTCATCCTTGCATATCGTGCATTCTTAAGTCTCTTTTCTGTTGTATAGGTTTTCGTTGTCAAATCGTCAGGGAAGCCAACGACCATTTTGTCAGTTCTTGCCGATTCGTCTGGTAATCGGGTGCCGCTGTGGGTTGAGTTAGCTTTGTCCATATGGTTAGGGGCCGAAGAGTTGTTCTTGAGATATATAATATGAATAGTATGCCTCGGTCAAATGAACGTGACCAACCTGCTTGATTAATCGTAAAAGAACTGCAGATGAATTCGGCTTAGGTTTTTAGCACTGATTATTTCTTATTTCTGGGATATGATCAATCATTATTAATTGTGGTAATTATTACACTACACCTGTTTAACACAGAAACAATGTTACATAATGTGTCTGTATCAAACTTACTGCACTTCTGTTGTATGCATATCTTCCTGAATTGACCCGTTGGAAAGATCACAAATAACATATCTGACTTGAAGCTGGGCATGGTTGCCCCGACTTGTTGTTTGTGAATATGTCGTCTAGAGTCAAGCATTGTATTTATACTACACAAGCAATGCAATAACATAACAGGCTATCAAAAACATCCATACCTATGACATGTGTGTTCCAGAGGTATACATAGAGTTGCCGTTGCTTGTTAGGTACTTAGTTGTCAATATCGTGATCCAGAGATTAAGTGTCGTGTCAAAAGCGAAACCGTCTGTTGCAATTGTTAAGATCAGGACAATGAGACATGTTGCTTTTTGAATGTTATACGAACCCCCATAAATGGTGACTCGATTAGATTTAATTAATTTGTCAATCATTCAATGTAATTTGATGTGGTAGCGGGAAGGGCACATGTTTGACTACGGCATAGGTTGGTGTTCTAGAGATACTAATTATTGGATGGTCAGTTAATTTGCAGTTGTTATTCGTGGTACTACCACGCCCTGGGGGTGATATTGTCATCTTACGAAGGGCTAACTAAACGCCCAGAAGACACGTTGACGGCTTCGGTCGCTTACTCCACCTGCTGCCGTCGCTTATTAGGTACTTCATTAGCGAAGTTATGTTCAAGCGACATAGCGCAATGTGAGCGTCGACACTGTCTATTGCAGTAGAAATATGAATCGAGCAAAATGATTTTCGAATGTGATACGAACATGCCAACACGGCTGCTAGATTAAACTAAGTTAATTTGTCAAGCATTAAATATAATCTGATGCGGTCATGGGATGGAGAGTAGTAGTAGGTGTCTTGTCATGGACGATAGGTGTCTTGTTTTGAGTAAGGGCAGAATAAGGTTTTTGATGTCTCAATTCAATGATAATAAGGTGTTTTCAAGCATAATTAAAATCATTTCCTGACACATTGTCTTGTAGCTGTGCAGCTCTACATAATCCAACGTATTCCAATTCATATATCATCACCCGTCACAGCTTACATTTCTTCGTCGAGTGCTTGTATCCTCAATTTATAGGTACGGTTCTTCGTTATGCTTCTTTAAAATTTAAATATCAACGAGAACCATAATTTGCCATTAGCATATGCCATGTATGCACTATTGGATCATGATTTTCATTTTGAATATGTCAGAGTAATTACATCCTGTTTCTCGCCCCTGCAATCTATGAAGACTATACGCACATATCATTAGATTGCAGGCGTGTTTCGTAGCCATTTGATATTGTCAACAGACAGATCTATTGTATCAAACGACGTACGTGCCTGGATGAGAGCCTCCATTATGATGCGTGCTCAATTTTCCGCGTTTGTGCATACTGCATGCCTCCTGAAAGATTAGTGATTGGGTTTGCTTGCATTTTCACTTATATCATAATAACGATACGACATCATTGATCTGCTTTCATTAAGAAGATGATTGCTTTGTTTGACGATGCGTATAACGCACAATTATTAAGTTTGTTCGCAGAGTCCAGTGGCAAAAGCAAATAAGGCTCTACCGTAGACTCAGCTGCAATGTGTGGTGAGCTTCATTGTTAGTATGTCATTAGCAGCAATCGAAGAATTTATTGTAGCTTCATATGCAAAAACAGACATTCATTTTTCTTAGAACTGCATAGACTGGTGATCACAGACATCAGATTGTTCAAAACCTGACCTTTCTCATCCTCGGCAGGCCGACCTTGAAGGTTCGCAAGATGGGTTTGTTGGCTAAGAATTAATTGAACAATTCTTCAATCATATGATCAAAATCAATAAACCCTATAAAATTCCTAAAGACCTGATGCATTTGAGGGAAAGCAGACACCAAGTATTTCTCCACATACTGAATGATGCATGAAA
>CM067357.1:8667225-8789824 GCA_034190875.2 Urechis unicinctus
TCTTGATTCCATTTTTTATCTTTTTGGTAGACAACATGACATAATCACCATAACCATGGTCAGACAAAATGACCTATGAATATGTACGGAGCGGAGTAACAATGTTCACTAGCTGAACGGTGACGTACAGTTAATTCGCGTAGCAAGGCTTGAATAAAGTGTTCCTCATTGTGAAAAGCTGTTGGTTTTATTTGTTACGGGTCGGATTGCGACTGCTCAGTCTCTACACCAAGCTAACTGTGTCGTCCAACTGGGTGTAATAAATTTACATCACCAATGTTTAATCTTTTGTTGAAACTACGAGTGACTAAAACCAAATAGCGCTAACAATATCCGAATGGCTTGATCAAGCGTTCGGTGTCACGCGCTGACCAACGATTGGCTGTACCTTAAATTAGTTATTAATTATTCATCCAGACGCCAGTCTGCCGCTTGCTGGAGCCATCCTTAATTCGCCGGTGGCAAGTTATTGCGCTAGCCCAATCGGGCGCTGATTAGGAAATTCACTGGCATATAAATACTAAGCCACACCCAATTCATCTACAACAGCGTACAAATCAAGCTAGCCTTGACTAAGAGAGCAGTAGACTTCTGCAGCACACGAGTAAAATAAACTTAAACAAATCCGATATATCACCAAGGTTTGAGAGCAATGCTGAACATGGAATCTACGACCAGCGATGACCTAACCAGCAGTCCGTTGAAGAGCCTTCCGTGTAACAACAACATTGCCGTGGATGGATTCCGATGGATCATCTTTCTGTTGGTAGTTATCAGTAACACAGTGACAATAAAGGTCGTGTCACATAAGAACAATCCTGCTGGGTTAAAGGGTCGCATCTACATCACAGGACTCACCCTGTCAAACCTGCTCTTGGCATCGGCGATTTTCATAACAGGTGTTTATCGATTGGCAAAAGTCAGGTGTGGTTTTGAAATAACATCTCAATCGCTGGACATACGTCGTTGGACTGGTGCTCTGCAACGTATTCTCTACTCGGTGGCAATTTCAACATTGTTTTACACTTTACTGATTATTGCTGTAGACAGACTGATCGCAATAGTACTGCCATTCAAGTACAAAGTGTGGATGACAAAACTTCGAGTCAAGATATCTGTACTATTAGTGTGGCTATATTTCTTTTTAACATTTTCTGTTTTATACTGTTCGCATGTTTTGCTTTCTTCAAGTTTCCAAGTTGCCACAGAAAAATCCTCATCCCAGTTACTGCATAACTGGGTTCAAAAATACTTTACCAACGCGCATGTGCTCATTGGTTTGTTTGCGAACACAATTCTATTTAGCTTGACGTTAATTTGCTATCGCCGGAAGGCGCGTATAGCCATTGGGCAAACATCTGTTAATGTCAATCGTTTGCTACATAGCCGCCGGTTCACACGAATGAGTTTAGCTATTATATTTCTCCACATCATATCTTGGACACCGTATCTCATCATCAACATAATGTTTAATCCAGCGGACCCGACCTTGCCCTCACAATTATTGCCATGGGCCAACCATGTAATGCTCACAGATGCTTGGCTAAACCCACTCGTCTACTGCTGGATGAATTCTGATTATCGCAGAGCATATGTATGTGTATTGAAACGATGGTTCCGTTTCTGTCACGTGGCAAACGGAGTCAGACCGGAAGCTGAAATCCCTGCCATACAAATGGCCATCGTAGGGCACTCCTAATCGCCTAATTATTTCATTTTTGACATAGTTTCCCGTTTATGATATTGTTATAAAGACCAAGATTGAGACATATTCTATTCTGTCGTACCAATTGATAGTGATATCTGGGTAATGTTGCTGCGGAATAATCGAACATGGGAGCGGAGCATTTAAGAACAAATATCAGTTTTGTATGTGCTACCAGATGATTTTAATGTTGAGCTATATTTGCTCTGTCAAGGAGTGCGTCATTTTTCCTTTAAGTATGCATTAAAATCTAAAACACATGTGCTTTTGAAATTTAGTAATCCAATAATATACGCAATTTTCTGTGCATGTTGGATCAATACATCACCTTACTGTTTCCAAATCAATAGGTATTATGATGAAATAACTATTTGGTCGACTTAAACAATATTGCCTGAGAAATAACATGCTCCTCGGGATTATGTTGTAATGAATAAAGTAACGAGTTTAGTCTTTTGGACTACGTGTTCGGCATACATTTTAATCGGATGTGCCTACACCATTTGATCACACATAGTTCACTTCCTTTGAGAATAGGAGGCAGAGCCACCGTTATCTAACATCGCAGGTTAATCATCTCCAAGGAATAGTCAAATTTCCGCACCGTTCCCTAGACTTATATGTAGGTTTATATGTCATGCGAATTCAATGGTTCCAACAAGCGGCTTGAGGACACAACAAGTATGTTGAGATTACTTTTAAGAAGCTGCTCTACTACCGCATTGATATAGCATTAGCATGTATCAATAGATGCCTGATATCGGCTGCATCGATATTATGCGTCATTAGTTCAATTAAGATTCGTTACGCGACGGAACTGTTTAGCTTTCCATTTGTTTCAGTATTCCCATTTGTTTAGCACCATAATATATAATGTTCTCATATATTGCCGTCAATTGGTAATGCGTGCTTATGAAATGTTCAGCGCCAAATTGAATTTAGCTAAAATGCCACAAACTATAGTTACAGTGTTAACAAGCAGCATGAAACAAATGTTCGTGCAGTCAGCACCAGTTGCTCGTAATATTCATTCAACGCACAAACGCAATTATTTTATGTCTGGAATCGGGACGGTCTATTGTGAGCTGTTTATGAATCCCACAGAATAATAAGTGCCGTGCGCCTGTGCCTATTTTATTCCATGGCCTGATATATATTTTTTCATTGTGGAATATTTGACCAGGATGATAATTACCAGGTGTTCCCAGCAACACAGCAGCAGCAAAGGTTTTTCTGGCAGTACAATGGAAACATGAGCATGATTTGATATAAGAGCCAATGAGTTACAATACCTAGCTCGCACAATAACGAGTAACTGATGCACTTTATGTGATGTTAATCGGTATATTGGGTATGGCTCATTAGTGCAATATCATAAAACCACAATCATTTAATCTCTCCCTTAAGTTAACGACGTGCCAAAAACACCATAAGGTCTATGTTCACAATAAATGTGCCCTTACATTATATAATAGATATTAAACCGACTTATATATCACGCCTGGTCACATCATCATCTATGGAACCGAAGGTAATTATGTTTGTACACTGCAAGGTAGTTATCTATCTCTGAATTATTTTTTTGTTGCATTAAATAACACACATGGACTAATATTTAGAAACATACAGATCAATGCAGTACACTGTTAATGTCTTGATTGATACAATATGTTGTCAGTTTGAGAGTGCTTAGTAAATCTTGTCGGGCAATATTTTAGGTATTATCTTAATGATGAAATTGACGGATGGTGATGATGTGATAATGGCGTTGGTGATGTCTGATAAAGGTATTGGTAATAGTTCTGACCATTTGAGCTCGAATTTATTGCTCGAATTTGATCGATTGTCATTTTTAGATGTGTGTTATGCCAATTTCATAGATTGTATGGTGCTGAAGCAGTTGAATCGAGTGTCTAATGTCCGTTACAGAAAACATCTGCTCTTTGTAGTGCAATCTTTGCCTTGAATACAATGAATACCATGTGTTCAAAATACTCATATCTTTTATTAATCAATATAATCGCTTAGTGGACGTAACTTATTCACCGAATCTGTCCATTCACATCAAAGGTATATATTGACAGCTCCATCGAATCGCATATATAACGATTTTCCAACACATATCCAAAGTTGCCTTGAAAAGATTATCAATTGATAAATAGATTAACATTATGAGTCATATTAGTGGCCAAAATTAATGGTTAGAAGACCAACTCTGTCAGTACAGACTGCTACCGTAATATTCCATTGCTCATCAACAACATCTATATCACTATTTGTTGCCATTCGAGACTCGACAATACTCTCTGCATTTCACTACTCAATAGTGTAAGTTGTAAGGCGCTCGCTGATCTGGTCACTGACTGACTCACAAATGAAATTATAATAAAAACCTAATTCAATACATTGATGTTGGCTTGGTAACAATTCATCCTTGCTATTTATATGATGATTTACACTTTGAAAATACCTTTTTATCATTTGATTGACAATATTCTTTGAACCATGAAGTCGCTTTTGATTGGGTGTTTTTATGGATGAAATTCGGAACACGTCTTATACACAAAGCGATTCCATTTAAGCCGCCCTATTTCTTCTATCTCTAATAGCACGGTGCGCTATGGGCTGGGTTATCTCAAACCCACGACCGATAAACATTAAATGGAGACACGAGAAGACCGGGAACATATCCGCATTTTGGTCAAAGCTTCCACAAAGCCGATGTTTAGACGTTAGACTATTGTGTTTCTAAGTCATTTGCTATGGGCGTCATCATCATTTGCCGTATACTGTAGATTTGTGTTATTAGCCACTGCATTTTGAGCAGTCACCTAAATGACATCTCCTGCACCTGATTTATTGACACGTTCAGCAAGCATATCTATAATGCTATGGCCACAAACGTTCCAAAATCTACATCCAATTTGCACTTGTATTCTAGGTTAGGTGGGCCTATCAAATGACAAGGAGTGATTAATTGATTATTTCATTTATAATTCCTCGAGGTAATACCTTATTTAGTTATTTTATGTTCTAAATACATCCGCAATAGAGAGATCATATGTACACATGCGAATGTTCTATATTCAGGCAAAGAGATGTGCCACTGATTCGTCGCTCCACAAATAGATACAATGGCTAGTTGTTGATAAGCCGTTCTCTACCGATTTTACTATTCCAAAACAAACATGCATGACTGGATCGGTGACCAAACATCCTGGGGAAGCCATTATTATAGTGTTTACTGAGATAAAAGTGATACAAATGATAAGAGTGATCAGATTTTATCTTAAGCATTCTGCATCTTGTATTATTAATGCCACATTAGGATGAAACGAAAATGTCAAGTTGATAAGGCTAGGCACCCAGATCTCTCATAGGCGAATGTTTGTTTTGCAATTGCGGCCTCGTTGCTTATGTTTTAGTCCTGGAATGAATGTCGTCTTTTTTATTAGGCTACCTTCCCTGTTCAAAAATGATTTCTGACCTGGAATAATGCCGAATATTTGCCTCACAAAATATTCAACACTCTCGCTGGTGCCAGCCGCTGGTCTCGTCAGTAGTAGAGCACTGTATTGATCACGGGACATTGATCATGTTAAACGAGGATAAGTGTGCATGAATCTCCTTCCCTTGGAACATCCTAGTTTCGATCATAAAGATCAAAGAGCTCACAAGCGCTACCACCCGACGATATATGTGAACACGCCATCTGTGAGCAAATAGCTGCTTTGTCAGAGCGTCCCATAAACTCACACAGAAATTTCTGATCAATGCCTGTGGTGGCCTTGACCACGCTCCAGAGGAATCAACACATGCTGCAATGCGGAGGCGTTGGATCCACTGTCTGATGTGTTTTTGTTGATTTTATGTTAGCGCCACGTGCATGAGTTGCACTCATTTGCAAAATCACTGCTTAGCTAGTCGGAGTGAGCTCTCTTAGCATAGCTATACGCCCTTTGGTTCAATGATCGACTTTTGAACGTTCAGTAAATATGCGTTTAGACACCAGCAAGTCCATCACAGCGCCGGAGGCTGCATGCATACCGCCTGTTATACCTAGCTGTAGCAGCTCGGCGCTCGGAAGCTTGGCGCCGGAAACAGAGCGCCTGTGATAAGGACATGCAGTTATACTTGCTCCACCATTTGGTTAAAGTGTAGACCGCCATCAAAGTTCAAATATCGACTGAACGGCATGACTGTACACAACCCCTGTCTCTCCCTGACATATCACACCAGTACAGTCAATATACTGTGCCGCACAAAGCAATTGTCTTTGAATTTAACGAGATCCCAGATCATTCACTTCGGCCATCTTCAGATTTGGATGGCGCATTCTTCACCCCACTGGTATACAGCAACTATCTACTGACCTCCCTCTTCAGTCACGTCAAGGAGGTCCTCACTCACGGGTATGTCTCACCCTGCCAATACTCTATAGGGTCCCGCATTTGTATATCATGTTATGTAGAGTCACACGCTGTATGTCACATCACACTTGAACTCGGTGGAATGTTTTTATATCTCTGTGTTATTGAAAAAGTGCCTATGACACCTAAAATAAATGTAAACTGAACGAATCAATGTGTATCGAATGGTGCTCAATTATTTGGCCTCCGACAAATAATAAAAGAGATATTGAACGTTCGTTGGATCGAAGCAGTATTTCGTGCGCGAACCTAGGTCAACCGGAAATGATGCATATGGTCCAGCAGCCCAAATCAGCTTCCATAGAAACCACGTTGTCTACGGTGAATTTCTAACTTGTTGAGCCTAGATCAGTCATACGGAAGCGCTGTGTGGCCGTGATTTGTTCAAACATTTCTTCAGGAAGCGTTGGATGATTCAGTGTATCTCAGGAGGAGAAATTGCGTAAGCAATGGATATATTTTAAATGTGGCCTACAAGGGCAGATTGGCCAGGCCCGCCGACACACTCGTTTATGTGTGGCGTCTAGCGAGCATTTTGGACATGAATGTTTTGACCAGGCACTCACAGTGAGAGAGGCACTCGGATATGGGTACAAATGTTCTCGGAATATTCTCCCAACTGCTGTTCCTACCATATTCACGAGAGGTTACACGGACTCGCCACCAGGAGGTCTAAGCAGTGGAGAAAAGCGTGCACCAAAAGGTGAGCTGAAGTAGCATTGTAATGTATCAAAATGACGTCCAGACTCCCACTAACCCTAGCAGTGAAAATAAGTGGTGTATATATAAATGTTTAGAAATCTATTCCTTTTGAAAGGAAAAAATTACCACCAACAAGACATTGCATAGGGACATCATGATGCTATTAAACAATGCCCAGACCTTCTACATAGAGGCTTTCCACATTTCTCTGATCCAGTTTGCTCCAAACATCTATGCATTCAAATATCCAGGTCTGCTTTGTTATTAATCATTTTTTTATTAATGGATGAACTGCCTGTATCCAGTGTAATGTTTCCAGCTGTAAATGTATATATATAATATGTTATACTCATATAAACACTTTTCCGTGTTTGCAAGCACAGCCCACCTTCGAATCCTCATTTCGCGAAATTTGGCCACAAATTGCCTTTTAACAGCAGGAAATCACAATTTGTACAAGGTTGTGATTTTCACAACATATTCACAACATTTCAATGCAGGACAAAAATCTACTAAAAAGAACATTAGTGAACAATAAATACCAATACAAAAGACATAGTAAAGAAAAACAGTATGACATGTGCACTTTATACTGTTAAATACAGTGACACATTGAGAAATATTTATCTACAGGTGGCATGCCTAATTTGTCTCATTTTCAAACTGTCCATACTAATTGTTCCTACGTGGTTAGTCTAGTAATATTTAGGTTTTCATTTGGGACTTCCGTGAGTTCTTTCCTTTTCGCTCTTATTCAGGGCACTTCAGCATAAAATGTAACTCGTTTGCATGAGCAGACCGGATCAGATCAATTGCCCAGACAACACAAGTACCCTGGTGCCTCCATCCATGTGCTAGATTACCAGAGAATACGGTCGCATGCAGCCATATTATTTTTGGTTGTATTTATTCATTTTTGTTTACTGTGAATTCATTGTAACAGTTTTTCCATCATTTAAACACTCGTTGCAACCGGGAAGGTTGGCTATGCCTATATATCCCTAACTGTTATCGCTCAACAGTTTGTCCGTTAGGACACGCCAATTGTTCAGTCGATTTACGTATTCAAAATATTCGACACAATGTCTGCAGTAGAGTTTGAGACAACGTATAATGTATTGTTTCATTTCCAAGCGTCACTTACTGTGCTTTTGTGGGTTAATAGCATGATCAAATATTGCAGAATTTTAAAATCGGTCATTGTCAAACGAGAGTGCACATGTTACCCATTATGCTGTCTACAGAAGCATTTCTCTCATTTGGGTTAAGGTGCATAACGCTTAAGCGAGTAACCATCAATCCCAACGCCTTTTGCCCTCGAAAGCAAAGCTGAGTTACATTGTGTACGCATTCCATTTTCGTCAATGCTGATGAACGGAATCAATTCAATCGACTCGGGTCACGCTGATCATTCTTCCAGGCTTTCAATATGTGCGCTCAAATCACAGATCGCCCAGTTGAGTAATCACTACCGTTTGTAATAAATGAGTTTGGCATGTTAATTCCTATAACTTGATCATATACTTGTTGTTGTGAACCGAATGATGTTGTTTGTAGGATAAATTTAGTTTAGCGACGTGTATCTAGCTCGATCTGTGTATGCTGTTAGCTCCTTGCAAGCTCGATCTAATGGCGCTAGGGTTGTCGTTAGCATTGTGATGTGAAACAAAACACATACATCTCGGTGCTGCCGTGGGCGCGCAAGTTTTCCATAAGTGTTAAGTTGACTGTGATTTTTATTTTATTGTGCGTGGTCCATCATTTTGTGGCATTTTGATTAAAAAGCGCCTTGTTGCAAAATCAAGTTGCACCTGTCTGCATGTGCAGAAGAAAGAAGGCTTCTTTGTGAACTGTGGTGCTTTTCACGACGAGAGATCATCGCACTCGGTCTGGCTAGAAGAGAAGCGAAAATGGACTTTAGTAGAAATAGACCCATTTTTCTATATCCAGATACAGGCCAAGAACCGGAAATGTTACAGTATCAACGGCTGCCTCAGTCCTGAATCGTAACCTGTTATTGTAAGCTGACCTCATATTCTTTGTTGCATTCGAATTAAGTGCTACGCAGTATGGCATTATTTGTATATTATATTAGCGTTTGCAATCCTCTAGTATGTGTATTAGGTTTTATATAAATCCATAGCTCTATTGTGCCCTTTTGCTCATTGTCCTTTTGTTATTTGTGTGCCATAGTCCTTATGGGTCATTGTTGTTCTGTTTTGCAATTGCATTTGACTTGTTTTATAATTCCATTCAGTCACTTTTTTTCACTGCCATTGGATTCATTGTCCCATTGAAGCGTTGATAGGATAGATCGGTTTCCATCTGTCATATCCATATCCTTTCTTGTTCCATACAAAGCTACCATTGTAGCTACAAAAAAACCCACTCTCGTGCGCTTGGCCTGTTTGTGGATATCAGTCGCGCCAACCACAATTAGAGACCCACCGAATTGATGTAGATAAGCTACCTCTATGTTTCTGCTTAAGATGATGCTTTCATAAATGCTCATTTTCAGGATGCATCTTCAAAAGAGGGGATGTGTTACTTTAGTCTTGGAAAATGAAGAAAACATCTCAGAATAGCATATATCATTAATAACAGCCCAATGTCTTTTTATCGTATTACATAGTTAATGTCTTATTACTTTGTTAATGATGTCGCCCAATTAACGAATGCTTTGTTGCTGTGTATGCACACTACGGTACTTGGCGAGGTTAAAGCCATTCAATAATAAACATTTTTGCATTTCAGGATCGTTATGGGCGACGACTACGACCAAATTTGTGAAACCAAATTTGCGATGTTGTTGTTGTATTTTTATATTTGCAACAAATACTCAGTTGAATCTAAATTTACAATTACGCATTTTGCCCTTCCGAGTGATTGTACATATTGTAGCAGACGAATGTTTCACATATCCACAACTGAAAAATGCATAGCTGTTCTGAACAACTACTCCACCCGCAAGTGATTGTTTTATATTGTACTTGTCCATTCAGTGAGGTGTAAGTTAAACTTTGTCATCCAATGTACCGGCGGCTATCTCTATCCAATGGCTCTCGTTGTACTGAGAGGAAATGTCGATATACAGCTATTATTCAAACAAGATCGTTTGCGCGACCAGCGAAAGCTGTGTCAATAAACAGTAGCAAACAAAAATGGTATATATTGTAATACTGGCTCAGACGAGGCAGCCACACGCACTAGCGTCACCACATGCAGTGCTATTGTGCTTTTACCATTATTTATGCAGTGCGCCATATAAAATGGCCTGTGACAATTCTACCTTATGTTCACCCATCACTACCACATGTTAAAACCGTTGCGCTACGCACACATAACGCTCATATAATATTTCGGGGATACTGCTTGTTGCCGTGATGTGGTTTCATTCAAAGCCAACACAGACAATAATCAGAATAAGTAATTGATCATTGCTATGGTACACAATATATGATATGGATCACTTCCGACGAGTGCGTTTGTACTTTTTACAGCACAATCATTAATGCAGTAATCTTTAAATAATGGTTCATGTTATCCAATGTCAGCGTTTTGTACTGGATGTAAGCTTAACAACAACCCTCAGATAAACATTGCACCTGACAGACGCGGCTATAAATTTTACTTGAAAAAACCCCGATGTGAAGCCAGTAATAGCACCGTCATACTCACACAAGGGTTAAACCATAAACACATGCACCGCATTTGTGAAGGTTGCATACGTCGCAAGCAGCTCACAATGTCTAATTATTGTCATTTGATTGTTTTCTGTCATCTTTCTATGGCAGCAAATTAAGCAAACACACTTGTGTACTTCCCAGTGGATTCAACTACGCACGTGACGTCAACAACAGTTCTATTGTAAAGGAAAAATCGGGGGAACTGATTTAGACCCTCACATATATATGTATGCCGGTGAGTAGCTAAGAGCATTGCATTCACCTAATTGTATACATGTGCAGGTTGTTGAAGTTGATGCACTCACTATTGAAGTGGCATGATACTCACATTCGTGTTACTGGGTTGTTGTTGCAGGTGTTTGGGGAAGAGAGGTCACAACGACCATACCCAACCCAATGAGGGGAGCCTGGATGAGTGCTGAGAGCTATGTGCGAACATGAAGTAGTTTTTGTGTCAGGCCGCAGAATGGACACCTGGTGGGACTGCTACCTGAGTAAGCACACCTTTGCTAAGAATCAGATGACAGGAGCGATTCAAAAGGCGAACAAAGTGGCGAATCAAGTGACGAATCAAGTGGAGAATCAAACGTAGAAACAAGTGAGGAATTGAGTGACGAATCAAGTGGCGTTACGAGTGGCGAATCAGGCGGCGAATTTAGTGGCAATGTAGCTGCCCGACATTTGGTCTACCATCCTCTTTTCTTTGCTCTCTTTGAATGAATGCAATATATCGGCTGGAATGGAAAGATCTTATTTGTCTTTGTGGTAAAATATTAGTTCTCGAAATATGATGACAGCCTGCGATATGTTACAGTGTTTGAGGTACCAAAAGATTTCAAATATTGAGGGACCCCCTAGTTTAGGTCGAATTTTATTTTAAAACTGTTCAACGTAATTTACTACTGCAATATATAAACGTTATGTGATGTTTTATCAACTTGTACATTCTTGTTTCTAGTTCGGTTATATCAATAACCACTGTGGAGCGGGTGGGGGGGTGAGGGTAACTGGATATGTCAACCATCTGTCAAAAACGCCTCACGTGAAGTTTGAACGGCCCGTTTTAATGGAACCCAAGGAGCTTGGGAAGACGATATGAAAGGACAAGTAAATTCTTTTCATATTAGCTGCCATTCAAATGACATGAGGGTATCGCATGCACTAAAGAAAAATAGCTTTGTGCAACAGTCAATAACAGCAGTTCATAGATTATGCATATGACGCGGTGCAAATATCATTACTAATTGGGACACGTATAGATTAACAGTGCGCTGGAAGGCAGGGGCAAATACTGATTTGGAGTGGGGGTGACACTTTGTAGGTTATTTAGTCACATGGGAATATGGAGGGAGGCAGGGACTAGGGGATGCAGGGACAACGCGGGAGGGGGACGTGGACGGAGAGAAGGGCACCGAGAACAGAACGGGGAGGGTAGGGGCGGAAAAGAGGGGTAAAGATGTACGCACGAGTGAGTTAAGGAGGGAGAAAGAGGTTTGGACAGGCAATTGCGTGTAACGGGATGTTAGGGAAAGGCTTGATGCGAGACAGAGATTAGTAACAGCGGGAGGGAGGGGAGGTAGGGATGATATAAAAGCATATGTCCGTTGATGTTCCGGTCCGTTTAGTTGCTGATATGAATGAAGAAGATGAAGCTGTGGCTCTTTTGTATAGGTGCATAATCTTACATAATGAGTTAAAGAACATCCCATCAAAACATCAGGGAATTCATTGAAACTGCGTTAGTATGTCACAGCTAGACTTTCAGCTGACTACTGACATTTTGTCCCCGATAATGTGACTCAAATGCCGCCCATCAAAGTGCATCTCATTGCGTTAGAGTAATGTAAATCTTCAAGAAATGTAAGCTTTAGAATATGTTGGGTACCTTTATGCGATCGAAATCTGGTTAGCTGCTGTTAACGTCTAATATGCAATGTGTATATTTATGATAGCATGACTCAATGGTGCTCACTTTTTCATGTTGCATGATCCAGTGTAAATACTAAGTGCTTCAGGTAACCACACGGAGATACAAATGGTCTATCGCATGCGAAAAATGTTAAGATGACATTCATTGTCATCGAATAAGTTGCACAATGTGTTAAAGATCAACGCGTGTAAATAACGGGGAATACATAGAAACTAAGCTAATAATTGACAAAACCGGCTGCATGTCAAAATGAAGTTTTATCTCAGCACCATTTAATAATTCACTCAACTGATGATGTCGTACCGTTAACCATAACCGTATGTACGTATCACGTTCGACACAGCTAGCGCTCTCTAGCTGCTATTATGACCAGGGTGTCCAGCTAGCATATATCACTAGCGGTGGAGCAAAGAGGTGGCTACGAAACGGCTTTCTAAATTTAGTTCATCTCATGAGTTCCAAACACGCAGCGTTACAATACATACCAAAATGTTAAGCATAATTCAACTCGATATTCACATATCTTTTCATATTGAAACCAATGTAAACCATATGAAATCATATACTTATATAAGTTTCGGATGTAGGATGATTGAATATGCAATGGATTAGAGAAGATGGTAACCCAGCAACATATTTGACTTTGGTGGCGTTTATCGTTAACGACAGTTAATTGCTGCCAGCATCGCGACTTGGACATCATCAACTGCACCAATGAATCACCACACCTCCGTTGGCGCATATACCCTACTGGCCTTAGTAACAAGTGAAGATGGCTTCTATAACTCTACGGCATCATATAGAGTTAACATTACAGGACCAATCATCACAACATCACTCTGTTGAGGAAATAGTGGGTCGGGTGACACATATTAAGCATGGAAACTACGTCCAGTAAGGTTTTCACCGGTTACCCTGTTGAGAGCCTTCCTTGCAGTTACAACACAGCAATGGATGGATTCCGATGGATAATCTTTTTTCTCATAGTGTTCAGTAACACAGTTACAATATATGCAAAGTCACAGAGGAATGTCCCTACAGGATTGAAAGCTCGTATTTATATATGGGGACTCACTCTATCAAACATGCTCACGGCTCCAGCGATTTTCATAGCAGCTGTGAATCGATTGGCTAAAGTCAGCTGTGGTTTTAGGATAAAACTTCAATGATTGGACGTCCGTCGATTGACTGCAGCTCTGCAAGGCATTCTCTATACATTGGCAATATCACTATCGCTGTTCACCCTACTGGTAATTGCTGCTGATAGACTGCTCGCCATTCTATTACCTTTCAAATACAGAGTTTTGATGAAAATGTCATTAATATGTCATTGATATTGGTTTTGATATATTTCCTTGTAACATGTTCGGTATTGTATGGCTCACAAGTTCAGCGTACCTCGAGTTCTCAAGTTGCCACTGCCATGTCCTCCTTTTAATTACTGCCAGAATGGGCTTTCTAATTATTTTTTTTCGCCGATAAACACAGCTCCAAGCTACTGAACAATAGGATAACCCGAAATTCTTAATAACTGCTACTTCAAAAACGTCAAAGTTGTGTTGCAGTAATTAAATCCATCCAACTATCCATACATGCATACATACATACATATATACAAACATAGAGACATACATACGTACATACAAATATTTATACATATATGCACACATACATACACACATACATATATACACACATACATATGTACATACGTATATGCATACATATATACATACATTCATAGATATATACATACATAAATAAAAACATACGTACATAAATACGTACATACAAACATGCATATTTACATCCATGCAACAAATATTCATAAATGCACACATACATCCATACATACATATGACCATAAATGGATGAATTCATATATACACATACATATGTATGTTTATAAATACATTTATGATAGTTCACGTGGTTCTTTGTGCATACAATATGACTAGCGTAAATGGATACGCGATTTTGAATTTCATTAGTCGACACCACCTGCCAGCGATGGATGTGGAAAACGGAGCAATCGACATAGGGTGCATGGTCTTTCAACAGTGTTATCATAGGCCGTATGAAAAGTGTTAGTAGCACTTGGGGGGCTTATTAATATTTGATTATATATGTTGTAGCCACAACATTTTTCATCCGCATAGCGCGTACATCCAGTGCAGAAGCAGGACACTCCAACAATGCAACGGAACATACAACGGTTTATTAGCCTTGCGGTATTGATATTAGTGATGTTGTTTTGGGAAAGCAATCATTATCAGTTACCTGGCTTTAATTCAGGTAATCATGGATATACTATGGAAGCAGAGATGCAAAATACAAGTGAATCAGCGATTTATAGAAATGATGTTAAGCAAGCTAACATAGTGCACCTGTCCGTGTGGTTAATACAAGTGCGGGGAGCCTGAAACAAGACAATGTGGAGAAACAGCTCCTTAACCATAATATATCAGCTGCGCAACGTGGCAAATTAGCCAAGAAATTATTCGTCGGACCACTGGTTGAGCACCGGAATATCTGTGCATCTATCCCTCTATGCCCACATTGTAGCCTTGGAGAGGCAAGAATATACGAGAACCGGCAAACGTTTATTCCAATATGCGGTAAAGCATATGTTTATTTACCATATTATGATGCTCACATAAAAGGCAAATAATTAGTTAGGGGCATCGGATTCCGAGATCACTGTTACATTACGTGTATACTGTGGTATTGCACGAATCACTGTCAAATTGTAAGAGCAACCCAAATCTCTTCCCACCGCAGCATACCATGAGTATATGTTACATCCCTGTAGTCATAATGGTACAGCTTGATCATCACAATGAATGTATAGATGTGTTTTATATGAGAGGCTAACGTTCTTTGACACTTAGCTCGATCATGGGATATGGGCTGACAATTTAATTTCCGTTCTCTATTTCAATATTGACATGTAATTGTCCAGTCATTCATTCAACATTTTTGACATTTATTCTTTTGCTTCAATATTCCAGAGGCAGCGTTGATAGCTATTTTGTATGCGAATCATCTAAATGGAGCAGGTCAATTCCTGATTATGTTACATTTATCAAACAAGATGATTTAAACAACTGCAACACCATAAGCTACGCTGTGAGATTAGAAAACACAAAGGTAACGGATCCACTTCAGCACAACGTCAGTGTCTGTGTTCACTCGCCTATCCATTCAAATTATTCTAATTCCTATCAGTTAACCGAATTTGTGGAAGTTTATATGATGCTGGGTGCAACAAAAATAGCCCTGTATAATTCCACTGGAAGTTCTGCTCTTCGACCTGTTGTGGAACATTATGTAAAACAAGGAGTTGTGGATGTAGCTTCTTTCTGGAGACCTGCTGATGTGCGCAAGATTCACTATCATGGTCAGTTTACGGTCATTCAAGATTGCGCCCAAAGGTACATGTATCGAACCAAATACTTAATACTTGTAGACTTGGATGAATTATTATTTCCAAGCAAACATAATACAATACTAGATATGATTGAGGCAAGCACTTGCCGGAATTATGCGGCAATAAGACTTGACTCATTTATTTTCAACATAGACCTCCCAACAAATCCTGTAATCGCAAGTAATACCACAGTCACTAGGCTGCGGTCACTATCTTTGTTACACACCGAACACACAAGTAGATCATGCTGCTATAAATATATCATTCAACCAAGAGCGATACAAGATTGTGAAATACATAATGCCGGACACCTCGTACAACAAGACGACTTGAAAACCCGAATACATGTTGATAGATGCCAACTAGAAAGAGAGCTTGGATATCTTCACCACTACAGGAAGTGTGGCAATGCTACCAACACTGTGGATGGGTTCGAAGCTCATCGATTCTTTGGCAAGATCATTGTTCGTTTACAGCGCATACAACGCGCTCTTCAGCGTTTGCCGTAATTGTAAAATTGCACACACAAATCCCCATAGGGATGTGCCGATGATTAGTTGACGATTATCATTGGATCCATATCCAATCAGACGATCTATGTCTGATGTCGCCAAGTGCCAATGGATTCCAAAAATTCCGGACCTTTGTTCTCGATTCGGAGCTCAATATGATAAAGTGTTCAATCCATCGGAATCTGTTTGCATTGTGACTCAACCAGAGACCCACAAACTAGACTGTCCAATGGCATTGTTAATAAAATCTTTTAAGTATTGTTACAAGGTACAGTATGGTGCCATATTGATCCATTGGTTCCGTATTTTATATGCACCGCATAGAACGTTAGCTTACTTGCATGTCTTATTTATTATTATTTATTTATTTATTAGGTTAATTCTATAAAAGATTGATTATTAACAGTACAAGCGTAGGTAACCATGTAGACTAATTTGAGCTTTTTAGCTTTGAACAATTTAAACAATTCATGTTCTTGATGTTTTAACTTTATTTCTTTTTTGTCTAGTTACTAAAGCCACTCCAATTTCATCATTTCCTGTTATTTGGTACAAATATTTACCAATAAATTATGCCACTTAAAAAAATACTTTTGAATTTTGTCTCCAAAAGTATTCAAACATATAATTAATGGATTGAGTCATTAAGCAGGCGCAATGTTGTTGTCCTGCGGTAAACCAGTTTCCAACAAGAATGCCTTTTAGTTTCTACCAAGTGCCATAACTAATGTGTCATTTGACTAGAAAAGCAATTGTGATTGCAATTAACATCACGGGCATCATCCCAAAACATTCTGGAATCATACAGTGTTTTGGTCAAAAGGACAGGACTATACAGAACACATTGTAAACTACCGATTCAAATATGATGACGCATGACATATCGGTCGCCACTACTTAGATTAATTAATACATTACTAGTTTTAATACAGACATAAACAAAGTTTACTTGAGCAAAAACCATGCTGAATAATTTTCCACGTTATTAATTGACTGGATACTCGTTGGGTAGAGAAGTAATATGTAGCGTTGTGTCGTTACATCGATCACGGTGCCATCCTAAAACCATGAACCACGCGAATGTTAGCTGTAAATCATTACGCTCTCTAAGACTACCTCGCTTGTGGTGTGTTTAGTTCCGCTCAGGTTACAAAATGCATCTTTCATCCAGAAATTAGACCGACGAGTAGAAAGAATAATTTCAGACAACAAAAAATCATAGTAGATTCTGTGAAGCCTCCATGGGGAAATATGGACCATATCTACACCAACCAAAGTGAAGAAAAGGGGATCCATCAATATACCACATCTTAGAAGATATACAAATTTCCCTGCGCGATCATTTGAACTCCCATTACTCCATGTTCCGAGTAAGTAACAACTGTCCTATGCATGAATGTAATACCAAGCGGTAATAAATTGATGCAACTAGATCTGTTACGCGGAAGTGAGTGCGCTGCAGAAGGTGGATTATCGACCGCTGGAGGAAGTCACACTAGTTGTCTGTTGTTGTTCTCCGGAGGAATGCGTTATTGCGTTCGTGTATTTATATGCAGTGTAAAACAAGTTTATATGGATCTCATCACGTCACTCGTATCGTAGACTCAGCTTAGTGACTAGTCCATATCAAGGGGCTACATCTCGGCTAATTAACTTAAATCTGAAGACATAACTTATACACAAGCCTTATAGGATTGTTTTATTATTTATAATAACATACATCTACATCCAAAGAAACTAATGTCAAAATGTGTACCATGCTTTCCCAATACGACACGGTTATCACCTGCTGGTGTCATCACCTGATATCCGAAAGTCACACGTTTACATACGATGAACACTGCCATGTCAGCAGATGTCTAACAATATACAGACCTTCTAGCAATGTATAAAGTAGTAATGATTGCCACTGCTATTATATGGGTCGGAGCTGAACTGTCTGACAAGTTGCATTTGACTGCCTCATTTGTGCAACAAGTGTCGGATCCATAAAACCAACAATTCAGTCATCCACCATTTCTATCTATTCATGACAGCAAGCTCCACACCACTGCGCCCATCGCAACGCACACATATTTTACATCTCAATGGTACATGTTCTACCATTACACCGGACACAAGCCGTGCTCCTATATGACTGAAGGAACATCTGTGGTACGATATAATTGCATGGTCATACTGACAAAAGCAACAAGCGAGCTGACCGCCATTGCAAAGCAAGCATACGCCACCAACATTTCGCGATGCCCAGTCATATCGGCTTGACTATTGTCGTCATTTTGCGTTCGCAGCAAATACCGCAAACACGGGGGCTAGATTCTTGTTGCTCTCAACGGAGTATAGGCGATGTAGATCTTTAACACTTGGTCTACTATCTTCGTTACGTTGACTAATCGGACTCTCGATGCATGACTGCAATGTGGCGACTGGAATGGAAAGACCACATGTTTCGGTTCGGTGAAATATTGGTGCTTGACATTTGGTGACCGCTTGTGATATGGTGCAATGTTTGACGTTTCACAGACATTATGATATGTTGCAACCATTATGACTCAGGAAATGATGTTGAATAGTTTGCAGGATTCTCTTCAACCACTTCAATCTTGTATAACGTTATATCGATCTCAACATTTAAATAGCCTTAAAAGAATATTGGCGTATTTATTCGTGTCAACCCTAAGAACAAACCCCAGCAACAAATATATGAAAAGCGCGCGTAACATCGCCCTAAAGGTTACTGAGAAGATATCCTAAAATATTACATTCGTGGAGCCCAAGACAGAAGTCATGCGTGGAATAATAACAATAGTTTTATTCACAGGGAATCATACATTTAATACAAATGAATGGCGTAGATTCATTTGTGCGCATATATATTAACGTCACCTTACTAGAATGGGTCTCGATATGCCAAATATGACTTTTACTATTAATTAACGACTTTCCACAAGTGCCACATTCTTACGACATGCCTTTTTCATATGTTGTGTCAGATGACTTCGCTGAGCAAACGACTTTCCACAAGTGTCACATTTGTAAGGTTTTTCACCAGTATGCGTTCTCATATGTTGTGTCAGATGACTTCCACTATAAAAAGACTTTCCACAAGTGTCACATTTGTAAGGTTTTTCACCAGTATGCCTTTGCATATGTTGTATCAGATGACCTCCACGAGCAAACGACTTTCCACAAGTGTCACATTTGTATCGTTTTTCACCAGTATGCGTTCTCATATGCTTTGTTTGATCACTTGCATGAACAAACGACTTTGCAAAAGTGTCACATTTAAAGGGTTTTTCACCGGTATGCGTTGTCATATGCCTGGTTAGATTACTTCCATGAGCAAACGACTTTCCGCAAGTGTGACATTTGTAAGGTTTTTCACCAGTATGCGTTATCATATGCCTTGTTAGATAACTTCCATGAGCAAACGACTTTCCACAAGTGTCACATTTGTAAGGTTTTTCACCAGTATGCATTGTCATATGCCTGGTTAGATCACTTCCACGAGCAAACGACTTTCCACAAGTGGCACATTTATGAGGTTTTTCACCAGTATGTCTTCTCATATGTTGTGTCAGATGACATCCTTGAGCAAACGACTTTCCACAAGTGGAACATTTGTAAGGTTTTTCATCCGTATGCGTTCTCATTTGTTGCGTCACATGATTCACAACATGGTTATTAAGAGCCCCAGATCGACTGAAAGCGATAACAGCAGCTCCCAGTTCATATCGACCATTGGAAGAAATGTCAATGGGCGATGACTCGTCCGAGGTGTCACAATCAATGCTCTCCTTTTTATAATTCTGGAGCAAAGCAAATTTGTCCGAGTCAAGTTCACCTTGCATGCAAGAATATGCATCACAAATAGTATCAGGGGCCTCCAGTTTTACGACTGCTTTAAAGTCTTCCATTCCAATGTATTCGTTTTCATCAGCTAGAATTCTCCTGTTACACATGGACATAAAACAACAGCTGCTTTCATGTGATCTTTTAAAACAACGAAACTTAAACAAAAGGGTGGTCTTGAATAGAAAACGCACTTCACTGTGAAAGCTGTTGCTCAATTGTTATTAAAATAAGCCATATTTCCAAGTAATCCCATTCTCTCATAAAACAATGTGCTGGAATGATCGCTATTGAAAAGTAGGTAAATGCGCATAGTCATCAATTTTCACAACATGTGGATATGTTGGCGAGAACCTCTCTATCGTTTGGTACTATTTGTCCACGCAAAGATAATATATAGTAGACTAATATACCGCTACTGATAGATGACTTATTTAACCATGAATTAAAACAATTACAGTTTTAATTCCATGATTCCACCAAACAACGCTATCATTAGCAAAGAAAGGTACATCAGACTGACTTGTCAAATTGGTCACATTGATGTCAAGGCTGGACATTCTACATTACATGGAGAATAGTCTGATTCACTAGCAGTTAATAACACCCAGCCAACATCTGGCAATCACTTGCTGTTTCTTAAATCAGTGACTTACATAACTACGGCCAGGAGAGAAGAGCCAAGGAAAGAACAAGGTTCCCTTTCACTCTGCCGCCGCTTACATAAGCTGAGAAATCAAGGCAATGCCGCTTTTATTAACTAGAATACCTGATTAAATAATCATTTGTACAACTAACCAGAGCGGGCTATAATAATTTATCAACTGATGTGCTAGTTTATAGATTTCAAGCCAGTAAACCAAGTCGACTGTGATAAGCTGCCTCGACATTGACTGGGAAGAAAAATGGAGGAATTCATAGGATATTCACATCCAAAGTCTGCATTCAAGGGTAGATAAAATACAGGTAAATCATCCGTGTGCAGGCTAGTTTTTGGTTTGAAATTAGCCATCAACATAAGAGGGGTCCATGACTTGCTGTGTTATGGTATAGCCCAAAAGACCAATTGAGTTTTAGGTTAATGTGATTTCACCAATTACAGTACAAGACATTTGGATGGTGATGAAGAAGGTAAGGTAAGGTAAGTATAGGGTTTAACGGCACATCAAAACTAGTGGGTTATATGGTGCCTACTTAAGGAGGGGTACATACGAGTACGAAAGGATAAGAAGTCAAGGTTTACAACCAACTAAAAATTAACCCTATTAGCATTAATTGAATTATATTAATTGAATTATATTAATTTGAACTATATTGAATTAATGAGAATTGTATGATCTAAGATCTATAAAAAAAGTCCAATTTCTCTTATGAATCCAAGTATCTTGGATGGATTCACCCTTTTTTACAATTCTGAAAGGGTCTGAACCCGGAAGAAGCGATTTCGGATCAAAATCAAATCAGCACATTCGATGAGAATGTGCTTGACGGTGTAGGCGCATTGACAAAGAATACATTCAGGGATTGGCTCATCCCTTAGTAGAAATGCATGAGTTGTATAGGTGTGTCCTATACGAGCGCGAGCAAGAACAACCTCTTCTCTTCGGCTCTCTCTGCAGCTGTGTGGCCATTCCCCAAGTTGAGGCTGGATTTCGTAAAGTTTGTTTGGAATGGATTCACCCCACTGGTCCTGCCATTTCTGTTTAAAAAGTTTGACGACCTGCGGTTTTAAGTCTGTAAAGGGAATCTTGGTTTCAGACACTGGCTCATGTAGGGCATCTTTTGCAGTCCTATCGGCTCTTTCGTTGCCTGGGATACCTATGTGACTGGGTACCCAGACAAACTCAACATTTTTCCCAAGCATGGATAAACAAGTAAGATTTTCTAAAATATCTACAACAATATGGCACGATAATAACTTATTTCCAATTGCCTCCAGGGCAGACAAAGCATCACTAAAAATTGTAAAATCCGCATTGGGATGGTGAGCAATAAGGCCCAATGCCATCCTTATTGCGGTAACTTCGGCTGTAAAAATAGATGCTGCACCAAGCAGTCTTTCCTTGTGGGTCTGAGATCCGAACATGACTCCAGCGCCCACACGGTTTGCATCTTTGGATCCATCAGTATAAATATGTATCGTGTCTTTGTGATGTTCTTTTAGTTCATTAAATTTCATCAAGAGGTCATTTGCATTTAATTTATCATATTTGGTAAGGGATGGTTTATTTTCATATATTACTTGGTATTTGGGATGGAAGATAATGTCATAGGCAGGGTGATCTGGATTGCTTTTTATTTTAATTGCATATTGAAGGGCCAGTTTGTTTCTTCTTAGATGGATAGGCATTTCATTGGCTTCAGTGTGGAGGCTTTCAATGGGTGATGTTCGAAATGCCCCAAGGCAAATCCTCAGAGCCTGATTCTGGACTATGTCCAGTCGTTTTTTAGATAAGATTTTCGAGCTGCACCGTAAACGATGCAGCCATAGTCAAGCTTTGATCTTATCAAGGACCGGTAGAGCCTGAGCAGGACCTGCCTGTCAGCTCCCCAGTCCAGCTTGGACACTACTTTAAGAAGATTCATTGCCTTGAGACATTTATTCCTGATGTAATTAATATGGGATTTAAAATTAAGTTTTGAATCAAATATGATACCTAAGAATTTGGTTTCTTCCACAACAGGGACGGGATTTTCATTGATGGTTAATTCTGGGTCAGGGTGAAGGCCCCTTCTTTGACAAAAATGTACACAAACTGTTTTTGTAGTGGAAAATTTGAAACCATTTTCATCTGCCCATTTCTGAATTTTGTTAAGGTTGATTTGTAGCTGGCGTTCTATGGTGGTCATACTGCTGGATCGGTAAGATATAAGGAAATCGTCTACATAAAGTGATTTTTCTATTTCAGGTTTAAGAACTTTTGTGATGCTATTGATCTTTAGGTTGATAAAAGTGTGACAGAAAGAATGCTGCCCTGTGGGACCCCCATTTCCTGACCATGTTGGTCCGAAAGTGATGTCCCAATTCTTACCTTAAAAGATCTATCATTTAAATTTTTTTGTATAAATAGTGGCATATTACCTCGAAGACCAGCTTCTTGTAGATCTTTTAAAATCCCATATTTCCATGTCGTGTCATATGCTTTCTCAAGATCGAAAAACACAGACACGACATGGTCCCCCTTTAAAAATGCATCCCTAATATAAGATTCTAACTTAACAATGTTGTCTGTGGTACATCGGCCTTTTCTAAAGCCAGATTGATGTTTATTCATTATATTATTAGTTTCCAAGTACCACATAAGACGCTTGTTAACGTTTCCCTTCATGGTTTTACAGAGGCAGCTCGTGAGAGCGATGGGCCTGTAGCTCGACGGGTTGGTTGGGTCTTTTCCAGACTTTGGGAGAGGATGATGGTAGCCTCTCTCCACGAGTCCGGATATTCTCCACTTCTTAAACATCTTCCAGAAGAGTCTTGGAAAAGACCCAACCAACCCGTCGAGCTACAGGCCCATCGCTCTCACGAGCTGCCTCTGTAAAACCATGGAGCGAATCGTTAACAAGCGTCTTATGTGGTACTTGGAAAACTAATAATATAATGAATAAACATCAATCTGGCTTTAGAAAAGGCCGATGTACCACAGACAACATTGTTAAGTTAGAATCTTATATTAGGGATGCATTTTTAAAGGGGGGGACCATGTCGTGTCTGTGTTTTTCGATCTTGAGAAAGCATATGACACGACATGGAAATATGGGATTTTAAAAGATCTACAAGAAGCTGGTCTTCGAGGTAATATGCCACTATTTATACAAAAAAATTTAAATGATAGATCTTTTAAGGTAAGAATTGGGACATCACTTTCGGACCAACATGGTCAGGAAATGGGGGTCCCACAGGGCAGCATTCTTTCTGTCACACACTTTTCAACCTAAAGATCAATAGCATCACAAAAGTTCTTAAACCTGAAATAGAAAAATCACTTTATGTAGACGATTTCCTTATATCTTACCGATCCAGCAGTATGACCACCATAGAACGCCAGCTACAAATCAACCTTAACAAAATTCAGAAATGGGCAGATGAAAATGGTTTCAAATTTTCCACTACAAAAACAGTTTGTGTACATTTTTGTCAAAGAAGGGGCCTTCACCCTGACCCAGAATTAACCATCAATGAAAATCCCGTCCCTGTTGTGGAAGAAACCAAATTCTTAGGTATCATATTTGATTCAAAACTTAATTTTAAATCCCATATTAATTACATCAGGAATAAATGTCTCAAGGCAATGAATCTTCTTAAAGTAGTGTCCAAGCTGGACTGAGGAGCTGACAGGCAGGTCCTGCTCAGGCTCTACCGGTCCTTGATAAGATCAAAGCTTGACTATGGCTGCATCGTTTACGGTGCAGCTCGAAAATCTTATCTAAAACGACTGGACATAGTCCAGAATCAGGCTCTGAGGATTTGCCTTGGGGCATTTCGAACATCACCCATTGAAAGCCTCCACACTGAAGCCAATGAAATGCCTATCCATCTAAGAAGAAACAAAACTGGCCCTTCAATATGCAATTAAAATAAAAAGCAATCAATCCAGATCACCCTGCCTATGACATTATCTTCCATCCCAAATACCAAGTAATATATGAAAAACCCTAAACCATCCCTTACCAAATATGATAAATTAAATGCAAATGACCTCTTGATGAAATTTAATGAACTAAAAGAACATCACAAAGACACGATACATATTTATACTGATGGATCCAAAGATGCAAACCGTGCGGGCGCTGGAGTCATGTTCGGACCTCAGACCCACAAGGAAAGACTGCTTGGTGCAGCATCTATTTTTACAGCCGAAGTTACCGCAATAAGGATGGCATTGGGCCTTATTGCTCACCATCCCAATGCGGATTTTACAATTTTTAGTGATGCTTTGTCTGCCCTGGAGGCAATTGGAAATAAGTTATTATCGTGCCATATTGTTGTAGATATTTTAGAAAATCTTACTCGTTTATCCATGCTGGGAAAAATGTTGAGTTTGTCTGGGTACCCAGTCACATAGGTATCCCAGGCAACGAAAGAGCCGATAGGACTGCAAAAGATGCCCTACATGAGCCAGTGTCTGAAACCAAGATTCCCTTTACAGACTTAAAACCGCAGGTCGTCAAACTTTTTAAACAGAAATGGCAGGACCAGTGGGGTGAATCCATTCCAAACAAACTTTACGAAATCCAGCCTCAACTTGGGGAATGGCCACACAGCTGCAGAGAGAGCCGAAGAGAAGAGGTTGTTCTTGCTCGCGCTCGTATAGGACACACCTATACAACTCATGCATTTCTACTAAGGGATGAGCCAATCCCTGAATGTATTCTTTGTCAATGCGCCTACACCGTCAAGCACATTCTCATCGAATGTGCTGATTTGATTTTGATCCGAAATCGCTTCTTCCGGGTTCAGACCCTTTCAGAATTGTTAAAAGGGTGAATCCATCCAAGATACTTGGATTCATAAGAGAAATTGGACTTTTTTTATAGATCTTAGATCATACAATTCTCATTAATTCAATATAGTTCAAATTAATATAATTCAATTAATATAATTCAATTAATGCTAATAGGGTTAATTTTTAGTTGGTTGTAAACCTTGACTTCTTATCCTTTCGTACTCGTATGTACCCCTCCTTAAGTAGGCACCATATAACCCACTAGTTTTGATGTGCCGTTAAACCCTATACTTACCTTACCTTACCTTCTTCATCACCATCCAAATGTCTTGTACTGTAATTGGTGAAATCACATTAACCTAAAACTCAATTGGTCTTTTGGGCTATACCATAACACAGCAAGTCATGGACCCCTCTTATGTTGATGGCTAATTTCAAACCAAAAACTAGCCTGCACACGGATGATTTACCTGTATTTTATCTACCCTTGAATGCAGACTTTGGATGTGAATATCCTATGAATTCCTCCATTTTCTTCCCAGTCAATGTCGAGGCAGCTTATCACAGTCGACTTGGTTTACTGGCTTGAAATCTATAAACTAGCACATCAGTTGATAAATTATTATAGCCCGCTCTGGTTAGTTGTACAAATGATTATTTAATCAGGTATTCTAGTTAATAAAAGCGGCATTGCCTTGATTTCTCAGCTTATGTAAGCGGCGACAGAGTGAAAGGGAACCTTGTTCTTTCCTTGGCTCTTCTCTCCTGGCCGTAGTTATGTAAGTCACTGATTTAAGAAACAGCAAGTGATTGCCAGATGTTGGCTGGGTGTTATTAACTGCTAGTGAATCAGACTGTTCTCCATGTAATGTAGAATGTCCAGCCTTGACATCAATGTGACCAATTTGACAAGTCAGTCTGATGTACCTTTCTTTGCTAATGATAGCGTTGTTTGGTGGAATCATGGAATTAAAACTGTAATTGTTTTCAATTAATTCATGGTAAAATAAGTCATCTATCATTAGCGGTATATTAGTCTACTATATTATCTTTGCGTGGACAAATAGTACCAAACGATAGAGAGGTTCTCGCCAACATATCCACATGTTGTGAAAATTGATGACTATGCGCATTTACCTACTTTTCAATAGCGATCATTCCAGAACATTGTTTTATGAGAGAATGGGATTACTTGGAAATATGGCTTATTTTAATAACAATTGAGCAACAGCTTTCACAGTGAAGTGCGTTTTCTATTCAAGACCACCCTTTTGTTTAAGTTTCGTTGTTTTAAAAGATCACATGAAAGCAGCTGTTGTTTATGTCCATGTGTAACAGGAGAATTCTAGCTGATGAAAAACGAATACATTGGAATGGAAGACTTTAAAGCAGTCGTAAAACTGGAGGCCCCTGATACTATCTGTGATGCATATTCTTGCATGCAAGGTGAACTTGACTCGGACAAATTTGCTTTGCTCCAGAATTATAAAAAGGAGAGCATTGATTGTGACACCTCGGACGAGTCATCGCCCATTGACATTTCTTCCAATGGTCGATATGAACTGGGAGCTGCTGTTATCGCTTTCAGTCGATCTGGGGCTCTTAATAACCATGTTGTGAATCATGTGACGCAACAAATGAGAACGCATACGGATGAAAAACCTTACAAATGTTCCACTTGTGGAAAGTCGTTTGCTCAAGGATGTCACCTGACACAACATATGAGAAGACATACTGGTGAAAAACCTCATAAATGTGCCACTTGTGGAAAGTCGTTTGCTCGTGGAAGTGATCTAACCAGGCATATGACAATGCATACTGGTGAAAAACCTTACAAATGTGACACTTGTGGAAAGTCGTTTGCTCATGGAAGTTATCTAACAAGGCATATGATAACGCATACTGGTGAAAAACCTTACAAATGTCACACTTGCGGAAAGTCGTTTGCTCATGGAAGTAATCTAACCAGGCATATGACAACGCATACCGGTGAAAAACCTTTTAAATGTGACACTTTTGCAAAGTCGTTTGTTCATGCAAGTGATCAAACAAAGCATATGAGAACGCATACTGGTGAAAAACGATACAAATGTGACACTTGTGGAAAGTCGTTTGCTCGTGGAGGTCATCTGATACAACATATGCAAAGGCATACTGGTGAAAAAACCTTACAAATGTGACACTTGTGGAAAGTCTTTTTATAGTGGAAGTCATCTGACACAACATATGAGAACGCATACTGGTGAAAAACCTTACAAATGTGACACTTGTGGAAAGTCGTTTGCTCAGCGAAGTCATCTGACACAACATATGAAAAAGGCATGTCGTAAGAATGTGGCACTTGTGGAAAGTCGTTAATTAATAGTAAAAGTCATATTTGGCATATCGAGACCCATTCTAGTAAGGTGACGTTAATATATATGCGCACAAATGAATCTACGCCATTCATTTGTATTAAATGTATGATTCCCTGTGAATAAAACTATTGTTATTATTCCACGCATGACTTCTATTTTAGGATATCTTCTCAGTAACCTTTAGGGCGATGTTACGCGCGCTTTTTATATATTTGTTGCTGGGGTTTGTTCTTAGGGTTGACACGAATAAATACGCCAATATTCTTTTAAGGCTATTTAAATGTTGAGATCGATATAACGTTATACAAGATTGAAGTGGTTGAAGAGAATCCTGCAAACTATTCAACATCATTTCCTGAGTCATAATGGTTGCAACATATCATAATGTCTGTGAAAGGTCAAACATTACACCATATCACAAGCGGTCACCAAATGTCAAGCACCAATATTTCACCGAACCGAAACATGTGGTCTTTCCATTCCAGTCGCCACATTGCAGTCATGCATCGAGAGTCCGATTAGTCAACGTAACGAAGATAGTAGACCAAGTGTTAAAGATCTACATCGCCTATACTCCGTTGAGAGCAACAAGAATCTAGCCCCCGTGTTTGCGGTATTTGCTGCGAACGCAAAATGACGACAATAGTCAAGCCGATAAGACTGGGCATCGCGAAATGTTGGTGGCGTATGCTTGCTTTGCAATGGCGGTCAGCTCGCTTGTTGCTTTTGTCAGTATGACCATGCAATTATATCGTACCACATATGTTCCTTCAGTAATATAGGAGCACGGCGTGTGTCACGTGTGATGGTAGAACATGTACATTTGAGATGTAAAATATATGTGCGTTGCGATGGGCGCAATGGTATAGAGCTTGCTGTCATGAATATATAGAAATAATGGATGACTGAATTGTTGGTTTTATGGATCCGACACTTGTTCCACAAATGAGGCAGTCAAATGCAACTTGTCAGACAGTTCAGCTCCGACCAATATAATAGCAGTGGCAATCATTACTACTTTATACATTGCTAGAAGGTCTGTATATTGTTAGACATCTGCTGACACGGCAGTGTTCATCGTATGTAAATGTGTGCAGTCGGATATCAGGTGATGACACCAGCAGGTGATAACAGCGTCGTATTGGGAAAGCATGGTACACATTTTGGCATTTGTTTCTTTGGATGTAGATGCATGTTATTATAAATAATAAAACAATCCTATAAGGCTTGTGTATAAGTTATGTCTTCAGATTTTAAAAGTTAATTAGCCGAGATGTAGCCCCCTGATATGGACTAGTCACTAAGCTGAGTCTACGATACGAGTGACACTGCATATAAATACACGAACGCTATACGCATTCCTCCGGCGAACAACAACAGACAACTAGTGTGACTTCCTCCTGCGGTCGATAATCCCCCTTCTGCAGCGCACTCACTCCCGCGTAACAGACACAGTTGCACCGATTTATTACCGCTCTGTATCACATTCATGACAGTTGTTACTTACTCAGAACATGGAGTAATGGGAGTTTAAATGATCGCGCAGGGTCATTTGTATATCTTCTAAGATGTGGTATATTGATGGATCCCCTTTACTTCACTTTGGTTGATGTAGGTATGGTCCATATTTCCCCATGGAGGCTTCACAGAATCTACCATGATTTTTTGTTGCTGGAAATTATTCTTCCTGCTCGTCGGTCTAATTTTTGCGTAATGATATTCTCAAAATTAACAAGTGGGTACTGGATGAAAGTTGCATTTTTTAACCTGAGCGGAAGTTTACACACCAAAAGCGAGGTAGTCATAGAAAGCGTAATGATTTACAGCTAACATTCGCGTGGTTCAAGGTTTTAGGATGACACGGCGATTGATGTAACGACACACCGCTACATATTACTTTTCTACCCAATGAGTATCGCTAGTCAAATAATAATGTTGAAAATTAATCAGCATGGTTTTCGATCAAGTAAACTTTGTTTTTTTCAGTGTTAAAACTAGTAATGTATTAATTCATCTAAGTAGTAGTTTGCAATGTGTTCTGTATAGTCAGGTCCATTGGACCCCAAAACGCTGAATGATTCCACAATGTTTTGGGATGATGCCCGTGATGTTGATTACAATCGCAATTGCTTTTCTAGTCAAATGATACATTAACTATGGCACTTGATAGAAACTAAAAGGCATTCTTGGTGGAAACTGGTTTACCGTAGGACAACAACATTACCCCTGCCTAATGACTCAATCCATTAATTATATGTTTGCATACTTTTCAAGACATTATTCAAATGAAATTTGCTAAGAGGCAATATCGATAATTTTCTGGTAAATATGTGTGTCAAAACACAAGAAATGGTGAAAATGGGGTTCTTTAGTAACTTGACGAAAACGAAATAAAGTACAAACATCCAAAACGTGAATTGTTAAAATTGTTCAACGCCTAAAACCTTCGTCAGCTCAAATTAGTCTACACGGTTACCCAAAGCCCAACAACACTCGATTTCAAATGTGGCATAATGACCAACTACAAAGTGCCCGCAAACGTTTGAACAATTGATAATCCATCTATTATAGAATTAACCTATTTATAATGATATTAATAATAGTTTATTTCAGGCACCAGGCTCATAGTAAATAAGACATGCATGTAAGTTAGCGTCCAATGCGGTGGAAGTGGAAATTTTAAAATACGCCCCCCCCCCCCCCCCCTCCCCCGCGCAATGCGGTGAATTTAAAATACGGTACCAATGAGTCCATATGGCACCAGACTGTACCTTGTAACAATCATTCAAAGATGTTTTTAAGTTATTGGAGTCCTATCCCCCTTATAAATGCGTAGGTCGATATTCTGTTATATGATTGAAATCCTTGGATACTTTTCAAGGCGAACATATGACTGCCACAGTCTCTTTTTAACCGACCATATAAAACTCGCATTTGCCTCAGGAATATGCACTTACCATAAGGTTGAGTCACAATGCAAACAGATTTCGATGGATTGAACAGTAAATCATGTTGAGCTCCAAATCAAGAACAAAGGTACAGAAGTTTATGCAATCCGTTGACACTTGGCGACATCAGACATAGATCGTCTGATTCGATATGGATATGGATCCAATGATAATCGTCAACTAACCATCTGTGCATTCCTATGGGGATTTGTATGTGCAATTTTACGATTACGGCGAACGCTGAAGAGCGCGTTGTAAGCGCTGTAAACGATCATTGATCTTGTGCTTGCCTCAATCATACCTAGTATTGTATTATGTTTGCGTGAAAATAATAATTCATCCAAGTCTACAAGAATTAAGTATTTGGTTCAATACATGTATCTTGAATGAGCCTAAACTGACCATGACAGTGAATCTTGCACACATCAGCAGGTTTCCGAAAAAAAGTTATATCCACAAATCCTTGTTTTACATAATATTCCACAGCAGGTCGAAGAGCAAAACTTCCAGTGGAATTATACAGGGCTATTTTGTAGCACACAGCATCATATAAACTTCCAAAAATTCGATTAACTCATTGGAATTACAATAATTTGAACGGATCGGCGAGTGAACACAGACGCTGACATTGTGCTGAAGTGGATCCGTTACCTTTGTGTTTTCTAATCTTAGAGCGAAGCTTATTTTGGAAAGTCGTTTGTTCATGCAAGTGATCGAACAAAGCATATGAGAACGCATACTGGTGAAAAACCTTACAAATGTGACACTTGTGGAAAGTCGTTTGCTCGTGGATGTCATCTGATACAACATACGCAAAGGCATACTGGTGAAAAACCTTACAAATGTGACACTTGTTTTAAGTCTTTTTATAGTGGAAGTCATCTGACACAACATTTGAGAACGCATACTGGTGAAAAACCTTACAAATGTGACACTTGTGGAAAGTCGTTTGCTCAGCGAAGTCATCTGACACAACATATGAAAAAGGCATGTCGTAAGAATGTGGCACTTGTGGAAAATCGTTAATTAATAGTAAAAGTCATATTTGGCATATCGAGACCCATTCTAGTAAGGTGACGTTAATATATATGCGCACAAATGAATTTACGCCATTCATTTGTATTAAATGTATGATTCCCTGTGAATAAAAAACTATTGTTATTATTCCACGCATGACTTCTGTCTTGGGCTCCACGAATGTAATATTTTAGGATATCTTCTCAGTAACCTTTAGGGCGATGTTACGCGCGCTTTTCATATATTTGTTGCTGGGGTTTGTTCTTAGGGTTGACACGAATAAATACGCCAATATTCTTTTGATGCTATTTAAATGTTGAGATCGATATAACGTTATACAAGATAGAAGTGGTTGAAGAGAATCCTGCAAACTATTCAACATCATTTCCTGAGTCATAATGGTTGCAAAATATCATAATGTCTGTGATCTTTCCGCGTGGTTTTGATCGTAGGCTTTTCATTTGATCGATGTGGCTAATGGCTAACCGCCATGCATGGCGGGCACATGACGTTTTAATTGCTCATCAAGTCAGATGGACGATTAACACTCCCTCTGACTAATCTGACGATATCTTGCACACTATCGTAATTTCCCTATCCAACCCTCCACTGGTTTTCTAATTTTCTACCTTGCTGTAGTCAGATTTACCCACAGCTGTCACGAGGGTAAACCTAACCGTAATATGCATTGAATATAAACAGTTTATATCCATAGAATCATACATATTTAAAAGTATCTTTTTTCGGTAAACCGGATATCAACTGCAGTATCTCAATGGAATATATCAAGCAAAAGTTCAATCATCCTACATTCAGGAGTCTTTAATCCACACAAATATGATTTCACATGGTTAACATTGGTTTCACTATGCAAATGTTGAATCGAATTATGAATAACATTTTGGTATGTATTGTAATGCTGTGTTATACGGCGGCAACAGCTGCACTGTTCCTCAAAGTATAGCATCTTCTGATAGCTCAAACATTGCAACATATCACAAGCGGTCATTAAATTTCAAGCACCAATATTTCACCGAACTGAAACAAGAATGTGGTCTTTCCATTCCAGTCGCTACATTGCAGTCATGCATCGAGAGTCCGATTAGTCAAAGTAACGAAGATAGTAGACCAAGTGTTGAAGATCTACATCGCCTATACTTCATTGAGAACAACAAGAATCCAGCTCCCGTGTTTGCTGAATTTGCTGCGAATGCAAAATGACGACAATTGTCAAGACGATAAGACTGGGCATCGCGACATGTTGGTGATGCATGTTTGCTTTGCAATGGCGGTCAGCTCGCTTGTTGCTTTTGTCAGTATGACCATGCAATTATATTGCACCACAGATGTTCCTTCAGTAATATATAAGCACGGCGTGTGTCACGTGTGATGGTAGAACATGTATATTTGAGATGTAAAATATGTGTGCGTTACGATGGGGGCAATGGTGTGGAGCTTGCTGTCATGATTAGATAGAAATGATGGATGACTGAATTGTTGGTTTTTATGGATCCGACACTTGTTCCACAAATGAGGCAGTCAAATGCAACTTGTCAGACAGTTCAGCTCCGACTGCTATACAGTGGCAATCATTACTACTTTATACATTGCTAGAAGGTCTGTATATTGTTAGACATCTGCTGACACGGTGTTCATCGTATGTAAATGTGTGCAGTCGGATATCAGGTGCACACCAGCAGGTGATTAGCTTCTATTGGGAAAGCATGGTGTAGATGCATTTGTTTCTTTGGATGTAGATGCATGTTATATAAATAATCTCACTTCTATAAGGCTTGTGTATAAGTTATGTCTTCAGATTTTAAAAGTTAATTAGCCGAGATGTAGCCCCCTGATATGGACTAGTCACTAAGCTGAGTCTACGATACGAGTGACGCGATGAAATCCATATAAACTTGTTTTACACTGCATATAAATACACGAACGCTATAACGCATTCCTCCGGCGAACAACAACAGACAACTAGTGTGACTTCCTCCTGCGGTCGATAATCCCCCTTCTGCAGCGCACTCACTCCCGCGTAACAGACACAGTTGCACCGATTTATTACCGCTCTGTATCACATTCATGACAGTTGTTACTTACTCAGAACATGGAGTAATGGGAGTTTAAATGATCGCGCAGGGTCATTTGTATATCTTCTAAGATGTGGTATATTGATGGATCCCCTTTACTTCACTTTGGTTGATGTAGGTATGGTCCATATTTCCCCATGGAGGCTTCCATGAATCTACCATGATTTTGTGTGGCTGGAAATTATTCTTCCTGCTCGTCGGTCTAATTTTTGCGTAATGATATTCTCAAAATTAATAAGTGGGGTACTGGATGAAAGTTGCATTTTTTAACCTGAGCGAAAGTTTACACACCAAAAGCGAGGTAGTCATAGAAAGCGTAATGATTTACAGCTAACATTCGCGTGGTTCAAGGTTTTAGGATGACACGGCGATTGATGTAACGACACACCGCTACATATTACTTTTCTACCCAATGAGTATCGCTAGTCAAATAATAATGTTGAAAATTAATCAGCATGGTTTTCGATCAAGTAAACTTTGTTTTTTTCAGTGTTAAAACTAGTAATGTATTAATTCATCTAAGTAGTAGTTTGCAATGTGTTCTGTATAGTCAGGTCCATTGGACCCCAAAATGCTGAATGATTCCACAATGTTTTGGGATGATGCCCGTGATGTTGATTACAATCGCAATTGCTTTTCTAGTCAAATGATACATTAACTATGGCACTTGATAGAAACTAAAAGGCATTCTTGGTGGAAACTGGTTTACCGTAGGACAACAACATTACCCCTGCCTAATGACTCAATCCATTAATTATATGTTTGCATACTTTTCAAGACATTATTCAAATGAAATTTGCTAAGAGGCAATATCGATAATTTTCTGGTAAATATGTGTGTCAAAACACAAGAAATGGTGAAAATGGGGTTCTTTAGTAACTTGACGAAAACGAAATAAAGTACAAACATCCAAAAAACGTGAATTGTTAAAATTGTTCAACGCCTAAAACCTTCGTCAGCTCAAATTAGTCTACACGGTTACCCAAAGCCCAACAACACTCGATTTCAAATGTGGCATAATGACCAACTACAAAGTGCCCGCAAACGTTTGAACAATTGATAATCCATCTATTATAGAATTAACCTATTTATAATGATATTAATAATAGTTTATTTCAGGCACCGGGCTCATAGTAAATAAGACATGCATGTAAGTTAGCGTCCAATGCGGTGAATTTAAAATACGGTACCAATGAGTCCATATGGCACCAGACTGTACCTTGTAACAATCATTCAAAGATGTTTTTAAGTTATTGGAGTCCTATCCCCCTTATAAATGCGTAGGTCGATATTCTGTTATATGATTGAAATCCTTGGATACTTTTCAAGGCGAACATATGACTGCCACAGTCTCTTTTTAACCGACCATATAAAACTCGCATTTGCCTCAGGAATATGCACTTACCATAAGGTTGAGTCACAATGCAAACAGATTTCGATGGATTGAACAGTAAATCATGTTGAGCTCCAAATCAAGAACAAAGGTACAGAAGTTTATGCAATCCGTTGACACTTGGCGACATCAGACATAGATCGTCTGATTCGATATGGATATGGATCCAATGATAATCGTCAACTAACCATCTGTGCATTCCTATGGGGATTTGTATGTGCAATTTTACGATTACGGCGAACGCTGAAGAGCGCGTTGTAAGCGCTGTAAACGATCATTGATCTTGTGCTTGCCTCAATCATACCTAGTATTGTATTATGTTTGCGTGAAAATAATAATTCATCCAAGTCTACAAGAATTAAGTATTTGGTTCAATACATGTATCTTGAATGAGCCTAAACTGACCATGACAGTGAATCTTGCACACATCAGCAGGTTTCCGAAAAAAAGTTATATCCACAAATCCTTGTTTTACATAATATTCCACAGCAGGTCGAAGAGCAAAACTTCCAGTGGAATTATACAGGGCTATTTTGTAGCACACAGCATCATATAAACTTCCAAAAATTCGATTAACTCATTGGAATTACAATAATTTGAACGGATCGGCGAGTGAACACAGACGCTGACATTGTGCTGAAGTGGATCCGTTACCTTTGTGTTTTCTAATGTTAGAGCGAAGCTTATTTTGGAAAGTCGTTTGTTCATGCAAGTGATCGAACAAAGCATATGAGAACGCATACTGGTGAAAAACCTTACAAATGTGACACTTGTGGAAAGTCGTTTGCTCGTGGATGTCATCTGATACAACATACGCAAAGGCATACTGGTGAAAAACCTTACAAATGTGACACTTGTTTTAAGTCTTTTTATAGTGGAAGTCATCTGACACAACATTTGAGAACGCATACTGGTGAAAAACCTTACAAATGTGACACTTGTGGAAAGTCGTTTGCTCAGCGAAGTCATCTGACACAACATATGAAAAAGGCATGTCGTAAGAATGTGGCACTTGTGGAAAATCGTTAATTAATAGTAAAAGTCATATTTGGCATATCGAGACCCATTCTAGTAAGGTGACGTTAATATATATGCGCACAAATGAATTTACGCCATTCATTTGTATTAAATGTATGATTCCCTGTGAATAAAAACTATTGTTATTATTCCACGCATGACTTCTGTCTTGGGCTCCACGAATGTAATATTTTAGGATATCTTCTCAGTAACCTTTAGGGCGATGTTACGCGCGCTTTTCATATATTTGTTGCTGGGGTTTGTTCTTAGGGTTGACACGAATAAATACGCCAATATTCTTTTGATGCTATTTAAATGTTGAGATCGATATAACGTTATACAAGATAGAAGTGGTTGAAGAGAATCCTGCAAACTATTCAACATCATTTCCTGAGTCATAATGGTTGCAAAATATCATAATGTCTGTGATCTTTCCGCGTGGTTTTGATCGTAGGCTTTTCATTTGATCGATGTGGCTAATGGCTAACCGCCATGCATGGCGGGCACATGACGTTTTAATTGCTCATCAAGTCAGATGGACGATTAACACTCCCTCTGACTAATCTGACGATATCTTGCACACTATCGTAATTTCCCTATCCAACCCTCCACTGGTTTTCTAATTTTCTACCTTGCTGTAGTCAGATTTACCCACAGCTGTCACGAGGGTAAACCTAACCGTAATATGCATTGAATATAAACAGTTTATATCCATAGAATCATACATATTTAAAAGTATCTTTTTTCGGTAAACCGGATATCAACTGCAGTATCTCAATGGAATATATCAAGCAAAAGTTCAATCATCCTACATTCAGGAGTCTTTAATCCACACAAATATGATTTCACATGGTTAACATTGGTTTCACTATGCAAATGTTGAATCGAATTATGAATAACATTTTGGTATGTATTGTAATGCTGTGTTATACGGCGGCAACTGCTGCACTGTCCCTCAAAGTGTTGCATGTTCTGAAAGGTCAAACATTGCACCATATCACAAGCGGTCACCAAATGTCAAGCACCAATATTTCACCGAACTGAAACATGTGGTCTTTCCATTCCAGTCGCTACATTGCAGTCATGCATCGAGAGTCCGATTAGTCAACGTAACGAAGATAGTAGACCAAGTGTTGAAGATCTACATCGCCTATACTCCGTTGAGAACAACAAGAATCTAGCCCCCGTGTTTGCGGAATTTGCTGCGAACGCAAAATGAAGATAATTGTCAACCTGATAGGACTGGGCATCGCGAAATGTTGGTGGCGCATGTTTGCTTTGCAATGGCGGTCAGCTCGCTTGTTGCTTTTGTCAGTATGACCATGCAATTATATCGTACCACAGATGTTCCTTCAGTAATATAGGAGCACGGCGTGTGTCACGTGTGATGGTAGAACATGTACATTTGAGATGTAAAATATGTGTGCGTTGCGATGGGCGCAATGGTATAGAGCTTGCTGTCATGAATATATAGAAATAATGGATGACTGAATTGTTGGTTTTATGGATCCGACACTTGTTCCACAAATGAGGCAGTCAAATGCAACTTGTCAGACAGTTCAGCTCCGACCAATATAATAGCAGTGGCAATCATTACTACTTTATACATTGCTAGAAGGTCTGTATATTGTTAGACATCTGCTGACACGGCAGTGTTCATCGTATGTAAACGTGTGACTTTCGGATATCAGGTGAAGACACCAGCAGGTGATAACCGTGTCGTATTGGGAAAGCATGGTACACATTTTGACATTAGTTTCTTTGGATGTAGATGTATGTTATTATAAATAATAAAACAATCCTATAAGGCTTGTGTATAAGTTATGTCTTCAGATTTAAGTTAATTAGCCGAGATGTAGCCCCTTGATATGGACTAGTCACTAAGCTGAGTCTACGATACGAGTGACGTGATGAGATCCATATAAACTTGTTTTACACTGCATATAAATACACGAACGCAATAACGCATTCCTCCGGAGAATAACAACAGACAACTAGTGTGACTTCCTCCAGCGGTCGATAATCCACCTTCTGCAGCGCACTCACTTCCGCGTAACAGATCTAGTTGCATCAATTTATTACCGCTTGGTATTACATTCATGCATAGGACAGTTGTTACTTACTCGGAACATGGAGTAATGGGAGTTCAAATGATCGCGCAGGGAAATTTGTATATCTTCTAAGATGTGGTATATTGATGGATCCCCTTTTCTTCACTTTGGTTGGTGTAGATATGGTCCATATTTCCCCATGGAGGCTTCACAGAATCTACTATGATTTTTTGTTGTCTGAAATTATTCTTTCTACTCGTCGGTCTAATTTCTGGATGAAAGATGCATTTTGTAACCTGAGCGGAACTATACACACCACAAGCGAGGTAGTCTTAGAGAGCGTAATGATTTACAGCTAACATTCGCGTGGTTCATGGTTTTAGGATTGCACCATGATCGATGTAACGACAAAACGCTACATATTACCTCTCTACCCAACGAGTATCCAGTCAATTAATAACGTGGAAAATTTATCAGCATGGTTTTTGCTCAAGTAAACTTTGTTTATGTCTGTATTAAAACTAGTAATGTATTAATTCATCTAAGTAGTGGCGACCGATATGTCATGCGTCATCATATTTGAATCGGTAGTTTACAATGTGTTCTGTATAGTCCTGTCCTTTTGACCAAAACACTGTATGATTCAAGAATGTTTTGGGATGATGCCTGTGATGTTAATTGCAATCGCAATTGCTTTTCTAGTCAAATGACACATTAGCTATGGCACTTGGTAGAAACTAAAAGGCATTCTTGGTGGAAACTGGTTTCCCGCAGGACAACAACATTGCGCCTGCTTAATGACTCAATCCATTAATTATATGTTTGAATACTTTTGGAGACAAAATTCAAAAGTATTTTTTAAGTGGCATAATTTATTGGTAAATATTTGTACCAAATAACAGGAAATGATGAAATTGGAGTGGCTTTAGTAACTAGACAAAAATGAAATAAAGTTAAAACATCAATAACATGAATTGTTTAAATTGTTCAAAGCTAAAAACCTTCGTCAGCTCAAATAAGTCTACACGGTTTCCCACGCTTGTACTGTTAATAATCAATCTTTTATAGAATTAACCTATTAATAATGATAATAGTTTATTTCAGGCACCGGGCTCATAATAAATAAGACATGCAAGTAAGCTAACGTTCAATGCGGTGCATATAAAATAGGAAACCAATGGATCAATATGGCACCATACTGTACCTTGTAACAATACTTAAAAGATTTTGTTCACAATGCCAATGGACAGACTAGTTTGTGGGTCTCTGGTTGAGTCACAATGCAAACAGATTCCGATGGATTGAACACTTTATCATATTGTGCTCCGAATCGAGATCAAAGGTCCGGAATGTTTGGAATCCATTGGCACTTGACGACATCAGACATAGATCGTCTGATTCGATATGGATATGGATCCAAAGATAATCGTGAACTAACCATCTGCACATAGGGATTTGTGTGTGCAATTTCACGATTACGGCGAACGCTGAAGAGCGAGATGTATGCGCTGTAAACGAACAATGATCTTGTCAAAGAATCGATGAGCTTCCTGTAGTGGTGAAGATATCCAAGCTCTCTTTCTAGTTGGCATTTATCAACATGTATTCGGGATTTCAAGTCTTCTTGTTGTAGGAGGCGTCCGCATTATGTATTTCACAATCTTGTATCGCTCTTGGTTGAATGATATATTTATAGCGGCATGATCTACTTGCGTGTTCGGTATGTAACAAAGATAGGGCCGCAGCCTAGTGACTGTGGTATTACTTGCGATTACAGGATTTGGTGGGAGGTCTATGTTGAAAATAAATGAGTCAAGTCTTATCGCCGCATAATTCCGGCAAGTGCTTGCCTCAATCATATCTAGTATTGTATTATGTTTGCTTGAAAATAATAATTCATCCAAGTCTACAACAATTAAGTACCTGGTTTGATACATATACATCTGGACGCAATCTTGAATGACCGTAAACTGACCATGATAGTGAATCTTGCGCACATCAGCAGGTCTCCACAAAGAAGCTATATCCACAACTCCTTGTTTTACATAATGTTCCACAACAGGTCGAAGAGCAGAACTTCCAGTGTAATTATACAGGGCTATTTTTGTAGCACCCAGCATCATATAAACGTACACAAATTCGATAAACTGATAGGAATTAGAATAATTTGAATGGATCGGCGAGTGAACACAGACACTGATGTTGTGCTGAAGTGGATCCGTTACCTTTGTGTTTTCTAATCTTAGAGCGTAGCTTATGGTGCTGCAGTTGTTTAAATCTTCTTGTTTGATAAGTGTAACATAATCAGGAATTGACTTCCTCCATTTAGATGATTCGCATATAAAATAGCTATCAACGCAACCCCTGGAATATGGAAGCAAAAGATTAAATGTCAAAAATGTTGAATGAATGACTGGACAATTACATGTCAATATTGAAATAGAGAACGCAAATTGATTTGCCATCCCATATCTCATGATCGAGCAAAGTGGCAAAGAACGATGGCCTCTCAAATAATACACATATGTAAATTCATTGTGATGATCACGCTGTACCATTATGACTACAGGGATGTAACATATACTCACGGTCTGCTTCGGTGGGAAGAGATTTGGGTTGCTCTTACAATTTTACAGTGTTTCGTGCCATACCACAGTATACACGTAATGTTACAGTGATCTCGGAATCCGATGTCCCTTACTAATTCTTTGCCTTTTATGCGAGCATCATAATATGCTGAATAAACATACGCTTTACCGCATATTGGAATAAACGTTTGCCGGTTCTCTTATATTCTTGCCTCTCCAAGGCTACCATGTGGGCATAGTGGGATGGATGCAGAGATATTCCGGTGCTCAACCAGTGGTCCAATGAATAATTTCTTGGCTAATTTGCAACGTTGCACAGCTGATATATTATGGTTAAGGAGCTGTTTCTCCAACAAAAATTTGTTCAGGATGCCCGCACTTGTATTAACCACACGGGCAGGTGCACTATGCAGCTTGCTTAAAATCATTTCTATAAATCACATTGCTGGATCACTTGTATTTTGCATCTGTGCTTCCATAGTGGAAGGCTCTCCACAGGGGAACTGGTGGAAACCTTACTAGACGTAGTTTAAATGCTTAATGTGTGTTACCCGTTCCACGTTTTCCTTAACAGCGTGGTGTTGTGATGGTTGGTCCTCTAATGTTAACACTATATGATGCCGAGTATTGATTGTTCTATAGAGTTGTAGAAGCCATCTGCACTTGTTACTAAGGCCAGTAGGGTATATGCGCCTGCGTGCATATTTTCCCCTCGTTTCCGCCCCTTCCTTTCCTGTTGTCTTCTCAATGTCCTTCTATCCGTCCACGTCCCCCTCCCTCCTTATCCCTGTCTCCCTCCATATTCCCTGGTGACAAAATAATCTACAAGGTGTCACCCCCACCCCATGATTCTGTGCCCCTGTCTTCGATCAATTACGTAATTAATCTGAGAAGCTGGTAATAATCTTTGTAACGCATCATATACATGATCTTTTAACTGCTGTTAGTGACTGTAGAAAAAAACATTATTATTTAGTGCATGCGATGCCCTCAGGTCTTTTGAATGGCAGCTAACATAAACATTATGTATTTGTTCTGTCATCTGCCAAAGTTCCTTGTATGCATGTGGTACACGACGAGACCAGTACTGTTAAAACGGGCCGTTCAAAATTCACGTGTGGTGTTTTTGACAGATGTTTAGAATCTTCACCCCCTACCCCATAGCCCTACATGGCTTTATCTTACCCTGTAACACACGGTAACGCTTGCCAACATATCGACCAACTCCCACCAGCGCTGCGTCATTTATGAAAGTCCGCTAAATACCAAATAATAAAGACGATGGCTAGTTGCTGATAAGACCGATCTTGCCTTCATGATCTACTGAGACGTAACTAAAACAGTTCGAGATGAACTAACTTAAAAAAAAGAATGTTCAAGTTGATAAATAATCAATATATTGCAGCAGTATCTTACATCAGTTCCTAGGTACTGTTCGACGGCTACTGTTTGTATGGGCCATCAATATGTCGAATCTTTTGATAGCTCATACACTGCAAGATATTAAAGGATATCCTCAAATTCCGCGCAGTATAAATTTTGCCGAACTGAAACGTGATCTATTCATTCCACCCGAAATATTACGTTCAGTCATCGAGAGCCCGTTTAGTCAAAGAAACGAGGATGCTATACCAAATGTTGAAGATCTACATCGCCAGTTGATTCGCCACTAGATTCGCCACTAGATTTGCCACTAGATTCACCACTTGATACGCCACTTGATACCCCACTTGTTTCTCCGTTTGATTCTCCAAATAAATCTCCACTTGATTCCCCACTTGATTTGCCACTTGTTTCGCCGCTTGAGTCGCTCCTGTCATCTGGTAGTCCGGCCAAGGAGTGCTTGCTCAGGTAGCAGTCCCCACCAGGTGTTCATTCAGCGGCCTGGCACAAAAACTGCTTCATGTTCGCACACAGCTCCCAGTACTCATCCATGCTGCCCACGTTGGGTTGGATATGGTCGTTGTAACCTTTGAGATAAGAATTCGACAAAATCTCTTTCTCCCAAACACCTGCAGCATCAACCCGGTAACGTGAATGTGAGTATCATGCTGCTGCGATAATGCTTCAACTTCAACAAGCTGCATGGGAATACAATTAGGTCAATGCAATGCTCTTAGCTACTCACCGGCATACATGTATATGTGATGGTCGTAATCAGTTCCCCCGATTCTCTCCTTTACAGTAGAACTGTTCTTGACGTCACATGCGTAGTTTGATGAATCCACTTGGAAGTACACAGCTGTTTCACACAGGGTGTTCTGGAGACACAGTTGCGCACAATGTATCTGCGAAAGCAAGATGAAAGAAAACAATCACATGACAATGATTAGACATTGTGATCTGTCTGCGGCGTATGTTCGCCTTGTAAATGCGGTATACTCGCGTATGACTTCATCCTTGCGTGCGTATGACCATTTAATTACTGGCCTCCCATCGACAATTGAACGTCTGTCAAGGCGATGGTTCATCGGAGAGTTGAAAGGATGAATGCATTAATAATTGTACTGTAAAAGGAACAAAAGTACCCGTCGGAAGTGATCCACGTCATACATTGTATACCATGGCAATGATCAGTTACTTATTCAGATTATTGTCTGTGTCGACCGTGAATTAGACCACACAAATAAGGGGACAGTAATCAATATTCCAGTAATAATATATGAGATATTTGTGTGCAAAGCACTGCGGTTTCATTGGTGGATGATGGTGGGTAAATTTGAGGTACAAATGGCTGGTATACGACAAAGTGGAATTGTCATAGGCCATGGCAGAGGGTACATCGTGTGAGATGACACTAGAGCACGCTGCTGCTTCGATTCAACTGATCATTGGTTTTACAACAGAAAATGACGCGTTAAATCCACATTCCCATGCATATCAGCTGATATCAGTTTCAAAAATCATGTGTGATTAATAAGAGCATTTCCAAAGGTAACGCCTTCCTATATCTGACATACTCATGTGGATTTCGGGCCAGTTTTCTTTCGTTCTGTGTCAGAGGAATGCGCCACAACGTTTGTAGCTTCAATGCATTGTCAAGCAAGCTGAAATAGATTGCAATACTGCAATCATTCTCTATGTAAGAAATAAGTCATTTACAGGTCTGGTATATTAAATATCGTACAATCTTTCCGTGAATAAAACACCTCGGTGTATGCATGGACATATCTTACAAACTTTATCCGCACATATATACATTCTGCTGTAGCACCAAAGAAGATTGGCCATGTAATATGCCATGATATGAATGCTTGATGCAGTTGTTGTTGCCGCTGGTAATTTCAAATTGCACTGTGATTCAATGACATAATTCACTTGCATAATACGTATTAGAGCATTTGTCTGAGGCATCATTTCGGAAGCATCGACAACCTAGCGATATGGAATCACGGCACGTAGAGTGCAATGAAAATCCCATCAATTACCAACGCCACATAACCCAGTCAATATCGTATGACCTCGGAAAGTGCTTTAGAAATACGAACCCTGCAAATCCCCAATGACCACGTGAATTACATTGTTCTGTTAGTGATTCGGCAAGAACATCATAAAAAGGGATATATGTCCTCGACAGCGATTTGCGCATGTAGTTCCATAAAAGATGCATCAGGATGTACAATTTATAGCTGGATACTATGTGTTAACTCACACATAGTAACAAACGAGGCAGTACTCCTACATTGTGCCATTACATGAATGTTGGATTTAGCTGTGATGTGCAGTTGGCGTAAAGGACTGCCAAGCAGCGATATTTGTTGGCAACTCATGGATGGAAAGATTGAAACCGTCAAGCTACAAACCGACTCATCTAGGTGGATGTAGCAATTTAAGTCACTGACTTAAAATGTCCAACTTTACCAGTCGTGGATAAACATGATGAGATATCATTGGTTTTGAAGTGTAAGGGATAATGTACGAAACCATATCCATCGTTAATGGCAGTATACCGACGGCAGTTTAGCAATATCCAAGTAGCGATGGCACTCTCGGCAGCACGTCAAGAGCGTGTGAGAAACATGTGATGACTTATGCCACGAAACTAGAATGTGAAATGAAAAATGACTCCTTAAATCGGATGTGATGTGGATGATGATATATATTATGATTGGAAATCATACGATGGCTTCCGAAACGACGCATTTAAGAGATGTGAGAGATCAAATGTGTAATATATGGAACGACAAGAAGCAGTCCAAAGCACAATACGAGAACACACAACATTGTTGTGGAGCAAGGTTCACATGAACCAAGCACTCTGCCACATCATACTATGATATCTTCTAAAACAACATTTGATTATGCTGTTGAATCGATGCAGATTCCGCATAAAGATTGTTGTCCTCATATATAACAAATATATCAGGAGGTTTGCTCAAAGTACTCATCCATAAAAGGACACACTGCCATATCAGATAACATTACTTGTGGTTTACCTGAGTAAATGGCACTTATATGAATGTCCTTTGTGCTCAAGCATTATCCATGGTATATACGCCCTGTCGACAACCATCATTAATCAATCGATCATAACCCGTTATTCTGTTATCGGCTTCAACAGGGTTCATTCACTGCGCGTACACTTTCCTGTCAGTGAATCCGTACACGTCATTTCACGTAATATCGCTTTTTTACTAGAATACGATAGAATATCAACGTCATCAATGCCCGTAGAATCCTCTAGAAAGTGAGGTATTGATCCCTAATAGACAAGGATGTATTACTGGCTCGTGGCTTTGATATACCATCTATTAAAAGGCGTATGTTTACAAATTACCTGCTGTTGATAACTGACTAGTACGCATTAAATGTAAACAACTTGTCTATATTTAAAAGAAGACAATTGCTAAAACTCGATATCGGTGTCACATAGCATACTATCACATTTTGCCAGATGTCCATGAGAAAGCTATGTTTAGATACAAATATTGTTTTAATGGTGGAATATGGTGATAGTTATAACACTCGTGAACTAGATAAAACAACACCTTGTTCCTGAAGTATGAATATCAATGATATACATATTGATCGTCACTGTTGCAAGAACGCATCACCTCTTGGCAAGCAGTCTAGAGGGTCGTGCCAGGCAGTTGATTATCAATGCTGTACAAGGTAACAAGTAGGTGCTGTAAGAAGGGGTACGTCACTGATTACCGCGTAGTGGATTGAACTTCCTGTATAAAGTAACAAGTGGGTGATTTAAGGAGGGGAACGTCAACTGATTGTCGAGTAGTTAATAACAATAGTGAAATGTACAAAAGTTGTACTGTTAACGTTTTCAAATGAAATTTCATTTCACAATAAAAACAAGCGATCATCTACGCATGTTGACATGTTGCACAACGGGCTCTATTGAAGCAGCTCATATCTTGATGTAATCTCCAGCTTCCCGTAATACTGTAAACTTTAATGATACATCAAACATATCTGTGAAATAGTTGTTATAACAAAGGACACTGTGCGCACGTCTTTATGATATATGGATATAATTCGCTTTGAATACGACAGCTAGGAAGATATATTTGGGTTTTTTTTCCCAAATCGCCAGCAAGGAGCGAACGCTGTTACACGTATTGAATGTACTTGCAGATTACAGATATCTTATATTCTCCAGTAATCAATTATTCTCCTGAAGATATCAGATATCCTAAACATATGCTGTAGATATTTTACACCTTTGAATCAGAATTGAAGAAGCGAAAAGGCTATACTTACGTGTAAACCCGAATGATACTTGTGTGGACCAAACTTCGCGGACACAAACGCCTTAAATCAGTGATGACGTAGGTGGATTAAAGTGATCTTCGACCAACAAATACCACACGTGGGGAAAAAAGTGTATGGATTAAAGTCATATTAGACCTACAGACGCCATACATGAGGCATAAAGAGTATGGATAAAAGTCATATTCAACCTACATATGTCATATATGAGGTATGAAGTGTATGGATAACAGTCGCATTCGACCTACAGACGCCATATCTGAAGTATGCAGCGTACGGATAAAAGTCATATTCGACCTATAGACGCCATATATGAGGTATGCAGTGTATAGCTTATAGTTGTACTCGACAAATAAATACCACAAGTGTGCGGATTAAAGTAATCGTCGACTTACAGACGCCACATATAAGGTATAAAGTGAACTGCGTGTAGTAATCGTCGACCTACAAACGCTGCATATGTGATATGAGGTGTACAGCTAATAGTTATCGTCTACCAGGAAATTAAGCAATTTCGAGGTCCCCGTTGATGGTATACCCAATAAGTTTTGTACTCTCTCTTATTGCTGGCATTTCATCGGCAATATTGGAGTCCTATTTTATAAATCGACAGACGCCTTCCTTATGTTATGTGTGGAAATAAGTCCCAATATCCTGGGTAATGCGTGCGACCGCAGAAGTTTAGATTATGAAAGTTCCAATAATATGACAATTTGCTATGACACGTTACATACGCGGTTGTGTTGACATCATTAACAACATGATTTATGTACAAATACTGCCTCCATTGCTCATATAATCTTTATTCAGCAATACACGTAACAATGTTGTCGTTACTGTAAAAAAATCAATCATATAAGATTCTATTACCTTAACTACGTAAACAATCTGCAGTCGATATTTTATGATATCTGCAGTATTAACATACAAAATATGATTCAATTACTACCGACGAAACATGCGATAATTTGTGCATCCATTGCTTTATATGCAAAACGTCGGTAATAAATAAATGCGATACATGGTTATGATTGGAGTTTAGCGCTTGAATATGACGTCATCGTTTTTTTACTCTGTAGATATGCACTAAGCGGCACTGTGCGGTTGTTGCGTGGACACTAATCGCGAAGATGCTTGGTCCGTTCCTGCAGAAATAACATTCTTTACAACGCAAAATTACCATTGCATTTGACAGCAGTGATTCTATTGATAATTTGTGCTGGTGATTATGTTTGACACTCTCTAAAATATCAACTAACCAGTTTGAGCCATGTCATTATTCTTGAGTTGCTTCATAAGGAGAATGCCACCGCAGCAGATCATGAGGCAGATGATGCTGTACAAAACCAAGACAGTCTTCATTCATTCAGCAAACCTCTAATTTACACGGCAAGAGGTTTCTCATCACCGCACACTTTGTAAGCAAATACGAAATCCTGCATTTCCAATTTCACAAAATACCTTGTGATGTATCATTATTCATTAGAGGTACTTACCAAAGTAATGTCATGATGAGCACCATCAAAATGCTCATCCAGGAGAAATATTCCTCTAAGCCATGGGTTTTCGAGGTAGACAACGCACCCATATTAATTGATACTGTTTCAGCTGCGGTTACTTTAATCAACTTTGTTGAAGTGGTTTCCAAAGGCGTTGTTAATCGTCGGAATACATCTGAATTAAAGAGATACAGTGGCTAGAGATAAAACTTAAAACAAGTGTACATAGACTCAAGGCATTGTACACGTGAATCTAGAATGATTGCATAATTGGTATGAATAGTGGATAATATAACTATCATCAAATTAATCTCACCATAGCAAAATACTCGACATTCCTTAGTAGCCATCTCGTCACATAACAAATCACATGGTTGACAATGGCTGGTCTCATGGTCACAGAACTCGTCATCAGAGCATTCTCTGAAGCAGTGATGTAGGCATATTGGGTAACTCCATCCATCAGCCCACTTAACCCGTGAACTACAATACTGTTCTATACCACACAGCTCCTCATTGTAAGCGCCGCATATGTCCAGACAAACGTCTCGCTCTGGATCGTAATACTGTGTCTTGTTACAATCGGTGGGTGGTATTTGTCTATCACATCATGCAGAGTGAGATAATTACCTCTACATAAAAAGGTTATGCTTTTGTAGACGACATGAAATAATCTTCAACGTCAGTTTTCTCCGTACGACCATTATATTTATACCACGTCTTCACTTGTCCGTCAGACTTACGCCGGCCTCGGTGGTATTTCAACAGCTAAGCAGGAGAGGACAAGAAGACTGAGGGGCAATCCTTGACATCCCAACAAATTCTCATGATTGCTACAATCACATTTTGAAAACAACTTGTCATCTTGCATAATTAGGACAAAACAATGCCACATTATATCATATTATTGTCCTGAAGACACGTCAGAAAGTATTGGCGAGAATCATACCAATTGAGGGAAGACTATAATTTATCTAGCATAACTACCTACTGTTGTAATAATAGTTGCTCCCTGTTATGTTGGTAACATGAACGCTTCCGTATGTGCTCATGTGTACTGCGTCATCATTATGAGTTTTGCAATAAATGGCTACAAGAAATACAACATGGTGACCACGACGTGATTATAATTCCTTCTGAAACATAGAAATAAAGTCAAGCAGAGCCGATAAAGTGTGATATGTAACCGACGAAACTACATGGTCAGTGCTTGTAAAGAAACTAGGCCTGTAGGTCGCATCACACCACGAATTGAAGTGAATTTTTCGCACCACGTGAGTAACTGTCGTTGACATTTACACGTTTTGAAATCGAAGATGGCCGACGCCAATCACGGCAGATACATCCCACAAACGAAAGTGGATTGGGCCTCCAGTCAAGCGTATGCCCAATTCAGACTGTGGCGCAAGGAAGTAGAAAGAATTTTAAACGGTCCTATGCATGCCGATGCTGATTCTGTGAAAATCAACACCGTGTATATTTGGGCGGGCGCCCACGCCGAAACGTTGATAGAGGCCAGACAGTCAGAACATCCAGACATGAGGATACAGAAGACCTGCTCGATTGTCTCGCGAAATGTCTCACTCACTCAACTCTCTTCCGAGAAGCGAGGGAGGACTTTTACAATGTCAGACAGAAACCAAGTGAAAACACAACAACTTTCTACAGCAGATTATTAGAACTATTTCGCTTAGCAGACTTCCCAGAGCAGTCTGACTTCCTGATCGTCAACAAGCTCATCCATGGGTGCACCATTGCTGAGTGCAAACGCAAACTAATGTCAAGAGGGAAAGATGTTACTGTTAAAAACTGTCTAGACCTGTTACGCCAGTATGAGGCGGTAGACGTCACAATGAAACATCTAAGTGAGTCATGCCAGATTAATGCAACATACTCAAGAGACCCAACTAAACAGTCCCAGCGAAATGGCCAGAAAAGCACGATGAGGTCCAAACCAACAGCCTTGAAGCCAGATGCTGATAGGAAGAGAAAGTGTGCTTGGTGTGGTGGCAGTCCACATTCCTATGACGAATGCCCAGCTAAAGGGATGAAGTGCAATTTTTGCTTCAAGAGGGGCCATTTTGAGAGAGCATGCAAATTCAAGCAAAAATGCAAAGGCAAACCCAAAACCCAGAATGAGATACATGCGTCAGAGACTGATTCCAGTGATGATGACCGTGGATCTGCATATGATGTTGGTATTGTCTCTGTCAATAGTGTAGATGGCAAGACGAGAGAGATTCTCGCTGATGTTAAATTTAACACGCCGACTCCAGCTGTACTTCAAGGCAAGGTTGACACAGGTGCCATGGTGACGTGCATGCCATTGTTGATGTTTGAAGATATTGGGCTGTGTTGCAATGATCTCACTCCAAGTAAAACACGGTTGCGTGGCGTGACAGGTGCTGATATGATAAACTGTGGTGAGCTGACAGTCCAGGCTACCTGTAATAAACACACAGATAAGGTCAAGATTATGGTTACTGAACTTGGCAGTGAACTTATCCTGGGGCTTGATTTCTGCAAACTTTTCAAGCTAGTGGATGTAGCTAAAACTTGTATCCAAAGGAATGTAAACATGGATCGGAACATTGAAGCTGTTCATATCACTGAAGAGAGTGAAGTCAATTACATATCCCTTCAGCAGAAATGGAAGAAACACCTTCCACTGGGGAAGAAAACAGGCGATCCGCTCAATGACCTGAAGGTCATTTTTCCTGAAACATTCGACGGAACAGTCTAAGTGTATTACCCAAGCTCAAACAAGAGTTGGACAAGATGGAAAAAGAAGGCATTATCAAACCCTGCCCTGAAACGACCAACTGGGTCCACAACCTCGTCATCGTCTCCAAGAAAAATGGTGACATTCGAATCTGCATGGATCCGAAAAATCTCAACCGATACCTCATTCGGAGTGTGCACTACACAGCCTCTTGGGAAGATGCACAACATAGCTTCAGTAAAGGGCAATACTTCTCCACACTTGATGCGAAAAGCGGTTACTGGACCAAAAAAACTCGGCGACAAAAGCCAGCTTCTCACAGCATTTAACACGCCGTTCAAGAAGTATTGTTTTGTCAGGTTACCTTTTGGATTGTCAGTGTCCTCTGAAATATTTTGTGAACAGATGGACAAGGCTATGGCAGGTATTCCTGGCACATTCCCATGTGCTGATGACATTAAGGTTCAAGGGTCCACGGAAGAGCGGCACGACATACACCTCCTTGAAACCATTAGCAAAGCTTGCACTGCAGGGATCAAATTCAATCCTGACAAATGTCGAATCAAAAGACAGAAAATTGAATACTTTGGGCGTGTAATTTCCCCACAAGGTGTTGAGCCATGTCCGAAGAAAGTGAAAGCCATCCTGGAATTGCAACCTCCAGAAAATAAACAGGAACTTCAAATTTTCCTCGGCTCAGTCAACTTCATGGCAACTCACATTCCCAATTTGTCCAAGAAAACGTTCATGATGCGAAGTCTTATGAAAAAAGACGTTCACTTAGTGTTGACAGGGGACATGCAACAGGAATTTGACACCATCAAACAGGCAATTGCACGCGCCACTCAACTCACACACTTTGACACCAGCAAACCAACCATTATAGAAACTGATGCTTCTCTGAAAGGTTTGGGTGCTGTGCTCATTCAAGACGGCAGACCTGTGAAGTTCCTCAGCAAATCACTCACAAAGACAGAATCTGACTACTCGAATATTTAAAGAGAGCTCCTGGCAGTTCTGTTCGCTTGTGAGAATCTTCATGTTTATGTGTTTGGCAGACTAGTCACAATACACACTGACCACAAGCCACTTGAGTCGATTCTCCAGAAACCGATCAGCCTCGCCCCGGCTCGCCTTCAGCGAATGCTGCTGAGGTTGAGGATATATAATCTTCAAGTTAAGTATGTGGGAGCAAAGAGTGTTCTATTGGCAGACACACTCTCCAGACTAGTCCAACCAGGAACTCATCCTGCCATTGCCAATCTTGATGTGAGTATTGCACTGGTTCTGAAGATCAGACCGACACACTTAGAGTCACTTCAAGAGGAAACCAAGTTTGACCCTGTCTTTTCAAAACTTAGAGAGCACATAATCGAAGGTTGGCCTGACAGTATGCAGCTTCTTTCAGATAGCCTCCGCCCGTATTGGTGTTTTTGTGATGAACTAGCTGTCCTGGATGGACTCCTTATGAAAGGCAACCGTGTGTTAGTTCCATCAGCATTGCGTGAGGAAACTCTCCGTCGACTCCATGATGGTCATCAAGGTCTTACAGCCACACTCCAGCGTGCCAGGAGAACCGTTTATTGGCCAAACTTACAAGACGATGTCAAAGCAATGGTTTTGCACTGCAGTGACTGTCAGATTCATGCAAACAAAAAACCTCGAGCTCCAGATCGTCAAGTGGCAGCGTCTCGCCCAATGGAAATTGTTGCCACAGACCTTATGGACATCCAAGGCAAGTCCGCACTTGTCTCAGTCGACTACTTCTCCGGATATATGACTATTGACTATATCACTTCCACAACGTCAGATGCAGTCATTAGATCACTCAATAACAACTTTCGCAAGTTCGGGCTTGCAGAAAGAATAATATCTGACAACGGACCATGCTTCAAATCTGAAAAGTTCAAAAATTTCTGTGACACTCTTGAAATCAAGCACACAACGTCAAGTCCACATTATCACCAAGGAAATGGGCGTGCTGAGAGAGCCATACAAACTATGAAGCAGATGATAAAGAAGTGCAAGAATGAGCTACAAGTGACTATGGCGATACTGGCATACCATGATACACCGGCAAGCAGTGAGCTACCTTCGCCCGCAGAATTATTCTTCAACCGAAGAATTAACACACGTCTTGGGAAGATGTATCAACCTTCTCAGCTCAGTGATTCGCAACGGATTAAACTAGCAGACAAGAGAGCTGCTCACCTAAACCCAACTCAAACATCAAGAGATGAATATGTTTCGGATCAGCCTATTTGGTTCACGGAAGATGGTTGTCGTGAATGGAAACCAGGCTCCATAGAGTCAAGACACCCTCAGCCCGACTCCTATTGGATCACCGTCGAGGAAAACAATCGGCTGGTGAGAAGAAATAAACACGACATCAAGCCACGCTTCCCTGTCTCCGGAAGTAAGTCACCAGCGAATGGAGCTGTCCATCCATTTGCACATCACTCCCTCCCAACTGACATCCGGGACTGTGTTTCACCCCTGCCAGAAGAGTTATGTGTACCACCAGCATCTAACCCACTTGAACCATCTGATCCTACAAAGATGCCAGCGCATGAAACGCCTGTCCCGATCCCTACTTCTAGTACTTGTCCTACTCCACTTAAAACAACTCAAACACCTCCATGGGCTTCTTCACCTGCGTCTACAGCAAAAACGCCAACCGTTGCAAGATCAGGTCGACAGCCAAAGCCTAACAAACACAAAGATTTTGTGTATATGTGATTAAAGAGCAGGTGCTGAAGACCTGGCTCCAACGGTGAGACAAGTTCTGAAAACCTCTGTCTGCAATATTTATATGTTGTCTCATTTGTTGTAATGCATTTCTAGTGTTGGACAATTTGTGACCTCAGTGAAATGTTTGAAATCACAAGTTGGTAGTAATTGATTTAGTGACATTTTTGGTGTTCTTAAACTATTTTCTTTATAAGGGGCATGTTGTAATAATAGTTGCTCCCTGTTATGTTGGTAACATGAACGCTCCCGTATGTGCTCATGTGTACTGCGTCATCATTATGTGTTCTGCAATAAATGGCTACAAGAAATACAACACCTACAACATTTTAGTTGTGATTGAAAGATTGTTTACGGGTTGTAATCAGTCATGCATTGCTCAAATGTCAATAGTACAAGCATGGAATTCTTATATATTGATATGTTCTTTACATTCTCAGCAGTTAATGACGGCAGACAATTAAAGCGTTAACACGACGACTCTCAGCATACTACGCCGTGAATAATTCGTCTCTTTAAGTTGAGTATTAATGTGAGGACATTGGACTGTAACCAAAAAGCACACGTCGGTTGATAAAATGCTCCATACTTACGACTTTGACAAAACGATAGTAGAAAGCTTGTTCATTTTGGATGGGTGCCAAATGCGCAGTGCTATCACTAGCTTTCTGTCTCGAACTGTCTTATGCAATCGATATTTTCTCGACTTTTATTTATACCTTTGACATCGACTGTTGCCTCACGTGGCATCCACTGGATGGATCAGAGGCATTGGGGAGTCCAGACCCTGCTATAATATATGACGATGCGCAATATATCATAAAGGTATATTAGAAATTTCTAGGGATTTTGTTTTTTGAAACTGTTGGAACGGTGGTTAGTTAACCATGAATGTAAGTTAAATGTATGTCAAAAGCCGTTATCAGTGAAGATGATAGCCTATTAATATAATCGACTATCTTTCAGATGAAAGTCACCCGAACATTGCAGTGGGAATATGGATTTCTATCAACATCTCAGGATTAAACACATATTGCTCACAGCAGTTGATTGAAAGTTCACAGAACGATCGATACATTTGAGTCTATATACAACACTCGTCAAACGAAATGCCGCATATCAAAATAAATACAAATCCAACAATATACTGTACCTCAAATTCGTTATTAGTGATGTGTGTTTCCCAACAACCAACCAGGTAATCTAGACGACATTCTATAAGTGAAGACTTCTGGGTTGTTTATCAATGACGTCAGTCAGCAAAACAGAGCAAAGTCGATTTCTTGAAGCACCGCCTAATCAATTAGAAGTGGCGATTTACTATAAATGGGTATACCCGAACTTGTTCGGGAATCCCTCAGCCACTTATCAATGATTTATACACTCATCCGTGTCCAATAAATGGCTCTGACTGTGTTAAGTGGTTGTGTACCGTGAAACGTTCTCTGTATGGATTGGTCGCGTGGAATAGACGAGTAATGAGTGTCATTTGTGCCAATTTCAAACACGTAACTACAAACATGACTATTGACTCATTTGATTTTTTAAACAGTCATTATTTATATTGACTGGTATCTAGCGTGGGTCATTTGTAACCGCGGCCCGGGACGTCAGTGTGGCGTGACGATATGTACCACTATGTACACTATGTACTCGGACAGATCAGAGAATTTGCGGAAACTATAAGGGTGACAACAAAGCCATAAATCTACTGCGCTAGGGTCTAAGTGCAGTTGGTGTACATGTATTTAATGCGTCGACGTCAACGTGCCGTTACCATGTACGCAAAATGGAATGCAGCTACGATTTTTTTCGGCCTCTTGACTTGTACGACGGGGTATGTTTTTAGGCTTCAACCTGTACGACAGGTTATACATTCGCATAATACCTTGTACGACGGGGTATGCTTTTGGCCATTTTGACCTTGTACGACGGGTACGGGTTTTCGAGGTTCCGCGGCACACCCCTATCCAGAATAGGGCCAAGTGCCCCCCACCCCCCACCCCACGGGTGTCTGCGCTTTCAGCTTACGCGCAATCTATTTATGCAATACTAAAGCTGGGCGGAGAAATAAGTTCACGTGTATGATTTAGGTTTACATGTAATCCTAAGGCATAGGATTTTGCATACGCTTAATTGTGCGCGTACGATTATACGTTTGGCCACATATCGTTTGTACTCTGAGTTTAATCATACTCAATTACATTTCCAATATGTTACTACAGTCTAAACAGCATCATCTGGAATGTGTATGTGGGTATCCACTGTTGACTCATATAGATTGTCCTGGGTAAAAGCGTGATCATTGGGATGTCAGGTTCTTGCCTCAGAAGTGGTGTAATTTGTCTCGTTTTTATGGAAGCTTTCTGTAAGAGCATAACAGTCAATCAGAAGTAGCAAATTTAAGATATAATGATAACATGCTGACGTTGTCTCTTAAATCATTCCACCACACACACACATCAACCCCCCCCCCCATTGCTTGCTTTACCACTGCTGTTGATATGTTGTTCAATCTCATGTAATCTAGTTCAATTGAATGCTATTTCTTTTTAAAGTAAATGCACTATTTGAGAAGGGAATGTTTTCGTGCCACAACCAACAGATTCTTCACTTCTATACAACATCTTTAAATCTATCTATGAACGCAGTTACAGATTACAAGATTGTCCAGTGCGATTATTAAAAATAGTGGTCAAATAGCTAGGTGCATGAGGGTTATTCCTTTCTTTTGTAAGAAAAGCATAACCATAACAACACATGAGCCCCTCTATCGAGCTACCTTCTCAATTACAACATCCAAGTTGCTGGCATCTCAGTCCATCTAATCATGTTTGGTAATCGATGCCATACCTGCATCATTTGCATTAAACACATGCGTGAGAGACTCCATTTAACAAGGCGATGTCCTCTCTTATGGAAGGAAACACGACCACAGTTTCGTAAGCACTGTACAACGGGCATTTGACAATCGGTTGCCATTAAGATCACAGCTGCCTTCTCTTAACAGAACAGCAGAAAGAAAGCTCGACTTATAACGCTACCACTTCTGATTGTTACCTGAACTCTGAACTCATTAACATACATAAGTAGATTCGAGCTTGACTAACGGGAAGAGAAAAAATATATGTTGATGAGTATGAATGTAGATACATATAAATGTATGTGCCATCTTGTACTTGCACCATATTGGCAAACAACACGCGATATGTAGCTTTTGTGCTCATGAGTAAGTTACTAAGGTGACAAACGTGATTGCCTTATTCTCGATTGTAAAGTGGTCGCTATTTGGATGACACAGTAAGTGATCGTGACCACCTCATTTTAAGACATAAATGCAGTTCCTAGCGATTTTTATTAATGTAAATTACAAACCATGATACATCATGGGATGCCATGAAATATAATGGTTGAGAGTTAGTAGGGAAGACGACACCGTTATGACGATTAATTACGCAGTAACCAGTTAGCGCAATGATCGTTGTATTATAATAAATTGTGTCATATCATAATGCAGTTACATACTATATACTTAAGGACGGTGTGGAATATTATATTTTCCCAGATACGTATACCATCATATGCGACTAAGCCTGGGGTAATTCTAGACCCATTGGAAGATCAATAACCATCCAGGTGATGTACACATAAATATCACCATGTGGTTAGTGCATGGTAAATCAAAAGGTTGATTGCGCATAGTGCACATACTGTGTCCCTGTAAAAGATAATCAGTCATTTCCAGTGCATTTTGTTGCTGAGGAAGACGATATTGGAACTATGTCTTGCTTTCAAGAATGGGTGACGCTGTGATTATAATTCATATGTGCGCATTATGACGTGGCTAACAAGAGAGCTTGAAAGTTTGTTTTGCGTTATTGGGACATTAGTTTCGAAAAGTTATAGAACATATGAACGCTCAGCGCCACTTATCGCGCACGCCACGAGTACCTCCTCAAGGACGACACACTAGCACGATGTGTTCGAGCACCCAACGTATTCCTCATGTCGTCGTCATGATGGCAAAAGGTAATGGTGATGGTATGATAGGGGTCTAACGCCACTTTCAACAACAAGGTGATATCGCGAGAGTGATGGATGAGGATGATTGTATTACTTGGACAGCTCCCCTTGTGTTCTAGTGCCCACTTTGCACACACTCGTGGCCTTGACCAGACAGCGAAACCGACGCCGGTGGTACGAAGGTCCAGAATGGTACTATTGAGCTACCGGGCCGGGTAATAATTGATGAGTCACCGACTACTGTTGTACTTTTTAAATGAATACAAACTATTTGAATTACATGCAAATAAACCATGTACAATTGATTTCTATTGTATTTCACTCTTCCATACAAAGCTTACCCCAATGCAATGGCATTGTTCTACATTAATGTTCCGTATTATTATGTAAAGAACGAATTTAAAGATCATGAACACAATTTTTTTTAAAGCGAAATTCGAAAGAATAAACTTCAATAATGGTATTCATATCAAAAGCGGTTACTTTGGAGCACCCTATTCCTTTTAAAAAAGGATTTTAAAGTGTATGTTTTCTTCTTCCACTCGTTGAACATCCCGCTAGGCAACGTTCGGAATTATTTGGCCCGTGACGTCACGTTCGCTGCTCTTCGCTCGCTGATCACGAATGTCAACAAGCTTCGCCATTGTTGTCGCGGCTCGTTGATGGTTTATGAAAAAGTCTTCACGGTTTGTTACACTCACAGTTTGGATTATGCCTTATTGTTGTGTCGGTTGGGAGAAGAAACGACGAGAGGTCGGGTAAGAGTTTCTTTCGGTTCCCGAAAGACCGAAACATGCACAAGAATTGGAATGTAAAGGTGAAGAGTAAGGATTGGAAGCCGACCAAAACAATTGTCCTTTGCTCCGACCACTTTGAGAGAGACGCCTATGAAACGGACCCAGAGCTGCTCATAAGTCTGGGCTTTTCTAAACAAACTAGGCTTCGCCAAGGTGCCATGCCAACGATTTTCAATTACATGGGTGTGAACCAGGATCGAGTTAGACGTCGAGGTGCCTTTGAGAAAAGACGACGTCAATAGGTAAGATAGCTAGGACCATCCAATTTTCATTCCCAGTCGTGGTTGTGCCTTTGTGTTTGATTGACAGCAAAATTTATTTCTTATATGAATAATCATACGACCCAAATGACATGGCCGTGTTAAGGCTAAGACATCACTGGTGAAGAAAGGCCCCATGGGCATGGCTCAATAACTAGTGTTTCAATGTGATCTCAAAATGCTTGCATGGCATTGCCTGTTTTTGTTTAGGGATTTGGATACACTACATACTGTGTTTAATTGGTCCATTTACATGAGTACTACTGATGTCATAGGACAAATTAGACAGTCTGTATATAGAAGTATATTGATATAGGTGATTTTGATCCCTATTTTGGGAAATATCATTGGTGTACAACTGGTTGACACTGAAACACATGATGCCTCTGTTTTTAGGTGCTGCATGAAATGTTAACTAGAGCTCAGATGCTTGATGCCTCCAGTGAAAGTGAAAACGAGATGACAGGTGTGTCTGAGATAGAGGCCAGCTCAACTGAACCGGTAGAGGGCTTCCACAAGTGGTTTGGAGTTCAAACATGTTTGCTTGTAAGTATATTGAGTCACCTGGATGTCTATATTCGACATGGAAAGTGACGAGGATGGTATGGATGAACATGTAAGTGATAGTTTACTTTGAAAATCCCTTTAAACAGTGGAATTGTATTGCATGCTTATAAAAATCAGTGCTCTCTCATAAGCCTAATAAAGCACCTACAACTTTGGTTTTATAGTGGCATTGAGCTAGAGGATGGCCCTGGTCGTAAACAGCAAACACCATCGGAAAGACATTGGCAGATTATCTCCGTCTGAGCAGACATCCAGCTTAGAATCTTTCCACAAGGTGGTGATCTTCTTCGCGCCCAAGAGTGTACACTTTCCCTTTGCCACTATGGAAGCAAGGTAATTTAATTGAGCTTTGCTGTGACTGTAGTGTGGTATAAATTGCAAATACCTGATGTAAAACATGAGTTTATGTTGGTGCTTGTAAAGTTATGACATGCTTGTGTATTGTGAGCTCACATAGGCATACCAGACCACCAGGCTATATCTGCTACTGTTGGTGCTTTACTTCCATATTACTCCTTGCAGTTTTGCATTTTAATGAAAACTCCAATAGAGCTCAGGCATTCACTCAACAAGGCCAGGCACAATGGGGAGTGTCCAGACAGGGTGATCCAGTGGTGAAGCCTGTTTTGGTTGGTATATATCACAGGATTTGTTGTTCAATATATGTAATGCTGGCATTTATTAAGATAAATTTATTATGACCAAACATTCCATTTAATGATTCAAAAGACAATTTATTACTAATCTTTTATTAACTGGTTATGCTTCAGATTATGTTGACAACCTCATTACTGAAGTGTTTGTGCTTCATGAGAAATATCCTAGTTACAGACTGGCGAAAGTTCTTTCGGCGGAAAGGAGTGTTCCGCCCCCTATTGCTGCTTAATTTGAAAAGCCAGCAAAGGACATCCTTGTGGGAGCACACCGATGCCGCTTCAATCATGCAAACAAAATCTCCTCAGCTACTTTCTAGGTATCCTCTGTAAAGGCCCTCTGGGACTGGGAATGTAGATCTTATTTTGTTTACAACACATGATGGCAATACTTTTCTGTTATGTCTACCTAATCTGTGCCACACCCAGTAGATAGGCCAAATATCTGAATAACCTGGAGCAAAAAAGAATTGATTATTTCTTAGGGAAATATGAAAATAATGTTTTTTTAACTCTATTTTTTTGTCAACTATGTACTCCAGATATAAATGTATTGCTGGTTTTGCTGTTTGTTGTCATGTAGCACTGAACGTGATTACCAAATCTATTGCACAACATGGACACTTGGGATACACATTGTCCATGTCCAGAAGTGGCTGTGTGTCTTATATGTGCTTCAATAAAGGCATAACTAACTCATTTATGTTAACTTCATCCCCTATATGTCCATCTATCTGTATGAACTCGAATTTCGATGCAAGCAGGACATAACGGTCCAAGCAGTTTGACTTGAACCCTGGATGTTCGGTCATACATGGCCACTCTTCTATTGTTGCCAGTCTTCGGGTAATTTCGACAACAAACACATTCCCGCAATGGGGTCATCTGATCGCAGTTGTTACAGCTACACCTAAAAGGTTGCCCAAATCAAGCTTTAGCCATTTTGAACGCCAAGTTAGATCATTCACATAACAAAAGCTGACCCAGCAGTCCATGTTTGTCCATGATTCACTAATTCCTCTGAGCATTCTGACTTTATTTGTGAGCAAAAGAGTAGACTTAGTCTTTTAAATATGCACTGATGAGAGATATATTAACAGGACGTCTAAATTCTGAAAGGGGCCAGTTCACAGGCACCCAAGTCAATTATGTATATTATCATACATTTCACTATCGCTCGGGGAACGGGCTGGGTGGATTTATTGACCGTGTGGGCCAGATAGTCCCCATTACACGGCATTGTTATTTCTAAGGGTGCTAATCCATTTAGACTAATAGAGACGAAAAATTTCTACCTACCACACTTCCACTGGCCAGAAAGTCAAAGCGTCTTTGCTGCATTCATTTTCCGAATCGGAATCCGTTTTTGAGCTCCCAACATCATTATCTGACTCGGTTGTTATTCGCAATTGTGTGGGCTAAAATAAATACCCACGGACATTATAAGTCCCCATTTCATCTAATGAGGCTTCATAATCTTCATCTGATGACGACATGTTAATATATACCAATCAGTAGAAAGGAAAGTTGCAGGGAAAAAATCGCGGATCGTATAATTTTTCTCAGCTTTCGAAATATCGCCTTCGAATTTGCTTTGGGACAAGCCGCAAACGTGACGTCACGCGTCCTGCCTCCTAGCGACCAACTGATGCAAAATGGACTCTGGGAATTCAATCGGAATTAAACCCGGCACCACATTCTCAGCGGATTTATGTCCACAGTACTTGAGAGAATGTAAAATTATCTACCGTGGTCAGATTAAAAGATATTTTCCTACATTTTGAAACATACAAATCGGATATACCAAAAAACGTTAGTTTTGATCTTTAATTATCTTCTTCTGGTGTGAAATATAGAGAAATATTAACATTCATCAGCACTGTCAGGATGGAGGATTGGCAGCCCAAAAAAGTGAATGGGTAAGCCTCCATGGGGAAAAAATACGGAACATATCTACACCCAGAGAAATTAAGCACCTATCCTGATCATTCAGACGCGAGAAAACCAAAGCCACTGTGACTCCTATTTATCTATGTTCTGACTAGCTGTCAGATGCGTAAAGATAATAAAATGTGGGAAGAAATCGATGCAACTCTGTCTGTTGAGCAGTGGTTATGCCGTGGAAGGTGGATCATGGATCACTGGAATAAGTCGCACGTGATGATGGAGGGCATATGGACCGTGAAACCCATACGCGTCGTTGTCTCAGTTAAAAGCAATGTAACACCCGTTCAACGCCTAAATAACATAAAAATCACAACTTGAACGGATACTAGTGGCCTTGATGGGCCAACAAATGTTAATGTCTACACCATGCCAGTTCCCTCGCTCTTGACGATTGGTGACGAGGTAATAACACTATCTACAACCGGGACATAAAAATCGAGGACAGTAAACAGCGCGTACGCTTTGAGAGGCGGACTGTTTTCGATAGGTCAACCATAGACCAGCCAATTTATCCAGCTGATATATTTTAAACATTTTACTTGTTATCTTCCCTATTTCTAAGCCAATTGTGCGACCTGTTTTGCCAGCGGAATGGCTCTGCAAAACTATATTCTCCCGCTTTCATCAATCACAGTGACGTCAGCCCAGTATTCCTATGTGATTTTGCTTATATCACTCTTTGGTTGGATTTCCTAGAAGACTTTGACCAATCCACGCTGTTGGACCAAGGCCTCTAGCCTATCGAGCTCGCATGGGGTAGTGGACTCATTAGCCATTAACCTGTGGGATTTAGCGCGGGCATATCGTGCTGATAATTAATGGGGGACGCAGGGAATATTTTAGCTAGAAAAGTATTATACCATTTACGTAGCGGAAATTTGACATTTCCCAGGAGACAATTTACCCAGCGATGTGTGACAATGGTGGCTCTGCCTCCTATTCTCAAAGGGCGGTAACTAAAGTGTGATCTAAAATGGTGTGGGCACATCCGATCTAAATGTATGCCGAACTCGTAGTCCAAAAGACTAGATAATTTATTCATTACAACATAATCCCGAGGAGCATGTTATTTCTAAGGCAATATTTGTTAAGGCGACCAAGGAGTTATTTCATCATAATACATATTGATCTTGGAAACAGTAAGGTGATGAATTGATCCAACATACACAGAAAATTGCGTAGATTATAGGATTACTAAATTTCAAATGCACATGTGTTTTACATTTTAAATCATGCTTAAAGGACACAACTACACATTACCTGACAGTGCAAATACAACTTAACATTAAAATCATATGGCAGTGATAGCACACACAAAATTGGTATTTGTTCTTCAATGCTCCACTCCCATGCTCGATTATTTGGCAGCAACATTACCGATATTAGGAGTGCCCTACGATGGCCATTTGTATGGCCGGGATTTCAGCTTCAGGTCTGACTCTATTTGCCACGTGACAGAAAAGGAACCATCGTTTCAATACACATACATATGCTCTGCGATAATCTGAATTCATCCAGCAGTAGACGAGTGGATTTAGCCAAGCTTCTGTGAATATTACTTGGTTCGCCCATCGCAATGCTTGATTTGTCACCCAGGAGGGCGTGGTCGGGTCCGCTGGATTAAACATTATGTTGATGATGAGATACGGAGTCCAAGATATCAGCTGGAGAGCCATTATGGCTAAACTCATTCGTGTGAACCTGCGGCTTTGTAGCGAACGATTGACATTTACAGATGTTTGCCCAATAGCTATACGCGCCTGCCTGCGATAAAAAATTAACGTCAAACTAAATAGAATTGTGTTCCCAACCAAACCAATGAGAACGTGCACGTTAATAAAATATTGTTGAACCCATGTTGGCACCAACACGGGTGGGGATTTTGCAGTGGCAACTTTGAAACTTGAGGAAAACCAAACTTGGGAACAATATATAACAGAAAATGTTACACAAAAATATAGCCAAACTACTATTACAGAGATCTTGACCCGAAGTTTTGTCATCCACACTTTGTACTTGAAAGGCAGTAGTATTGCGATCAGCCTGTCGGCAGCAATAATCAGTAATGTGAAAAACGATGTTGAAATTGCCACCGAGTAGAGGATACCTTGCACAGCACCAGTCCATCGACGTATGTCCAGCGATTGAGATGTTATTTCAAAACCACAGTTGACTTTTGCCAATTTATAAACAACTGACATGAAAATCGTTGGTGCTATGAGCAGGTTTGACAGGGTGAGTCCTGTGATATAGATACGACCCTTCAATCCCGTAGGAACGTTCTTCTGTGACACAGCCTTTATTGTTACTGTGTTACTGATAACTATCAAAAGAAAGATGATCCATCGGAATCCATCCACGGCAGTGTTGTTGCTGCATGGAAGGCTCTTCAACAGACTGCTGGTTATGTCATCGCTGGTCGTAGATTCCATGTTCAGCGTTGCTCTCAAACCTTGGTGATATATCGGATTTGTTTTAGTATATTTTACTCGGGTGCTGCAGAAGTCTACGGCGCTCTTGCTTAAGGCAAGCTTGCTATGTACCCTTATGTATATGCATTGGGTGTTAGAAAGGTGAAATGGGTGTGGCTTAGTATTTCTATGCCAGTGGTTTTTCTAAGCAGCGCCCAATCGGGCTAGCGCAATATTTCGCCACCCGGGATATTTTATGTTGCCGCCAATTTGAGGTTGGCTACAGCAAACTGGTGTCTTCATAAATAATTAATAACGAAATTTAAGCTACAGCCAATCGTAGGTCAGCGCGCGACAGTGAACGCCTGATCACACCATTCACACATTGTTAGTACCATTTGCTTTTAGTCACTAGTTATTGCAAAAATAGTCGGACAACACTGTTAGCTGGGTGTAAGAGACTGAGCAGTAACGAATAAAACCAGCAGCTTTTCACAATGAGAAACACCTCATTCAAGCCTTGCGACGCATGTTAACTGTGCGTCACCGTTAAGCTTATGAACATCGTCGCTCTGCTCCGTACAACCAAGTCATCTACTCAGCTTAACATGTCAGCTATGACGGTGTCTTGTTCGGGGGTCAACTGTCAACCTAAACCATGAACTGAGGTCAATATATAAGCATCGTATATGCTGTCGAGTTCCATTTCTTCTCAGTTATTGAATAAAATGTCGAAGTTATGGAAGCTTCCCAGTTAAGTTAAGAGGGGGTCTCTATTAACCTGGGGGATAAGCTTACCAAGGGCATCATCAACATTTGGTGCACTTATCAGAGTTTATTTGGGCCAGTGGATTTTAGATTCGGGCCACTGATTGATACTGCTTACTAGCACGACGGGGCTAGTAATATTTTTGAAACTTGTCTAGCCCTGGACACCTACCACTGAGGGCTTAAATATTTCCCACATATTCATAGGTCATTTTGTCTGACCATAGTCATTGTAATTATGTCATTTTGTCCACTAAAAAGATAAATAAATGGAACTAAGAATGTACATTAAATAACACTGCGTAATCATGTGTTATTGTGATTCTTTAAAGCAAATTGAGAGCTATTTAGCAATAACTTTGTCATTATTTGGAAGCATTAAATAATACATTCAGGAATATTGAAATGGTTTTTACAATCTAGATGTACAATCTCAACTACAACATAGAGTAGAATTGGTTTTAAAAGCTTTTTCTATGTCTTCCATGTATTGCTACGGGTGATGCAGATAATAGAACTGCTGATACCACAATGGCGCTTTCTTTAATGCAAAAGTGTGCTTGCCAGGTAACGACCCCGGGAATTTTTAACAAGCTATGGTCGAGGCAATTAGTATTGTCTGATGGATGACGTGTAAATTCAGCATTATCAGTACCCCATATGGTATTATCTCCTTATCAATGCATTGGACATACAATGACATTTCATTCATTGATCATCCTTTTCAGCCATACGATTTGATCCAAACAACGCAACATCCATGGGTATGCAATGAAGGCTACTATTCAGCCTTGTGAATTGAAAGGTCTCTTAATGGACTGAAGAGAAGCAAAACACCCTGCAGGTCAACAACGGGGAATGAGAGACCGTCAGGTCTTACATTATTACACATGTAATGAATGCGCGCGCATGTATATATATATATATATATATATATATATATATATATATATATATATATATATATATATATATATATATATATATATATATATATATATATATATATATATATATATATATATATATATATATATATATATATATATATATATATCTATATATATATATATATATATATATATATATATATATATATATATATATATATATATATATATATATATGCTTTCCTCCATCGATAACCACATCGACCTGCAGAACTGATATACATCCACCCCACATTGATACCAACCCTGCACCGAAAACCATCCAGCGTTCACATGCCTCCATTGACCATCAGCTTCCATCGACCACAAGCCGACAATGATCGCCATCCACTCGAAATCGACCACAAACACAATTTCGGCAGCATGGATATCATATCGACGGAATCACATTATATACGTTGGGGCGCAAGATATGATGGGGAGCAACGGGGACACGTAATGGTGCAAATAATCAGATGAACGTGCTGACGTCAGCCACATATTTTTAAGGTGGATTTGACGCAAGATAGGTAATCCAGGACATTTACTATATAAAAAGTGAACTTTGTTTTGAATGATCCGCTGAATGGCAGAGGTAAAAGTTTTGAATATTTGACATTAAGAGGAACAGCCTATAGGATATATTGTAAAGATATCCATTAAACTGAACCCAAATGAGGTGCATCTCTGTTGGATACAAGGGAATCAAACGGAAAGTTATGTGTCACATTTCCAGTGATATTAATCTAAACAGGTGTTACATGACAGTAGATTACACAACAGCTACTTAATAGTGTATTGTCCGAAACAAATATGTCAGAAACTTATCCGAAATATCGTATTACTGAACATATTCGTGATATTCAATTATTAATGAAGGCATTTGCATGTCACTAATTAATTCATTAAGAAATTGTCAGGGCAGAAAAAAAGTTTATTGCTAGCTGTGGCAAACGATACAGCTCAGAAGCGATTTCCTTTGATATTTACTGTCACGCAAAGCTTGTGTGAACTACCACTAGTCAAGAGTTTATAATAACGCGCTTTCGTAGCTATTTGATCTGAATTGCTCTTATTATGTAGGTAACATTTTTGCATTAGATATTTGTTTCAATCGAACAAATTGGTTGCGTGGATTTTACACTGACGTCGAGGCACTTAAGGGCAAGTAATTTGATTACCTACCGACATTTGACTTATTCAAATTGTGGCCGGCGCACTACAGAAGAGATCGCGCCGTTTGGTCATGAGTACGCAATGTCCATTCGGAATAGCCCTTATATTTGTATCCGTCGTGATGTTGCTTCATATCATGATTTACTTAATCGTGAATGACACAAGTTGAAGCGGGTATTAAGAGATCCTCAAGTTTCCGACGATCACCTCTTTTTCTTACCATGTCCCTAAACAACTAAATACTACTTGAGCTAACTCAGCGGCTCAGCAATGAGGGCGGTGTCTAACATAGACTGGACGTTTGTTACACGACTTGCCAATCGTTTCAGCTGGCTGGTAACAGACACATAAGCGACATATATAGTGATATCTATTAACAAGTCCAGATGTTTATATTTATTCTGTTTCGTTTTCGCATTCGTTGAGTTCCGCCTCTGTTCTACCCACACACACTAAATTTGAGCCACTTCAGATTTACGCATGAGCCATTGGAAACAATAATATAACCTGATTTGATGGTTCGCCTTTGAAATGATTAGGCTTTGCTTATGGATTGTATACATAACTGCATTGCATTTCCCTGCGGAATAATCCATGTTGTGATTCACAGTCTACGTTTCGATTGTTTGCAGGATCAGCCTTGTCATTGTAATCGATGATCCGGACAATCAAACAGGCGGAAGGCAGTTTCTATCGGCACATGCTCCTGTTCGTGACGATTCCAAGTAAATACCACAAGTAATGATAATCGAACAATCACCTGCTAATAGGAAGCAATCAATTATATAATCTAAAGCTGAAGACTTTGCAATAAGTTTACGAGTATCTTTTGTTACATCACCAATAATCTGGCGGTATGTATAAAGCTTTACTAGCTCTTGCACGAATACCAAATTGAGGTTTATCTCGTTCCGTTGACTAATGCATACAATTCATGTTATATATCTTAAGGATCAAAACTTCCGTCACTTATCATGTTGACAAGCGGCACTTAAACCCTCCTGAATAACCGAAAGGTCGATGAGACACTGACAACGTACGCCTACACGGAGAAGAGGTTACAAAATCCAGGATGTGAACGGATGACCCCGGATGAAGTTAGATAGCTACGATATATAACCATAAAATACAGCAGGTATGATATGACATGCTTGCTCGTTCTTGATATTGTTGGTAGCTTGTTAGCATTTCTAATGCTGTTTCTACTTGCTCTAAAGCACACGGCCTATATGTATATGGGGATTCTTGTACTTTCCGAATTATGTTCCTGTGTTTCTGTTGTTGCATTGATTATGCTAGGCCTGTTCTGTGACGAGGGATTATATGCGCTATAATATGTGTTGTAGATTTGGAATATTGTATCCACATAAAGATAACGGAGCGCTCTATTTTACACTGAAGAATGTGTATGTGTTTACATCATTTCTAATTGATTGATGTTAACAATAAACCTGTACATAATATTTCTGTAAGCAGCCTACTCAAATATTAACTTCGGTCCTGCAATATCAGTATTTAATGCAAACATGATAGAAAATCGTAAAACTGCTTGTTCCGGGGCTTTGAACGTCACAATAGAGTAATAGATTAATGCTTGATTCATGACCGGATGGTCCTACAGGTGCCATCTCATCTGCGGATATATTAAAGATTCATTAAGAAAGATATATCTAACACAGGTTTTTATATATGTAAATCGTGACTAGGTGTTGTCAAACAACGTAAACCCAACCATGGAAGAAAGGATCACATTTTATTCGTTGCAAATGTCAAAAATAAGACCAAAATAATCTAATGCAGAATCAAATATCATTGAAGGTGCTAATTTATTGAAAGGGCTTATCCTACTTCAGAGTGAATATTATGCTTTGTCCCCGAATTTCATGCTAAGTTGTTATAGATTAACATGATCCAAATGTTATCATTCAAATATAGGCCAGGCCCCTATTTGTACAGCAGAATCAATCAATAATTCTATTGGTGTCAGCATTACATGAACGCCAGGTATTTCTAAATTCTTAACCTTTCCATCATTAATGGGGTACCGGCCGCTACAATATGATAACAGCCTTAACGCCATAAAAAAAACAGATAACAACACGTGTACAAGTATTGGTTCACGCAACACAGACCCTGTGTTTTACTTGGGTCTGTGAGTGACCCAATCGAAGGACATTACGGGATAACAATGATCCCACACGGCTCTTAGCAGTGTTTGCCATCATTACAGATGAATCTATTGCCACGATATACCATTGACATTCTGTAGGATGCGCATGTTCATTCACAAATAAGACCCAATTCCATCCACGATGCTTGCACAGATTCAAATGATATCTTGCCGAGTACAGACCATTTCTGTCGCTCCTTGTCAAGTTATGCTGCCTGACAGTCGGTAAGACGTCATGTAGACTAAGGTGAATTGACATGTCTATGACGCAGCGATTTAGAAAATTCATTCCAAACATCTGTGACGTCCGTTGGAGTTGGTTTGCTGCGTAATCGTATGTAAATGTCAGGAGAAAGGTCAGCTTTTTAACAATCTGATGTCTGTAGTCACAAGTCTATGCAGATCTAAGAATATTAAATGTCAGTTTTGCATATAAAGCTCCAATAAATTCTTCGATTGCTGCTCGTAAAATATTAACAATTAATACAATACAATAGATCTGGCTTTTGACAATATCAAATGACTACGAAACACGCGTGCAATATATTGATATGTGTATATAGAAAATTCGGCCACAACCCAGGTATCAACTGCATTAACTTCATAGATTGCAGGGGCGAGAAGCAGGACGTAACCACTCGGACATATTCAAAATGCAAATACGTACCTCTATATAGAGGTTGCTAGCAGAAGAAATGTACAGCTGAGACGGATGATGATATACGAATTACTCGAAACTGGAATACGTTTGATTATGGCGATCTCTTAAGCTACAAGACAATGTTACAGGAAATGATTTTATCTACGCTTGCAAACCACTAGTGTACCACTGAATTGAGACATTAAAGTCTACCTTATTCTGCCCTTACTCAAAACAAGACACCTACCGCACAGGACAAGACACCTACAACTACTCTTTATCCCGTGACCGCATCAGATTAAATTCGTGTTCGTATAACATTCGAAAATCATTTGCCTGTATTCATATTTCTACTGCAATAGACAGTGCCGACGCCCACGTTTCGCTATGTCGCTTGAACATAACTTCGCTAATGAAGTACTTAATTAGCGACGACAGCAGGTGGGAAAGCAAACGAAGCCGTAAACGTGTCTTCTGGGCGTTTAGTTAGCCCTTCGTTAGATGACCATATCACCCCAAGGGCGTGGTAGTACCACGAATAACAACTGCAAATTAACTGAGTATCTCTAGAACACCAATCTATGCTGTAGTCAAACATGTGCCCTTCCCGCTACCACATCAAATTACATTGAATGTTTGACAAATTAATTAAATATAATCTGGTTACCATTTATGGGGGTTCGTATAACATTCGGAAAGCAACATGACTCATTGCCCTGACGTTGCAATAGACGGTTTCGCTTTTGACCCGACACTTAATCTCTGGATCACGATATTGACAGCTTAGTACCTAACAATCAACGGCAACTTTATGTATACCTCTGGAACACACATGTATGTCATAGGTAAGCATGTTTTTGATAGCCTGTTATGTTATGCATTGCTAATATAGTATAAATACAATGCTAGACGCTAGACGACATATTCACAAACTGACAGTATGAACAAGTGGAGGCAACCATGCCCGGCTTCATCAGATATGTTCTTGCTGTTATTTGTGCAATGTGCAATGCCGGGAAGATATGCATACAACAGAAGTGCAGTAAGTTTGATACAGACACATTATGTAACATTATTTCTGTGTTAAACAGGTGTAGTGTAATAATTACCACAATTAATAATGATTGATCATATCCCAGAATTAAGAAATAATCAGTGCTAAAAACCTAAGCCGAATTCATCTGCAGTTCTTTCACGATTAATCTAGCGGATTGGTCTCGTTCATTTGACCGAGGCATACTATTCATATTATATAACCCAAGAACAACGCTTCGACCCCTAACTATGTCGACAAAGCTAACTCAACCCACATCGGCACCCGAGTACCAGACGAATCGGTAAGAACTGACAAAATGGTCGGTGGCTTCCTAAACGATTTGACAACGAACACCTTTACAACAAAGAAGAGGGTTAATGATGCATGATATGCAAGGATGACCCCGGATGAGATTAGATTGCTACAATATATAACCAGCAGGTATGTAAGGCCATGGCTGCTATGTCTTGTATACGGCTTATGGACATTTTCTCACCTTACTTCTACTTGTTCCTAGGCACACGGCTCATATATATTTGGGAGTTCTTGCAACCTCAATTTTTCAATATGTTTCAAGCCCATCTATGTCTTTAACGAAAGCACCAAGCAATTTACATATCGTTGCGGTATATGATTACATCATAGCTCGCAGTTAACAATATAAGCTTCAAGATGCAGTTCACTTATGAATGTATAACTGTTTTCTATTGTGTATGCATAACCTTATGTTATGACGTCAATATAACGTTTTCGCAAAAAAAGGTAAGATCATTGTCTTGCGAACAGTTATTATAAATTCACATAATAGTATTCTAATTTACGACGAAATCAGACACATAATCTTATTATTTTTCTCGTGATCTGTGATATATGTTGAAGCGAAAATTATGTCAGTAGAGAGGCTTCCGCAGCATGATCCCACCAGTGTACACGCAAGGCCTCATGCAATCCTGGACATGGTTTTCAGAACGCTATACTCTTGATATTGGACATCAGCATGAAGGCAGAAGGGCAGTACATTAGATGATTACAAATGCATTGAGCATTGTGAACGGGGAACAAGTGGTGCATTGCCAATAGGACTTTTTACAGTGGATAGTCATTGTGGGGTTTGCGTTGCTTATTGGAATTCAAATATATCATCGCAGAACACACTCGCATTTGAGATATAAATTGGCGCAAAGTTGATCAGGAGCAACCTTATGTTATGGCATACTCGTTGTTTAATAAACGACCATTACAGAAATCGCATATACAGCAGATAAATTATGTCAACAAAGGGCAACAAAATCCCCACAAAGAACGATACAGCCATGCACACTAGATAATCACCCCGCGTCTATCAAGCTATATATAAGTCTTATAATATCACACAATTATTAACTATAAAACCAAAATGAAATTAATGTTCGCATAACTTGCTTAGGTAAGGTATGGTAAGTACAGGGTTTAAAGGTGGGATGAATATAAAAACATATGATTTACCTAACTGAAAAGCCGCCTTCCAGTTAAAATGGAATAAATGAGAAAATACACGCTGAAGAAGATTATCCTAGGGCATGTAACCTCGCTGATTAACTGGACCAGGCCTTTATAAGTCTCTCGTCTAGACCAAAGTGGTGTGTTGCAGCTATGGCGTTCGCAAAGACCGTCCACTCGACCGTAATGATCCCATTGTCCACCGCAACCAACAGGTTTCCCCCACAAGTCGCCTCTTTAGCAAGAGGACACAGTGAGCATATTGTACCATTAGACCCACGGGTGCACATCCTTCCAGCATTAGCTTTGTCAATATGTATCCGTCCATCGATAGCATCGCGTATATTTCAGAACGCACCCTAAATTATTTAATTTCACTTAGTTCATATTTGATACCAAAGCAGCCCCTATAGTACAGTACACACTGCTAATGTAACTGTAAATATGAAGTAGAACTAAGGTATGGGAGCAACTGCAACCAACTTGCATCACAGGTGAGAACCTGACTTATTCCTAATGACACCAGTCTTTGTTATCGGACACGGTCGTCGTAATCTGTGCGGAGTGATTACATAATCAAACGCCGCCCATGATGAACGGTCAATCTGCTGTAATCGTGCTGTAATTGCTATTGGTGCAGCGCAAACAACAGACGATTGCATTAATGACAATCAAATAAGAACGCGCAATATGATTTTCAAAAACTTATGTTGCTAACCGGATAAGGGATCAACAAAACTAATAGTTATATCACTTACATGACAAGACGTATGTCTGCAACAAAGGGTACAGGCATGCGGAGTGTGCAGTGTAAGGTAGATTTGTAATATATGGTGGATGCACGTTTTATATGGAATTTGAACTGCATTGTGGATGGCACTGTAGATCGATGATGTAAAGTGGATGTGAGTTGTGTGGTAGATCTTCGCTTTATGATGGCTCTCGGATGTTTGTTGTTTGTTTGTTCACATTATTGTCATTTTTAGCAATTCAGGCTATGTGCGACAATGATGGACGTGCGTTGGAATGTGTGTGTGTTATCTACAGAGGATCTGTGGCGTATGCCAATAATGCCCGAAATATCACTCATACCCTAAAACATACGACATTTAGGCGTATTATCATCAGGCAATGTATTATCGGTGAGAATTGATACTATCACTGAAATATTATTTTTTTAACGACTTATACATCCAAGTGTGATATACGATGTAAATATCAACTGGACCTGTCTGAGTATTTAGGGGATGAGAAGTCATGCTGGATTTTTGGGTTAGATTTTATTTTAAGACATTAAATCGCCATTAGCCTTAAAGCATAATGCATCAATTTCTTTAGTAATTCAATATGTGATAGCTCTCATGTGTGAGATGCGTCAATTTTCAACACGATCTCCGAAACCAAAACAATTGCTCAAACGTATATACACTAATAACATTGTTCACATGATTACTGTACATCTCGGATTCGCAATTATTCATAAAAGCAAGAGCACATAGCGTTTTCAATCGAATGGTAAGAATTGCAATATCTAAGCAAGACACTTTATAAATAATAGGTGTGGCCTACATAATACAATAAATATATCGCTTGTCTCAGCTCCGACAATTTATCTGCATTATATATGAAAGTCGCAGGATAGACGGTGAAGAGTTTCACTTTTGTGTCTGCAGTATGCATCTTCATGTGTATTTTTAGTTTGCGCGGTTTACTGAACGACACAGATGTCACAATTATATGGCCTTTCACCAGTGGGTGTCCTCATATGAATAGTAATGTGAAATCTTCGTGGGAAACGCTTTCCATAACTGCCACATTTATATGGTTTCACGGGATGCGTTTCCTTATGTCCTTTTATGTTGCTCACTTAAAAAAACGACTTTCCACAGATGTCCCATATGGCCTTTCACTAGTGTGTGTTCTCATGTGAACTTTTAGCGTTTGGCCCTGAGAGAATAGCTTTCCACATCTATCAAATTTGTATGGTCTTGCAGTATGCGCTCTTGTTGGTAATGTAAGGCCGCTTGATGAACAGGATACCTTACCACCAATGTCAATTTTATGTGGTGTTTTACCAGTGTGCATTCTTGGATTTGGCATTGTGAGGATTGGGTTCACACTAAGGAAGCCAGGGTCACGCAGTACCAACACAAAACAGTTCACGGGTTTTGGGGTCGGCAACTACAACAACAATCCAGGCTATTGGCCTCTAGTTGCCGAACTGCTTTACCTTGAAACAACAAAAACAACAATCCAGACTCGAGTTGTATCTTCATACGTCGTCCATTAATCTATCTCCCTCAAACGTGCCCAAGCTTTACAGCCTTCATCATCATTTTCTTCACCCAACCAACACTTGGCCTGCCGTTGTCAATGATGCCAAGATGTTGACTGGTCCTTATAAGGATTGACTAGGGTCTTCATCCTGCTTTTGTCTTTCGTCTAACAGTAGGGATGGTCCTTAACGCTGCTTATATACACGAATAAAGGATAGCTCCATAATAATCCACGGTGACGTCGGTATGCTAAGCATAGTTATCGTCAATGAATTACAGTCTTCATATGCAGCTCTATATCAGCAAGTAAACCATTAAGTTGACCTTCATACGCGTCAATGTTGTTCGCTTCAATCATTGAAGAAAACCATGTCACGAAGCCTCTGCTTCAAAAGAGGTAAAAGCCACAAGTATATCACACTTGTTTCAACATCTCGTTACGTTGTAAGGTACGTTTCCAATTCAGCATATTCTTCGTTAACTTAGTAACAATATGACTGTTAGAATCGACAACTTCACACTGTGAAATGTTTGTGGTTCAATAGTAAAGGTCGATTCAATATATGTAGTTTCTTATTTTAATAGAAGCATACTGATTCGTTCTGTAGATGTAATTCCTGGTTCAATAGCAAGAGTAACAAGATTGGGAGGAAAAGACGATTCATACTGTTACCATGATCTGGATCTCAAATGTCAAAGCATCAGTCAAGTTCAGTTACAGACCTATTCTCACCATCCGTCTGTCTTCATCATAGATCAAGGTAATCAATGATTTCAAATGAATTTCATCAGTAAGGGATATCATCAGGTCGTTCATGAACGAAATATAACGCTGGAAATTAAAGGTGTTCAACTCAATTACCTCGAATTCATTTGTTAGTGTTGATCCATTTAAATTCAGTGACGGACGAGGAGACTTCATTTCGTCTGTTATTGACGTCTGTGTTGCAGCTGAAAAAATTCTTCATTTCCTGGAAATTTCCTCATGCTTTTATCACATGTCAATGTATAAGCGTGCATTCTAGATTTCCGTTTATTTAACTTTTAACATGAACCCTTGACAGCTGTGGAATTGAGAAGCTAACCCATTTCGTGATATAAAAAAATGACATCCTCACAGCTGATAAACACGCATACATAGACATTCATGCTAATAAGACCACCCATACTTCCTTGTTCAATTGTGGAATAACGCATAGCAATAAGCTACTAACTTCACTAACTTTATACTCTCTTTAAGTCCTGTAATAAGTAACCATGTAAAGCGTATATTTTGATGCCATCAGCCTTTATACTGTGATAATGAGTGATAGAGTTTATTGCCCATCACGTTTTTCTACCGTTCATGTCAGACCCACCGCAAAAAGTTTAACATGGAAACAGATGATACGACACTTTTATATAGTAACATTTCTGACAAACAAAGATATCTTCATCACTATCGAATCAATTAGTCCTCTTTGTGCGTCTTTCTGTCAAATTTGTATGGTTTTTAAACAATGTGTCCTCATATGTTATATAAGACGGCTCCATGTAGATTATAGGCTTTCCACAAATGTCACATTAACGAGGTTTTTCACCAGTATGCGTTCTCATATGTTCTTTAACATTACTTCCACGATTGAAAGACTTCCCACAAACATCACATTTGTAAGGTTTGTCGCCGGTATGCATTTTCATATGTCGTCCAAGATGGCCTCCGTGAATGAAAGACTTTCCACAGACGTCACATGTGTACGGCCTTTCACCCGTATGCGTTCTTGTATGTGTTTTTAGGCTGCTCATTTGCGTGTACGTTTTTCCGCAGATATCACATTTATATGGCTTGTCACCTGTGTGCGTCCTCGTGTGTCTTCTAAAATGGCTTTCCTGACTAAAAGACTTGCCACAGATGTCACACATATACGGTCTTTCACCAGTATGCGTTCTCGTATGTTTTTTTAGGTTCCCCATGACAGCGAACGACTTTCCACAAATATCACATTTATATGGTTTTTCACCAGTGTGCTGTTTAGTATGTCTTTTAAGGACGTTCACGTGAGTGAACGACCTCCCACAGATATCACATTTATACGGTTTTTCACCAGTGTGCGTTCTGGTATGAGTTTTTAGGGCGCTAATTTGAATGAATGCCTTTCCACAGACAACACATTTATACGGTTTTTCACCGGTGTGCGTTCTCCTATGAATCTTTAGATGGCTTCCATGGTTGAAACACTTTCCACAAATGTCACATTTGTAAGGCTTTTCACCGGCATGTATTCTCAGATGTCGGTCAAGATGGCTTCCATAAATGAAAGACTGTCCACAAATGTCACATGTGTACGGTTTATCACAAGAATGCTTTCTCGTATGTTTTCTTAGGTTACTCCCGTCAGCGAACGACTTTCCACAGTTATCACACCTATATGGTTTGTCACCAGTGTGCGTTCTCATATGCTTCTTAAGATTGTTTCTACGATTGAAACACTTCCCACAAATGTCACATTTGCAAGCCTGGCCTCTGGAATTCGCTATCTTATGATTTGTTGGATTGTTCCCATAAGTGAAGGCCGTCCCAAATATGACACATTGGATCTCCCATATATGCGTCGTCTCGGAGACCATCGTTTGATTCCCAGCACCACAATGTATATTATCGTGCACATCAAAAGTTGCTTGTTTCTCTCGCACATGTTCATGAACATTCATTTCCCTATCACCGATCCGATTTTCACATCCTAGTTCGTTGGCATAATTCTCTACGTGCTTCTCGAACGCTATAGATTTGATGACGGTGGCACCATTGGCTCCTAATTCACAAGGAATATTGCCAGAAATGTGTACAGGTGATGACCCGTCTGAGGTGCTATGATCAATGCTCACTCTTTTATAATCCTGGAGCAATGTAGATTTGTCCGAGAATAAGTTATCGCTGACATCATCAGGGACCTCCAGTTTTATCACGGCTTTGACATCTTCCATACTCGTGCATTCACTTCCGTCTGCCAGTAATGACGATGTGTTGGACATCTCCTGTTACACAGGTTCATGAATCAATGTCTGGATTAGGAGAGATAAAGAAGCCATATATGCATATTTACATTTGGGCGCCAAAACATATATAAAATATCAGTGGGTCACACCCAGGGTCTCAGCCAGAGACCCTTCCACCCATGGACGGGTGAGTAGTAAATTTGGACTGGAATTTCCCCCTATAGCCCGTCCACCCGCCAGCCCGTCCACGCGCCTCCCAGGCCGGATACAAGGAATTATCCAGGCCAGTTGTAATAGCTCGTTTAAAGACAGACAGCGACGCAGCACGTTGGCCGCTCATCTACGACCACAATAAATACTGTTCTGTTTGATAACGCTATCTACGACGCATGGGGTTTAATCAACGTCATATACATGAACGATGGTGAATGGAGTTACGACCAGCTACGCCGCCTAGCAAAACAAAGTTCTCAGTCCATGTCGATCTTATACCTTCTCTAAAATGATACGTGATATGTTCGAGGTTTGTAGGAATAATGACAACTAGGAGGCTGACATACATTGTGCACGGTCGTTTGGAGCATCACTCTGGAATGTCGGCCCTGCGGTATCGCTTTTCCAGGATCTAATAAACTTTTGGTCTACACTGTTGGCTAGGGAATGAAGCTCACAAATTGCAATTTGGTGAAATATCACATCGACGAAAAGTATTTCACATCACGCACGCACGCACATCAACCACCCTCACCAGATTTCGGGAGGCAGCCAACTATGATATGATAATCAGTTGGTCATAGCGTGATGGGCTTTGGGGGATGGACGGGCAGTTTTCAAATCCTGGCTAAGACCCTGGTCACACCACTTTTCCCAAATTGCAAAATTTCATCTAACAATTTAACAACATTCTATATATCATGTGAGCTGAATGGTGACCATTTAGAAGTAGACATCTGCATATTTGTAAGGAACATAATATGGGTACGAAGATTAGCACCAATTTGTGTTGGAAATTTTCCTTCAGCGGCGGACATGTGTACCAAACGCAAACAAATTATCCTTTCAGAATACAGCGAACCATTAAAAACATGAACATCAAACGCAGAGATGCAGATTTTTTCAAAGAATATTTAATCACTGACTTCATTAGGGGCCTCCAGTTTTATCATGCCTTTGACGTCTTCCATGCTCGAGTATTCACTTCCGTCTGCCAGTAATGCCGATGTGTTTGACATCTCCTGTAATGCAGGTTCATTTATGAATGTCTGAGTTAGAAAACATTAAAAGCCATACATTCATTTTTAAAATTAGGGAGCCCAAACATATATACAATCTCAGTGGATAACTGATATTTTCCAGCAATTTGTGCCACATACCTTTTCCTAAATGGCAAAATTTCCTCTAACAATTAAATAATGTTCTGGATATCGCGTTTATTGTGTGCTGAATGCTGGGAATATAGAAGAAGATAATATCGATATAAGGAGTAGCATTTAACCAAGTGTTGGCAATATTGGTCATTTGTGCTGGTGATGAGTGTAAAAAGAGAGTTATACGTTAGGTCATAGTTTAATAGTTGGATTTAAAATAAGGAACATTCCATTATTGATGATATAGTTTTGGGCCGAGAAATTCGTTTAGTAGACATCACCTAAAGTATTGGTGATGTCATTGAAATCGGGGGCTCTTGAATCATCATGTTTTAACCAGAAGTGAGGGAGTGCTCCTAGGATAAATGAAAATGGAGATGGAACAGATAAATATGGAAAACGATTATCCTAGGCCAAGACGCTACCAGCCAATTGACTGGACCAGTCCATTCCAGCCTCTCGTCTAGGCAAAATCCAGGCCAGAGTAGTGTGTTGCAGATATGGCCATTAAAGGAAACGCTCCACCCAACCATTTGGATCCCTTTGTCCACCAACACGAGTTGCAACCCATGGCGAACAGGTTGCCACCTATTAGTCGCCTCTTACGACATGCAGTTGAATACAATGGGCCTATTCCACCACCCGACCCACAGTGGGACTCACTCACTCAGTCATAACAGCTCAACCAACACTCCATCTTTCCTCTTTCTCTCACTCTGTTCCTCTCTCCTTCCCTCACTCAACAGTATCATTCAACACTTCCCTTCCCAACTCACACACTCACTCACTTATTCACTCACTGACTACGTCATAACAGCTCAACCAACACTCAATCTTTCCTCTCTCTCTCTCTCTCTCTCTCTCTCTCTCTCTCTCTCTCTCTCTCTCCAAACTTTAACTGTGGACATATTGAATGAGTTCACTGATTAGCAGAATAAACCCATCTTCAGTGACATCAACAGGGCACCGTGACTGCATTTTTTCACTGACGAGTTTGAAGTGGTAAACCCACTTTGATCTGAGAAAACTTTCTGCCTTAAACTTTCTGCCTTTTATTTCAGGCTGGGAAATATTGACACCAAGTATTCTTCCCAGCTGCGTCATATCCACTTGTGGAATTTTTGTGAAAAACAAATATGTTCAAAAGTACAGTTTTAGTGAAATATTGAAGACCTTGGTCAGTAATTTGAAGTTGCTGCAAAGTGGAGGGGACCATGCTCAATTTAACCAGGTGCTGGCATTCCTTGTCTCAAGGTATCTACTTCTTAGAGACAAAAGTGAGTGTCTTTTTAAATGTCCTTGAGAACATTTTAATTTACTCAGTTGATTTTTCTGCAATCAAATATATTGAAATTATTCCTGAATCCAACTTACTTATATTTAGATGGGTGGTTACATTATGTGTAGTGATTATTACGGGCAATATCGCGTAGTGCTCGATGTTTCTGCTTTGTATAGAAACCCCTGAAACAAGATGGCAAAGAAGAGGCTTCCCCCTGTGAGCCTTCAAAATGTCTCTGAAATGAAGGCAAAATTTGGTTCCACAAGTCGGGACAGAAAAGAGCATGCGAGGCAAGAGATGTTGTGCTATAGGTTCAAGGGAAGTATGTAAGTATTATTGAAATATTATCCCATTAGGAATCATCCAATTGTAAATTTAAATTGAATATTTGATGACCTCCTACAAGTGCTAGTAGCAAATTGAGCAATAATTTATGGTTATCATTTTTGTACAGCCCAATACCGATGCCTCTTACGACATAAAGGAGGATACATTAGGCCTACCCCCCCCCCCCCCCACCTCAACCCCCCCCCCCCCGGCTCACAAGGGGAAGGTTTATTTTCGTATACTGTTTGGCATTTTGGGTGGAAGTTAATGTCATTGGCAGAATGGTTTGAATTGGTTTTTATTTTTATTGCATATTGAAGGGCCAGTTTATTTTTTCGTAAATGGCTTTCAATTGGTGAGGTTCGAAATACCCTTAGGCAAATCCTCAGTGCCTGATTGTGGACTATGTCCAGTCGTTGAAGATAAGACTTTTGGGCTGTCAAACGAGGCAGCCATAGTCTAGCTTTGATCTTATTAAGGACCGGTAGAGCCTGAGCACGACCTGTTTGTCTACTCCCCAGTCCAGCTTGAATACTACTTTGAGGACATTCATTGTCTTGAGGTATTTCATCATGATGTAATTTATATGGGATATAAAGTAAAGTCTTGTATCGAATATCATACCCAAGAATTGGGTTTATTTCACAACAGAGACGGGATTTTATAAGAAGTGTATGGTCTGCACTGTATGTGTGCCTGACACCGTCAACTATGTAACGAGTTATGCTTATGACCACCAGTATGATCGATCTTGTTCATTATTACTATTGAAATTTTATATTTTTAAGATATGATCCATCTTATTCATTATTATTATTGAAATTTTATATTTTTAAGATAGAAATTATGAATAAACAATGAGAAGGCAGCTGCAGAGTTTGTTGCCAACATTGCAGAGTCCACTCAGCATACTGTTGTAAAAGCTACTGCAGCTAAAGGCAAGTTTGTCACGGTGCTCTGTGATGGTGCAACAGACTCCAGCATAGTGAAGCAAGAGATTGTTTAAGCAGATTGAAGTTGATGCAGTATAGACAGAAACATTGTGAATGTCTTGACGAGTTTGTCAATAGGTGTAAATTACAAGCAAAATTGTGCAAATTCACAGACACAGAGCAACGTGAACGTATCATAGAGCTCATCATTGCAAATACACCCATTGCAGAATACCAGAAGAAACTCTTGGGAAAAGACATTGAATACAAGCTGGAAGATGCTCTGAAATTAGGAAGAACATGTGAAGCATCAGAGTTGCATATCAAACAGCTAAAAGACATGAATACTGGACATGCAAACCAAGCTGCAGTACAGGCGATAAAGTGGCAGAAAAACTTCAAAACTGGAGCATGTTTTAACTGCGGAGGTAAACATTCCAAACAAAGTCGTTGTCCAGCTTATGGAGCTACATGCGAATCTTGTGGAAAACTCAACCACTGGGCTTCTGTCTGTCTATCTGGTAAACAAGGAAACCCAAGATCGAAATCACACGATCGTAGTGGACGGAGGTCACCATCACCTCAATACCAGTCACCGTCACCTCAATATCGTACAGGTGCTCGATACAAGTCAAGGGGAGACAACCCAAACCCGTTCTTCAGTGAAATCTGATGCAATGTACAAGAGAGAAGACACATGTGAGGAACAATTTGACTATCATTTGACAACATTACTGTATCATCATTGTGCCTACCAAAATTACAGCGAGATGAAGTTTTTGCTCAAATAAACATCAAATTACAGAACAGGCCCGGAACACACAGTTTGAAACTGAAAGTAGACACCGGCGCCCAAGGCAACACTTTACCTTTGAGAACATTCCGTCGCATGTATCCGGACAAGTTAGATCCTGAAGGATATCCAGTCAAACACATCCGAGACACAGCCAACATGACCCGACTCACTGCATACAATGGTACAACTATACATTGCTATGGCAATATTGACATGCCATGTAACCACAATAGTGAAAGTTGGTCTGACTGCAAATTCTACATTGTCGACGTCCAAGGACCTGCCATCATGGGGTTACCATCTAGTGAGAAGCTGAAGCTTGTGACAGTACACTGTGCTGTCAATGCCAAAACAACAAACATTTGTAAACCAAGCATCAATAACATTGACGAGCTTGTACAACTGTATCCGAATCAGTTTGACAAAATTGGTTCTATGCCAGGACCAGCAAAACTAGTGGTCGATCCTAATGTGCCAACACATATTGACGCGCCGCGCAAGACACCAATCGCATTGAGAGACGCAATCAAGAAAGAACTTGACAAAATGGAAAGCAATGGTGTTATTCGAAAAGTCACAGAACCTACAGACTATGTTTCTAGTCTTGCTTACTCACAGAAGAAAGATGGAAGTCTTCGCGTGTGCCTTGACCCCAAACATTTGAATAGGGCATTGAAGCGTCCTCATCATGGAGTTCCAACAGTTGAAGAACTGACACATCATTTCTCTGGAGCAAAAGTTTTCTCCATGCTAGACGCCAAGGCAGGATATTAGTCTGTCAACTTGGATGTTGATTCACAGCTACTAACTACATAACAGTCTCCATTTGGTCGCTATTGTTTTGAGCGATTACCGTTTGGTCTTTCGGTCTCCCAAGACATATTCCAGTTGAAAATGGACCAAATTCTGGAGCAAGTCGATGGTGCAGTTGGTATCACTGACGATGTCGCAGTTTATGCCAAGACGCCAGAGGAACATGATAAAATTATTCACAAGTTGTTCCAAGTTGCCGCAGACAATGGTTTGGTGTTCATCTCGGAAAAGTGCAACATCAAGACCAACAGTATCACATTCTTCGGCATGACCTACAATGATTTTGGAGTGCAACCTGACCCAGCAAAGATCAACGATTTTACATCGATGCCAGCTCCGAACTGCGAAAAAGAACTTCAGGAATTCCTGGGACTAATAACGTACCTCTCACCATTCATTCCCAACTTGGCCAACAAGGCAGCAACATTGAGGGGTTTACTGAAACAGGACGTCCCGTATCTGTGGGAACAGCACCACGATGTCTGTTTTAACAAATTGAAAACTGAGGTCACAGTAGATTCCACATTACAGTATTTTGATACTAACATTACACCAGTCTTGCAGGCTGATGCAAGTCTCAAGGGACTTGGTGCAGCACTGCTGCAAAACGGCAAACCTATTGCATTTGCTTCGAAAACCCTCTCAGACACAGAGAAGCGGTATGCCTGTATTGAACGTGAACTTTAGCCATTGTGCGTTTTCACACTTACCTTTATGGCCGAAAGTTTCGTGTCATGACGGACCACAAACCTTTGACCATGATTCTCCAGAAACCTCTGACCAGTGCTCCACCCAGACTGCAGAGGATGATGTTGAAGCTGCAGGGCTATCAATTTGACATTGAATACATCCCTGGAAAGGAGATGATATTAGCCGACACTCTCAGCCGTTTACCTAGTGCAAAGAACAGTGACACTATCGAGCTTGACGTCAGAGTAAGTTTGGTGAAGTTCAGCACAGAACGCATTGCTAGCATTCGAGAAGATACGTCTCGTGATCGTGCTCTAAGTCAGCTATGTGACATCATAGTCACTGGTTGGCCGGACAGCATCAAACACCTTCCAGCACCAATCCGACAGTATTGGGCGTACAGGGATGAACTTTCCGTTGAAAACGGTATTATCCTCAAAGGGACAAGTGTTGTGATTCCTACAGAACAACAACAGAATATCCTTGAACGACTACATTACAGCCACCAGGGCATTGAGAAAACACAGTTGCTTGCGAAAGATTCAGTTTTCTGGGACGGAATTAACAAGGACATAGAAAACATTGTGAAAGGTTGCACAATATGCCAGGAGCATAAGAAATCACAGCCTGCAGAGACATTGCAGCAGCATGATATTCCAAGCCGGGAAGTGGTCGGTACTGATTTGTTCTACCTGGATGGTTCTGACTATTTGATAATAGCAGATTATTACAGCAAGTACCCGTTTATCCGGAAGATGCCGACACACTGCACAAGCAGCGCTGTCATCGCAGCGACGAAGCAAGTGTTTTCCGAACAAGGCATTCCTACAAAAGTCGTAAGTGACAATGGTCCACAGTTTGCCTGCGAGGCGTATAGAGACTTCGCAAAGCAGTGGAGTTTCGACCATATGACATCATCACCTAGATACCCGAGATCCAACGTTTTGTCGAAAGACAAATACAAACTGTGAAAAATGTTCTACGGAAAGCGAAACAATCTGGAGCTGACACAGATCTTGCCATGCTGTGCCCGCGTACGACACCTGTAAGTCAACAGATACCCAGTCCGGGTGAGTTACTTTCAAGCCGTAAACTCAGATCTAACAAACCAGTCAAGATTACTACTGATAGTAATTCTGATCACATTCTACAGCAACTACAGCGGCGATAGGATTCACAGAAGTTCTACCACGACAGAAATGCTCATGATCTGCCAGTTCTAAACCCTGATCAGTCTGTTAGTGTGCAAGATCACGACTCTGGGCGATGGAAATTAGCAACAGTATTACAGAAATGTGATGAACCAAGATCGTACATTGTCGAAATGCCTGATGGCAAAACGTTCAGAAGAAACAGAGTGCAGATTCGTAACATACCTACACCAGAAAAAAGTGTAAGATTCACCACACCACTTGTGTCTACACGCAGCAGTGACGCAAGTACCCTGATTCCAGTTAGCAGAGATCCCCAAGTGCAACTCGAACAGCAACTCGAACAGCCGATAACAGTATGCGACCCACCAAGCAGTGTAAACGCGCCCGAGCCATCCCAGACAGAGATGTACAAGACTGGATCAGGTCATGAGATCAAGAAACCTCAACGATTCGATGACTAGTGATGTGTTTTCATTAACAGTGAGGTGATAATTATCATCATTGTCATCAGAGAACAGTGGAAATAGTATGTTATACTATTCAAGTGTATTGCTACGAAATATTCAGTTATATGATTTGTGAACAATGAAGAGTTCCAGCAAAATGATATAAGCTTAGTATCATTTATCACAGGTAGTGATTTGACATTATTCCTAGCTATATCAATGAGTTTTGAGAAGGACTGTAAAGTGAAAACAACTCGTTAACATTTAACATCATTTTATTACACAGTTAAAATGGTTATCATAGTTTATGGACATGACAGTGTTACACCAACGTACTCAGTTCATTCTTCTCTGGTACGGGGGATGTGATAGTATGAGCTATTCGTGTATCCTTAATGTCAGTGTATATCCTTAATGTATACAGTCATGCGCAGAACAACTTCCTCTGGGGCTCGATTCGACAGCCAAGCACATGTAACATCACCCTCAGGAAGCAGTCAGTAATAAACGCCTTTATTGTGTTACTACATGTTCCCGCATCATTACAGCTACCAGCCGATTGACTGAACCAGGCCATTCCAGCCTCTCGTCTAGGTGAAATCCGGGCCTGAGTGGCATATTGCAGATATGGCCCTCAAAAGGACCGCTCCGCTCAACCACCAGGAGCCCATTGTCCACCGACACGAGTCGCAACCCACGTCCAACAGGTTGCCCCCTATTAGTCGCCTCTTACGAGAAATCATGTTTGGAAAAAGAACCTCGTCTACCACTGGATATGTTGTTGGCGCCGCACAAAACGAGTCAGGAGACTGGTGTAGACTCTGTTAGCTGCCCATAAACATAAAAATGTAAGGAATTTACTCATTGGCTACGAAAAAGACTTATACAGCTTACAGCAACTTTCCAAACCGCCGCAGAACGCATCGATCTTAAGTACATATTCAGGGAGCGTGAAGTATCAGCCCAGTGTCTGACAAAACAACGGAAGCACCCGTGATGAAAAGGCGGCTGATGCGCAACTTGAGGTTAGCAGTGGGGTAGTTGTGGGCCGACGAAAGATGAATGGTGCAAATAGACCAGAAATCCAAAGGGTTGCATAGAAATTGCAGGACAAAGAAGTTTACCTTGACAATAGAATAGGGAGTAAGAGATGGATCAACAGATCAGAACTGAAACCCTGTCCCACTGGTTGGTTCAATGTACCACTATTTGACACACTTACACACTATGGGCTTATCCCGCCACGTAGTACCATGGTGCTTTTCTTGTATGTACCCCACGCAACACCAGACGCCCAGCGGGACTCAACACTCTATTTGCAAATTATGTACAGCACATGGGTTATGGAAGCCAACGTGACGCTCCTCGGGGCCCGCCAAAGTGCTGTCATCGCATGTCGTGTCAGTTGAGCTGAACGCGGGCTCCCTGACGACGTCATGTTACTAGCTCCCAAAATACATCATCACAGACAAACACTAATGTGGTATATGATGCCTACAGAGGTGAATAGATCAGATTAACCTGATTAAGCAGCCGCCTTCTAACTCAAATGGAAAAAAGAGGGATTTGTAATTAATGATGTTACTGTTTTAAGCATTAGTTGAATGTTCTGAAATCTGTTTGCTGTACCCTAAGACATCTGTTTTCTTTCTATATGTAGAGGGAGATGTTAGGTGAAGTAATGTTATGATTATCATAGTAACGTCATGATTACTCTGCCTGGTATGAAAGTTGTTCGTCCTAGAAAATATAGTCTGTTGTTCGACCTTAATTGGATCTTCTTGAGTTCTGTAACAGATACAAGCTAACGTGTCGGTAACAAGAACTAAACACAGACTATATTTAAAGTACGCTTAGTTTTTATGGTTTAATCTATCTGTAATGTTAATAATGTCGATATTGTCCTCAATGCCCTGGACCTTCCGACTATTGTGTTACTAATGTGTTATGTGGCGCCTACAAAGATGAATAGATACGATTTACCTGATTAACTGTCGCCTTCCAAGACAAATGGAAAAAAGAGGGAGATACAAGTGGATGATTATGAAAAATATAAAAATGCAAATAGTATCCTATGGCAATTCACCACCAGCCGATTGATTGCACCAGGTCATTTTTCAACCTCTCGTCTAGGTGAAATCCAGGCCAGAGAGTTCTGTGTTGCAGACATTGCCCTCAATAGGGCCTCTCCACTAAGCCACCTAAATCACATTGTCCATTGACACGAGTCGCAACTCATGGCCAACAGGTTGCCTCCTGTAAGTCGCCTCTTACGACATGTTCGGGGATACAATGGGCCTATTCATTGTACCCCCACAGGCGGTACAATGAAACAGGAAGCAGGACTGAGGAGAAAGCACCTGGAGTGGGCTGCGTTCACCGCGCGGGGGTCACCTGTGTGAGGATGTATAAATGCGGACTGACCAATGCGACGTGGTTGAACTCCTGTCACCTGACAACAACCTGAGACACATGGATCACAGCGGTAACAAGGCGCTGAGTGAAGAAGGAGCTCGGCATATCAGCCAGAAGGGGGAAATACAAGCAGATAAGTAACCCGTAAACAGCACATCACGTCACCTCTCTCTAGCAAGGTGCGGACTCTTCTCCGGTAGCGGTGCGTCTTGTCAGTCGGTATAAGTGCATGTTTATCAAAGTGGCGGTAAGTCACACAAGCAGATGATAGACGATGACACGTCTACTTGCTTATATAACTCTTAAATTAGTTATGTAAAAAATGGCGGATGTTTACAATTGACCTGTGTTAACTTTTGGATCCCCTGTGACATAATCGTTTATTGTGTTTTAAATGTGCTATATGCTAAGGTGTACAGACAAACTTAATCTTACTTAACAGATGCCTTACAGTTAACCGGAATAGGTAAAACACAAGGAAATCGATGTTGATGAAAATGCACGGACGAATATGGAGCAAAAGATAAGAATATCCTGGTCAATTTCATCACACACCCTGTATAGATGTAATCATTTCACCTCATACTTCATGCGTCATCTCATACTCGATGTGTTTTCCATGTAACTTGTAGATGGAGTTTTGTGTGGAAGACATGAGTCACCTGTCATCCTACATGGTCTCCATCAACTCTCTCTACATCTCACGGTAAGGTAAGGTAAGGTAAGGTAAGTATAGGGTTTAACGGCCCACCAACACTCATGTGTTATATGGTGCCAAGAAAGGTTATAAGATAAGATTGACCTGATTAAGCAGTCGCCTTCTAGGATAAATGAAAATGCAGATGGAAAAGATAAAAATGGAAACGATTATCATAGGGCAAGTCACCACCAGCCGATTGACTGGACCAGGCCATTCCAGTCTCTTGTCTAGGTGAAATCCGGCCATAGTAGTGTGTTGCACACATTCATTTGTATATGGTGCCAACAAAGGTGACAAAATAAGATAAAATTTACCTGATCAAGCAGCCGCCTTCTAGGATAAATGGTAAAAAAGAGCAGATGATGATGAAAAAGATAAAAATGCAAATAATATTGTAGGACAAGTCACCACCAGACGATTGACTAGGCCAGGCCATCCCAGCCTCACGTCTAGGCGAAATACGGGCCAAAGTAGTGTGTTGCAGACATGACCCTCACAAGCACCAATTTGCTCAACCACCTGGATCCCATTGCCCACCGACACGAGTCAACCCACGGACAACAGGTTGCCCCCTATTAGTCGCCTCATACGACATGCAGAAGGATACAGTGGGCCTATTCTTCCCCCGGACCCACAGGGGGGCTTCAGGCTGTTAACAATGACCTTAAGACTCCCATTCCATCTGGCTGTTCTGAACCATGATACTGCCGCCGTGAGGTTACTGCTGCGATATGTAAGGTAAGGTAAGTATAGGTTTTAACGGCACACCAACACTCATGTGTTATACGGCGCCAAGAAAGGTTAATAGATCAGATTGACCTGATTAAGCAGCCAGGATAAATGAAAATGGAGATGGAAAAGATAAAAATGGAAACGATTATCCTAAGGCAAGACACCACCAGCCGATTGACTGAACCAGGCCATTTCAGCCTCTCGCATAGGCGAAACCGGGCTAGAGTAGTGTGTTGCAGATATGGCCCTCAAAAGGACCGCTCTACACAACCACATGGATCCCATTGTCCACCGACAAGAGTCGCAACCCACGGCCAACAGGTTGCCCCCTATTAGTCGCCTCTTACGACATGCAGGAGGATACAGTGGGCCTATTCAGGGGGTTTCAGGATGTCATTCAAATTGGGTAGTGTAGTGTGGTTGGAGGGCACTCAACAGGAGGAGGGTGTCATTCCGTCGAATTGGATTGTGGGAAACAGTGTATACTGGCCGCCAGATGTCCTTCCACAAAAACTGTATGAAACCTGACCTTCTGAAGTGGCGTAAACTCCTATTAATCAAATTAAAACATTCCTCGGGTAAGACCATTATTTCATTTTGTATTAATATTGATTTACAGATTTGGAGTTTAATATTATAGGTAACCTGTGATGCAAAATAGAAAATGCTATTTTTTGGGTGCCATGCCTTTTACAGATGTGTATGGAGTATGTGAACAATATAACGTGACAACCACGCTCGAAAGTGATGATGATGGGATATCAAAGCAGAAACAAAGTGATGTCTTCATATATGACACATTTAAGACTGGTAAGATTTTATAAACCTCTTTTGATACTTCAGTGACAATATTGTGTGTCATTATTAAAGACAGCTTATCGGTTTCCAGATAATAGCAGAGATATTTGATTTTCCTCTGCTTGTTGCAGCAGAGGAGGAAAAAATTTCACAGATGCTGGTGGTTCTGAATCTGGTGAGTGAACTAATTGACATTTATATCATTGCCATGCAGTTGATTCCATACTAGCTTTATTAAACCGAATGCTGCTGATACAGTGATATCTGCTGAATTTCATACATTCTTGCAGAATCGGATATTGATTTGCCACAAGCACCACTAAGATTTCAAAATGGTTCTTCAGTCTAAAGGACATCCACACCAAGGTAAAGCCATATATATATATATATATATATATATATATATATATATATATATATATATATATATATATATATATATATATATATATATATATATATATATATATACCCATATTCCCGTTGTTTCAAATAGAGTGAAGGATATAATTGCAGAGTTATCATCATACAAATATATGTATCTTTTCTTTGCTGTTCAGGAAGTGATATCGTTTCCCCAACCCCAGCTCTAGGTCCTGTGATCTGTCTGCGAGTAAGCATAGCTTTATATATTATATTCCTTTTGTTTCAAATAGAGTGAAGGATATAATTGGATGTTAATTATTTTGCAAATATATGTACTGTTGATTTGCTTATAGAGAGAGATATCGTTCCCCCATCCCCAGGTCCAGTGACCTGTCTGTTAACGAGTAAGCATAGCTTTATATATTATATTCCTGTTGTTTCAAATAGAGTGAAGGATATAATTGCAGAGTTCATCATCATACAAATATATGTATCTTTTCTTTGCTGTTCAGGGCTGGTCACCATCTACCAGACAAGATTAAAGTAAAAATAGCCACTAATAAGTATGTGGATTTTCACAGCATTGTACACACCGACGCTTACCAGGCATACTCCATGAGCCTGGCCGGGCCCTCAGATGTGCCAGTACTCAATTTTGCCCCCCAAAAACGCCGCCCATAGACGGAAACCGAGTGGTGTGCCGCATGGGATGACATTCTTTCTATCTACTCTGAGGCCCATCCACATGAACTCTAAGACATTATTACCTACGGAAAGTCAGTAAAAAACCTCATGACTCGCCAGCAAAATTGGCGTCTTTATGACGAACAATTTACAAAAGACCGGGAGCTAACCCTTTGCTCATGGGCATCAATGAGGCTCGACTTACAGATCCTCTGCTCCCAAACAACCGCTGCTCCCAACCCTCACCTAATGCGTAAAGCACTTCTTTTCGTCACCAACAAAACTTCTCCACCCATGTTCCGAAAGGGTTCTGTTTTCGCTTCCATTCTGCAGGCTCCAGGTGCCCTTCACAAAACAAATAACCACCCCAGTAGACGCCAATAGATTAGCCCAACTGCTCCAGGGTTATTCAAAGCAACAGTTCATAGTCGATGGTTTCCAGAAAGGGTTCTTCATTCAATTTTCAGGCGACAATAGCCCCCATCTTTCAAACAACTCACAATCAGCCATAATGCAACCTCATATTGTGCAGGAAAAAATACTGCATGAAAAGAAGCTACGTAGAATTCATGGCCCATTCGTTAAACCACCCTTCCCAAATTTCAAATCCTCCCCCCTCGCAATAAGAAGGTAAGGTAAGTATAGGGTTTAACGGCACAACAACACTAGTGTGTTATATGGTGCCTACTTAAGGAGGGGTAAATACGAGTACGAAAGGATAAGAAGGAGTCAAAACTAACTAAAACATTAAACCCATTAAATTAGTATTAATTGAATTATATGAATTAGAATTATATTAATTTGAACTATATTGAATTAATGAGAATTGTATGATCTAAAATCTATAAAAAAAGTTCAATTTCTCTTATGAATCCAAGTATCTTGGAAGAATTCACCCTTTCAAACAATTCTGAAAGGGTATGAACCCGGAAGAAGCGGTTTCGGATCAAAATCAAATCAGCACATTCGATGAGAATGTGCTTGACGGTGTGGGTGCATTGACAAGGAATACATTCAGGGATGGGCTAATCCCTCAGTAGAAAGGCATGAGTTGTATAGGTGTGTCCTATACGAGCGCGAGCAAGAATAACCTCTTCTCTTCGGCTCTCTCTGCAACTGTGTGGCCACTCCCCAAGTTGGGGCTGGATTTCGTAAAGTTTGTTTGGAATGGATTCATCCCACTGGTCCTGCCTTTTCTGTTTAAAAAGTTTGAAGACCTGAGGTTTTAAGTCTGTAAAGGGGATCTTGGTCTCAGACACTGGCTCATGTAGGGCCTCTTTTGCGGTCCTATCGGCTCTTTCGTTGCCTGGGATACCTATGTGACTAGGTATTAAGGACCGGTAGAGCCTGAGCAGGACCTGTCTGTCAGCTCCCCAGTCCAGCTTGGACACTACTTTTAGGAGATTCATTGCCTTGAGACATTTCTTCCTAATGTAATTTATATGGGATATAAAGTTAAGTTTGTATCGAATATGATACCCAAGAATTTGGTTTTTTTTCACAACAGGGACGGGATTTTATAAAGAAGTGTATAGTCTGTGCTGTATGTGTGCCTGACACCGCCAACCATGTAAAGAGTTATGCTAATGGCCACCAGTATGATAAACAGATCACATTAGGCGAGGAGGTCATGACGCAACATAGCGTCATTACTGACAGAGAACCTAACCCTAATATAGGTAAGTAGTGCCCGAGAACACGACAATGATTTATGTGTTGTGTATTATTTGATGCACACGAGCTCACCTCATTTGTTGGAATCGATTAGTGTCACTGGCCTGTTTTTGTTTCAGCTATGATGTCGGGTGCCTTTGATCGCAAATTAATTCAGAACAGGCTTTATCTAACAACAACAATAAGCCTTGACAATTTGTGGAATTATCTGCTACGTCACGGTGTCATAACCAACTCGCGGAGAGACCGCATTAAGGTAAGCTTGCCGATATAAATGTATCATATAAAGAGTCTGTCTAAATTATCAGCTGTTCTTTATTTTGAAGCACATCCTCGCTAACATTGTTTGGGCTCAGTTTAGCGATTTCAAATTACCTTACCCCCCGGTAAATTGAACTCCCGTTCAGATGAATGAAATCCTATCCCCCTACGATTTCAGATAACCCCCTCAAAACATTTATTCGTGTGGGTTTAATAACAAAAAATAGTGATTTAATTGATAACTAAATAGGGGAAACCCATTCAGGAATAGTATTAACCATACGCATTTAGCGGTTCAATTAATTTGTAGGAGTTCAACACTGCCATTAATGAGTTGGTATTCAACACATATACGATTACGTTATAAATGAAAATGATATGTTACTCCAATGCAATGATAGCGGAGGTTTTTAACAATACAACTAACGAATTTTTTTTCCGATTCAGACTGTATGCTGTGGAAAGTTTAGCCACATGGTTGTTCTTAGATAGAGCCAATGTAGGTAGCCACAAGTCTATTTTATGATGGAACCAGTGTAGCCAAAAGGCAGTCTCAGACACTCGGGTAGTGTTATGGGATGGAACCAGTAGAGCCATAAGGCTGTTATAAGATTGAACCAAAGAAACCACAAGGCTGTCAAAAGACGGAACTTATAAGATAGACATGAGGCTGTTGTAAGACGAAACCAATTTAGCCACATGGCTATTATAGGATGCAACTACTGTAGCCACAAAGCTGTATAAGATAGAACCAATGTAGCCACAAGGCTGTTATAAGATGGAACTAATTTAGCCACAAGGCTGTTACAAGATTGAACCACTGTAGCAACAATGCTGTTATCAAAAATGGACTCGTTTAACCACAAGGAACAGATTTGTAGAATCAGCATTCTGCGCCTGATAGTAAGGTAAGTAGAGGGTTTAACAGCACACCAACACTTATGTGTTATATGGTGCCTTGAAAGGTGAAAAGATAAGGTTGACCTGATTAAGCAGCTGCCTTCTATGATAAACGGTAAAAAGAGAGAATGAAAAAGATGAAAATGCAAATGATTATCCAGGGGCAAGTCACCAGGTGATGAAAATCTTAAAATTGGCCGGATTTCAAGTTGGGTCGTAACAGTATCACTGAGGAAACAGCAAACAGCAATACAAAACCAACACCTTATATTAATGTGTAATATCAAAACTTTTGAAGCACGTTTAGATAAATTCTGGGATGAACAAAAAGCCAAATTTAATTATGAACAAGATGTCACAAAAACAATGACGACCGGATCATATAATCACCCCCAGCAAAGGCTGGACATGAAGGCATAAGCCTGCGCCCAGACACTACATAAGTAAACATAAGTAAGAAAGAATACATCGCCCGATATCGACCGCAGAGACATGTCAATTTGTCACTCGGGGTGTCAGTGTCACTTATTATCGCTCGTACTACACCGAAGTTAGCCTTTTGTTCATACGTATGAGTCATTTATGACTCTTAACCAACATGAAAGTTGAATTACCACTTGCACACCTAATAATGCATTTTAATAACATCAAAGTAGTGAATCCGTTGTTTTTCTAGACAAATATTCTTCGTCAAAATCGATCACTTCATCGTATTCTGTACCCAGGAGTTACCCAGCCCCACAACGCTTCGTGTCCCAGTAGTATCACTGACAAGGTTTGGATATGTATCGTCATGGGGACGTAATACTGTGACGTCCCCATGACGCTTCATATCCAAGCCGTGTCAGTCCAAGAGCGTCTCGTTTATATAGTTGACATTCAATCCACGACAAAGACCTTAATTTAAAGGTCACAACCATCAATAAGGAGTTTGTGAAGTTGATACATTTGTAATGGCACATTTTCTTATACAGATAGCAAGCAATCCCAAATCAGACATGGAGCCCTCTTATGACAACGGCTTCTTGGTAACTACAAATCAACCCGCATGACCTTTGACCCCATAGTTATTGTTAAATATCTTGTTCAATGCAAAACCATGCAATGGTGAATAAGTCTTAATAGAAAGTTTTCTTATATAGCCAGCAAGCAGGCCAAAATTGCACATAGACCCTTCTTGTGTAGATGCGTCATGGCCAACTAAAAATCAACCCTACATGACCTTTGACCCCTGAGTTATTGCTAAATATCTTGTACCATGTAATCCAAATGAATGATAAGTTTTGATGACACGTTTTCTTCTATAGCAAGCTAGAAGCCCAAAGTTAAACACGGACTTCTCTTATATTGATGGTGTTTTTAAAACAAATAACATTAGCCCTGCATTGCCTGGGTTATATTGGAAAAATAATTGTACAACGTTACCGAATGGAGAATTTTAGCTGCTGTTTTCAAGCAATCAGAACACTTCTTGTAATTTTCGTTACAGCCCAAATAAAGCAGTTAGGGATCTTAGGCTGGAGCGGACATCCATGACCTTGACATCATTCTGCCAATTAAGCAATATCATGCACATTCAGGTGGTTTACTTTGTCAATTTAGCTTGTGGAATCTTATGAAGGTGCTTACCGACACATCTGAGCAAATATTTCTCATGTGGCTTAATTTGAGGAATCTGTGATCATATAAAGTGTGCCATTGAATACAATGCAACCCTGTTAACGTTACTTTCAGGTCTGGTCATAACGTTCAATTTGAAATCTTGTCAAAAGCAGCAGAGCCTCAAGGCATTTTGGCCCCTTGTTTTATTAAAATAGTGAGAAGTATTATTACAAAAACACCTCTGTTGAACACCCTCATTGATGAGTACAGAATCTTATATATATATATATATATATATATATATATATATATATATATATATATATATATATATATATATATATATATATATATATATATATATATATATATATATATATATATATATATTTCGCAATATTAATAAATATCCGGAAAACGTTTACAAACATGGATTTACAACTTATAAGCTCTGCTGTTCAGCATGACTTCTCCTTATCCTTGGCTGCGGCAGCCGTCCATTCATCCAACCGTCTGTTCGTGAAGTTTTGGTGGCACGATTGCAGTTTCAAATTGCACATGGACCACTCTCATGATGATTACACCTCGCAAACTAAAATAAGCTCCCCCACCCCTTCCCCACATATGACCCTTGACCCCCGAGTTACTTTTGAAAGACTTCTTTTTAAACTTTTGGTGGCAAATTTACTTCTTAGGCAAGCTATCAGGCCCCAAATAAACATGGACCCCTCTCACGATGATTCAACCTTGCTAACTAAAAATCAGCCCTCAATGACCTTTGACCCCTGATTTATGATTGAATTAATATAGCTGTTTTATAACTTCTGATGGACTGTTTTTAGCATAGCTTATCACATACGTTGACTCCAGCGTCCGTAAGCGTCCGTACGTTCGTAAACGTTTGGAAGCTATCAGCTTTCCATTACAGATCGACCCCGCTTGCGAGCGTCTTACTCTCAATGGCTGTGGCGGCTCTGTGACTACTCAAGTGTATAACACTAAATGCCCGATTGTCCGCAACTGTCTTGCAATCAGACATCTGGATATTGATGTATTGCTGTCCGATGAGACCCCCCCCCCCCCCCCCCATAACCCTCTCCCCCGGGCCATCTCCCTCTCTCCTCTCCAAAATGATGGACTACCATTACGATTGCAGTCAAAGTGGCATCATCGATGAGCACGTCTGTGGTACGTCTATACACAAATGTACTATTTATACAACATCCCTCCTGTGTGCGTCCGTATATGCTTTTTTCAATGATGAGTACGCCTAAAATTCTTTCCAAAATCGCCACATTTATATGGTTTTTCTCCTAAATGGGTCCGCAAATGCATTTTTAGAGAGTCATTTGTGCAAAACCTCTTAACTCTGGTGACTAATACATAATATTCTTGATCCATACCTAACCCCACAGACCGACCGATCGATAACCTCCTTGAAATATGAATACGGTATGGATGTTTTATAGTTAAACCAGCGTGTTGCGTTTTAGTTCTCTTATCTCAGGTAACTCCGATGTAATGTTCGTGGCCCTATGGAGAACACCCGGACTGACTGGTCGATACACTAGTTGAATTTAGAGTGTGGTATTGTTGGCTTTAACTCACAACAGGCATTACTCATGAACTGCTATTTGTCATGGTCGCCCAAAACGTTTTACATTCTGAATTATGGGATTGTTGTTAATATGTTGGGCAATTGCTTGTAAACTGTAAAGTTTCATACAAGAGTCGTAGCTATTACATATTCCGATTCCACACGTCTCTTTATATTTAGATATTTGTATAGATTCTTAGCATCAATTTGCATACCGTATTTGTCGATTGGTATTTGCAAATGCACCCGAAGCAGGATGACGACCATAAGTTAATTACATTACTAACCATCTAGACCTCATGTACATGAGAGTTCCATGTGCATTGTCAGAATACTGAATATTGGTGTGCGCTTGGAATTTCAGACATCTGATTACTAGCCACGTCCATAATCAGGTTAACATTGAAGGCCTCTTTCAGGAGAAATGGACTGACAGGACCCGAGATCACCAGCCTACACTGATACAAGGTAGCCGATCAGGAACCAATAACATGTCGGCACCACAGCACTGCAGCACATAGAATTGCAAAAAGGTAATCATGTCGCCAAACCTATTACAAGCGAGTGTGGACGTCAAATAAACATGCATGAGACTTACGGTCGAAGTTAATTGATTTCCACCCTAATAATTAGGATCAATAACCCAAGAAAACTTACCAGTTGCTCTATATAATGCATGTGTTAATTAGCGAGTTCTTCTGAATCCTAACCGTAACTTTGCCAAATGTACTTAAGTCTTGCTAAGAGGTCAGTGATGTCAAATAAGATCAGGTTGTGCTGTCTGTGTTCCTTAATCACAGTGGAATTTAAATATTAGCAGTTAACCCCTAAAAACTAATTGTGGCAATACATACATCAAACATTCGTATAATTGCATATTACATTGCCAATTGCCTTTGTTGCTGCTTAAGATTGTATATCTACATGAGATCAGTTACTTTGCAAGCTTACATTGGAATTTGCATTCGAGGAAAAGTAGCAAATTATCAATATACATAAAGTTCAAATATAGAAACCAATCGTTGTAAAGATACAGCAATACAAAGGTACAATATAAATAATATTCATGGCATTGATTCAAACGTTTTAAATCGTGAGAACCAAAGGAGATGCCGCGTGCAGTATCAACGATTACAAAACGATAAAAATACAATGACACACAAGCTATACCATCAACAATGCATGGTATTGAATTTAGTGTTTTTTATTCACGAGAAACCAGAGCCAAAACAAGAGTTAATAAAGTAGTTCTTCATTATTCTTAAAAGCCAAAGCTACATTAGAGATCTTGTGCGTCGTGTTACAATACTGTCACATGGATAATGAGTCTAGTGGAAAATGTTGTTTGTCTGCCAAATTTGGATTTAGCACAGACTGCTACAGTGCTATTCGTCATCGCCTCTAAGCTGGATTATTGTTCCACCTCGTGCCGACCTTTTACAGAGGTACATATGCGTAGGGTGGCAAGTGTTATCATAAACCACGACACTATAACACAAACCAAAGCAGTGCTGGGCACCATTCAAGTTGTTATAGTTATTGGTGGCTTTACTTGCCAAGTAAAGCCACCATCCAGTCAGGAGATACCCGGGTGGGCACATAACCAACATCCTTCATGCTGCTCGTCGGATCCTTACAGGACAGACACATCATTTGCGGATCAACAATATACAGTATAACAAAGAAGCAATGTGATAAATGACTTTAATATTGGCCTTACTTGCTATTGACATGAAATAATTTGCCATCGCCGTGATACTGTGCGAACTGAATTGATATTGACTTACCGACGGTATGTTGTATTCGCCAGGTATAAAGACTATCGGTTGAAGCCAGCACTAGTAATGGATGCCAACCACTGGAAACCGTGACCGTACAAAGGTCATGAGCAATGATGTACGAAGCTTGATGCGTGTCCATCAGAGGTATTATACCGCTTGGCATCGGCACTGATCACCAAAACGTTGATAATGACAGTTAACTTTCAAGCTTGTAATTCACAGGTAAGTGAGGTAAAAGTTGCTATGAATTGCGCTATGCATAACATTATCTTAAAACATTTGATTCCTACCTGACATGTTACCAAATACCCTCGGTTCAAAGTTCTCCCACAAGGGAACACTCTACGGCGCATCCCATGGTTTAATCCACTTGAAGAGTGCGTACCACTGGACATTTAAATGGATTTGTGTGATTAAACCATATGGTCACAAAAAATACCAACGGTCACAAAAGCAAATGCATGCTGTGTGCTGATAGTTTAGCAAGCTTTATAAGTTTATCGTTGTTCACCGAGCTTGAAGTCTGCGCTCGCTCTCGCACACTATTATATAGCAATTTTCGAGGTCCATGACACAAACATTGCCGATGCTAATGCATTCATAGCCTGTGCAGCACCAATGTTCTCAAAGCTGATCGAGCTTTGTCAATGGTCTCATTTATTCAGAGCATTTAGGCTTGCCTCACATTCATTTGCATTGCAATGAGTCAGGGTAATCATTGTGATGCACCGTTGAGTGACGCTGACTGTATATTTGGTGCTATCCTAGGCTGCCTATTCATCGACATTTTCACTCTACGCTTTTTGCAATTCTTCTTCTCGATTGTTTTTTCGTCACCATGTGGTCAGATATTCATTTATCGCTATCTTGTTTTCCTAGCGATGAAAATACCAATAACAAACGATGCGCAATGAATGACAACCGCATAAGAATTTTTATGTTCGGAAAAGGCTGTACAGGCGCTGGAGATGTCATAAGATGACTACTGACAATGCAGTTGCTTAAAGCAAAATTTACCATCGTCGTATCCGGCAATTGATGGTGATGACGCCCTTAGCAACAGACCAAGCAACACAATAGACAAATGTCACAAGATTTACTTTGTGGATGCTTAGAACGAACGGCGGCTATGTTCCCGGTAATCTCGTGCCTATTCAAATCTTGTCTGGCAGTATTTACTCTCAGAAGCTTACACATTCGTTCTTGCCAAACCTCCAACTACGTGCAAAATGACGTTCTACCATTTACATCGGGAAGAAGTCGAGGATATGTATTTATTACCAACACCTGGGTAGTCCTCCACCTTCCATACCGGATTTCCCTAGCCCGCTTCCTCTCATTCCTTTATAAGCACGTTTAACACGAGGCACAGCTCTCGTCCTTAATTGGCCGACCAATCACAGCTGACTACCTGCCACAGTCGAACTAAGCCTCTCACAACTAGAACGTAAACAATTAAATACCAACAAGGCATACTACAGTATCCCTAATCACATCGTTTTCCTTCCACTGTACCAAAAAAGTGATTTTAAACTATCATACTAATTACATCTATCACGACCGCATATATGATGTTTTCTTAAGCATCACGTCAGCTTCTTGAAACTTTTTTCATATTATCATCACTGTAATGATTAAGGATTTTAATATAATTTCTTTTAATCCTGCCATATGTGCCATAAATCAGTCAGTTACCAGAACAGTACCTTACCATTGATACTGTTGAATAATGATATGCACATGTATCCACTGTGTATTTGATGGCAACAAACAGTGATATAGATTGTTTTGATGAGCAATGCTATATGTTGGTCGTGGGCTCCACTGACAGAGTTGGTCATATGACCATCAACTTTGGTCACTAAGAAATTGACTCATAATGTTCATTCATGCATCCCTGGATGATCATACTCAAGGCAATTTAGGATATAAATTATATATGTGGTACAATGAAGCTTTTAAAATATGCATCAGGTGTGTAAATGGTCAGGGATTCCGGGACTGGGTGGATTTGGAGAGTAAGTGCACATTCATTTGAAAACAGATGTACATAGAAACCGACAGGTCCATGAACAGAATAAATAAACGATCATAGCTATTGTTGCACAATATTTCACGTGATATATATGCAATGGATGCTATTGTTCCTTTGAACAAAATCAAAATCGTGCTACTTACAGCATTATTTGCCAGTAATTGCGCAGCCATACTTGTATAAGCTAGTGCACTGCCGATGTAAAGCACACATACGTCACCATAATATCATGATAAATAGTCTTATCTACGTGACAATGTGTTTTTATCTTGAATGAGCATAGACAGTTCGCCAATAGGTTCAGATGATGGCCGGATGAGATGTTTTGAGACTTTCCATCGATGGTTTAGTTAACTAAATCAAGAGTCAATCAACAAACTTCCAGTTTGTCACACAGTTATCAAATAGCACAACATATAATGGTGGCATTTAACATTTGCTCCCGAGAATTATATGACAAGACAAATACATATTTATCACCTCAGCAGTCATTCAAATGGCCAATGAGTTTTGCTGACAATAATAACGTTAGCGAGGAGGAAGAGAAGAAAAGGGGGTGCCGAGGCTGGAGAAGGGAGAGATGGTTGTCTGGAACGGAGTTGAGAGTTAGTGCAAGGGTTGAAAAGGAGGAGGAACGAAGTTGGAATTAATTAAAAAGAGGTGGGAGGCTAGGACATGCTAATAGTGCTGTGGGGGAGGCGAAGATGGGAAGGTACGGAAAAGCGAGATGTGAGAGAGAGGATTGTTAGAGAGGGGTGATGGGGAGGTAGGGATGACATCAAAGCATTGGATAAATACAAGCCTATATTTCTTTCGCCCATTGGTCTGTGTTATTTGATACCGTTTCGATACGGATATGAACTAATTAGATGAGGCTATGGCTATTTTCTGTAGGAGCCATAGCTGTCAATGTACTCATCATGGGGAAATTATAGCAGACTCACACATGATAATGAACATTATATTTATTTATTTCATTCCTAAACTTCACCATTATACCGTAATGTTATTACCAAAACATGTATTAACAGTTATACATATAGAAGTATAACAACCATAGTGAACCGTCCTATGCTACGTTAGTAGACCATTCTGGCCATATTTCTTCCAGCAAATGTCGTTATCAATTGTCGCCCCTACAGAAAGACCCTAATTCACCTACAAAACACAATGAGAGCCAACATAGTACTGACTTCAGAATACCTAGGCTATCTAATCCACACAAACGGGGGTCGATGATGCAGACTTATTAATGCTATGTGTGTATTGGAAAAAACAAAATCAAATTTTTGTAATTGCTTGAAGAAAGGTTTTGAATGCTCATGACTCAGACACAGATGATACTGTTAGTCTACTCAGTAGCAATGATCCAGATATCAATTTCTTTGATGAACAGGTTGGTTCATCAGTTTTACCTGTATGCTTCCGAATATGTCTCGTAAGCTTTTGTACTAGTATGCGTTATCATGTCCTGTCAGATTACTTCCAAAAATGTACGACTTTCCACAAATGTCACATTTGAAAGGTTTTTCACCAGTATGCTTTCTCATATGTCATGTTAGATCACTTCCATGAGCAAACGACCTTCCACATGTGCCACATTTGTACGGTTTTCACCAGTATGCGTTCTCAAATGTCCTGTCAGAGTACTTCTTTGAGTGAAAGACTTTCCACAAATGTCACATTTGAAAGGTTTTTCACCAGTATGCATTCTCATATGTTCTGTCAGATGACTTCCATGAGCAAACGACTTTTCACAAGTGTCACATTTGAAAGGTTTTTCACCAGTATGCTTTCTCATATGTACTGTCAGAGTACTTCCTTGAGTGAACAACTTTCCACAAATGTCACATTTGAAAGGTTTTTCTCCAGTATGCTTTCTCATGTGTCCTGTCAGAGTACTTCCTTGAGCAAACGACTTTCCACAAGTGTCACATTTGTAAGGTTTTTCACCAGTATGCCTTTTCATATGTCCTGTCAGAGTACTTCCATCAGCAAACGACTTTCCACAAGTGTCACATTTGAAAGGTTTTTCACCAGTATGCCTTTTTATATGTTTTGTCAGATAAAATCCTTGAGTGAACGACTTTCCACAAATGTCACATTTGAAAGGTTTTTCACCAGTATGCCTTTTCATATGTTCTGTTAGATTTCTTCTATGAGCAAACGTCTTTCCACAAGTGTCACATTTGTAGGGTTTTTCACCAGTATGCGTTCTCATGTGTCCTGCCAAATTACATCCAACAGCAAACGACTTTCCACAAGTGTCACATTTGTAGGGTTTTTCACCAGTGTGCGTTCTCATATGTCCTGTCAGAGTACTTCCAAAAGCAAACGACTTTCCACAAGTGTCACATTTGTGAGGTTTTTCACCAATATGCGTTCTTCTAGGGGCGTTCATATTGCTTTCATTGCTAAAGCAATAGGAAGACCCATCGCTGACATCGTCAGGGGCCTCCAGTTTTATCACTGCTTTAACGTCTTCCATTCTGATGTATTCGGTTCTATCAGCTAGAATTCTCCTGTTACACATGAATCAATAGCTATTTCCATGTGATCTTTTTAATCATCATAGTTATGAAGGTGTACCTATTGTACAGTTTGTATAGTTTCATGTCATGCCTCAAGGCTCTGCTGTTTTTGACCTGATTCTCAAATTAACGTTATGACAAGACTAAACCACAACATTCATGGTTGAACATAGTGTTCAGTGGCACAATCCAATGTATCACAGGGACTCAAAATAATATGACATTGGCCTAGTAAAGGAATGATACCAGAGCGGCAGGCTAAAATATGTGCGTTATAGGATTTATAACATTCAACAAACCCCCAATTAATCGCATCTTAAACATGAATAACACAGGGGTCAAATGTCATGCAGGACTAATTTTAGTATGTAAGTGGCCATCAGAATGAGGAAGTTAATGAGTATTTGGTTTAACGGCACGCCAACACAAATTTGCTACATGGTGCCTACAAAGTTGAAATGATAAGGTTGACCTGATTAAGCTGCCGTATACTGTAGGATAAAAGGAAAAAAGCGGGAAATAATGAAAAAGATTAAAATGCAACAATTATAATCGGGGACAGCTACACCACAAACCTAGATCCCATTGCCCCCCGACACAACATGGCCAACGGGTTGTCTCTAATTGGTCACCTCTTACGACATGCAGAAGGATGGAGTGGTCCATGTGTATTTTCAAGCCAACATGATTGGGTTAACATCAGCACCTTAAAGTACAGTACAGGTTTAACGCCATACAATAACTAGTGTATTATATGGTGCATATTGACGCTCATGAGTTCTAAAAGAGTAAACAGTGAATTTTTGTCAATAATAAATCAGGAGTCAAAGGTCATGGAGGTTTGTTTTTCAGTTTTCAATGTTCAATAATTATGCGAGCAGTCTGTGTCATTTGAGGTTGATAGCTTGCTTCATAATACAATGGGCACCACCAGTTTAAAAAAAAAGTAAGTTATTTAATGATGAATCAGGGGTCAAAGGTCAGGTGTTCACAAGTTTCAATCGTTATGAGAGGGGTCCATGAATAATATGAAACTTATAGCTGGCTTTGTAAGAAAACGTGCCACCAAACGTCAGCGAACAAACGGCCGGATGGCGGGACATACGTCGGAGTCAAGAAATATAATAGACTGTGTTGAAAAGCAGAGCTTTAATAGACATAGTATTCGTAATTGGTCGATGAATTTACTCTTGTTTTAGTTATCAATCAAGTGGAATAAGCTGTGGTTTTAAGAAATGTATATGCATGTGTTTTCAGAATGTTTATTAATATTGTAATAGCATATATTATACAAGATGTTAAGTTTCAGTACCAATCAATATTTAGTTTTTAAGGCATCGAACAGACCTATCCTTATGACTATTCAGGGTGCTTTACAGATGTGTTTTAATGTTAATGCATTCTACTATTTGAAAAAATGTTGTTTTTGACAATTAAACTTTATGACCGGACTAGATAGTAACGTATAGTTAAACATTATATTCAATGGCACACTTTATATGGTCATAGGGGCCTCAAATTAAGCCACATTGGCCACCAAATTGAATAACACAAAGGAAGAATATGCTTAGGTGTGTTGGTAAGCACATTTATAACATTGTACTAACTAAATGGACAAAGGTATGCCACCAAAATGTACCCACTATTCCTTACTTAACGGGGTAACCTTGGAATGATGTAAAGGTAATTGGATGACCTATCCAATCCGAGATCCCAACAGACTTTATTTTGATTCTAAAAAAAATTCAAGAGGTATTATGATTGCTTAAAAACAGCATATCAAATTCACCATTGAGACACATTGTACAACAAAATTTCCAATAATAACATAGGGGTTAAAGGTCATGTAGGGCTGCTTTTTGTTTTACTTTAAATGCGCCATCACAATACGAGGGGTCCACGTGCAATTTTGGGGTGTTTGCTAGCTATATAAGAAATGTTCTATCAAAACTTATCACCCATTGTTTAACATCGAACAAGATATTTAACAATGACAAAGTAATGCAGGGCTGATTTTTAGTTTGCGATGACCTATCGACATAAGGGGGTCCATGCCTGCTACTTATTCCCCATCGGGTTTAAATCAAACAAGATATTTATCAATAAGTAAGGGTCAAGGGTCAGGTTGATTTCTAGATAGCAAGGAGCCATTGATATAAGAGCGCTCAATGTCTAAATTGGGGCTGCTGGCTATCTGTATATAAAAACGTGCCATCAAAAATACATTAGCTTCAAATGCTACTTATTAGTGGATGTAACCTTAAAATAAGGTCAAAGAAACTGATAAACTCTCTAATATAAGGTGCCACCATACTTTCCGTCATAAAAGATGTTAGTATGTGTATAAATAACATTCCACAAGCCATATTGACAAAATGTGCCTCTCAAATGTACCAGATATAAAGATTCTGTTTTTAAAGGCCAAACGGATTGTTCAGCAGATTCAATTCATAATTGAACAGGGGATTTCTTGGCAGTTATATAATCGATCACTCAGAGGTCAAAGTGGACATCGGAGTGAAGTTATATGGCAATCTTTGCTGAACTGCCATACGTTTATTCACCATTGGGTTTACATTCCACATGAGATCTGTTTAGAAGTTTTCCTCTAATACCCCAGAGGTGAAATGTCATGCAGGGTAGATGTTAAGTTTGCAAGGAAAAATAAACTTCTGAGGTGGTTGATGTGTGATTATAGACAGTTATAAAGAAACAGGTCATCAAAAATTATTCTCAATTGTGTTATCAGAGTACAATAGATCATGCATACATTCTTATCCAATAATTCAAGGGTCAAATGTCACGTGGGGCTGATTTTTGGTTTGAAATTAGCCATCAACATAAAGGGGTACATGAGTAATTTGGGGAAGGTACTTTGCTTTACAAGAAAACCTGCCACCGACATTTACAAACAAATGGCCGGGTTGGCGGCCGGCTGAGCAATGTTATTATGATGAGCTCTGTTCTAGAGCAGAGCTAACAATGGAGTAAATATTTGTGAAAACAGGAAAACAAACTTTATGAGATTGTGTGAGGCAGCATGACCAACAGATCAACAAGTACCGTGGATTCTGTCATAAAACACCCTCATCACAAGCAGAAAACACCAACCTAGTAACCATGGGTCCATAGGGTACTCAAATGAATGAAAATAAAATATGAAAATCTAAAACCGTCCCATCCCCAATATATTTGATAAAAAAGGTTTTAGAGTCAATAAAGGGAGTTGTTCTGTGATAACTAAAGATGGCATATAGCAGTGAAAACCCTACAAACAATTTGACAGATATGTAAAATAAAGAGCAAAAATATTGGTATGGACTTGGCAACGACGGGGTATATTTTTTTCGGCCTCTTCGACTTGTACAACAGGTCTTGTTGGGGCTCGTCCTTATACGACGGGGTATGTTTTTCAGCTGCAATCTGTACGACGGGTTTTTGGGGGTCTTCGTTTTGTTTGATGGGGTATGTTTTTCCCTTCCAATCTGTACAGCGGAATTAATATAATTTTTTTTCAGTATGTCGAGATTTTCTTGCGGGATTTCACAACGATCGTTGGCAATACAAATGCAATGAATGGTCCCTGTGTGACGCGCCGAGAATCACACACTTGACAGTGCAAGCACACAAAGTTGTTTCAACATGTAATCAGAAATCAGCTGATCAGATTTTGCTATTTTTCTGACACTTTTATCCTGACGGGTTACATTTTCACATTTTCATAATACCTTGTACGACGGGGGATGCTTTTTTGCCATTTTCACCTTGTACGACGGGTTATACATTTGCAAAATATCTTGTACGACGGGGTTGGGCAAGGCAACTCGCCCCTGGTGTTTTGATGATCTGATGCCACCTCAGGGGCGAGGGTCCGTATGCAGAATCTTGAGCGTTATAAGCAAATTTGCTCCTTCTCGCAATGCACGGGGAAAGTTTAAAAAACATAGATTTTCATATCCATAAATGTCTTACCATCAATCTTGCCTAGAGTCCAACAACAGTCATACTCCTTAATCAACATAATCAACGAAATCCCACACAATTTTAAAATTGTTGTCCAACATGGCTACCGCGCAAATCGAAAACATGAGCGACATCTCAGCGAATTAACGAGAATAAACAAGAATTAATGCAATTATGTTGCATTGTGGGAGTCGGCCATGTTGAGTTTTTGAACAGAGTTTCATGATGTGCCGTATTTTAGTGCTCAAACAGAACAAGTAGACAAAACTGTAGTAATAGAAACAGTCCTCGTGTCATTTTGTGGTATAATTTTGCATTTTGTCACAAATTTTTTTTGCTTGAAGGGCTTTGGTAAGTTTTTAGCGAGTTCATCAGTCGTTTTGACTTCAGTAGCTCCGAAATTTCACAGGAGGCGCTTCGCCTCTACAGCTGGGATGTGAGAGATCGGAAGTAGTAAATAACGCGGAGCTGTCTGAGGCGGAGTTTCTTTGCCTACGACGGAGTATGCTTTTGGTTATTTTCACCTTGTACGAAGGGTACGGCTTTTCGAGGTCCCGCGACACACCACTATCCAGGATAAGGCCAAGTGCCACCACCGCGGATCAACAGCCTGTGTGCGTTTGATGCTTTTATTGCAGCAAATTATATATATGTTCATGTTATTTGGTGGGAGGGGGGTGGGGTTGTAATAAGGCGAAATATTGAAATATTGCAGAATCATAAAGCAAATCGCCTTATGATATCCACCACGGTTAATTTCATGAAATGATTGGATTATCGCTCAAGTCAAAATAAAGAAGATTTATGATTATTCATTTTATGGGATATAAGCTGTATATCTAATACCAAACGATGTCTTAATAGCTTATGAATATTCAGGAAACATGAAAATATACTGCCAGTCCATCGATCTTACCAAAACAACAGAGTTTATAGCAGTCGTCGATTACGATCAAAATAGTAAACAAACTTGCAGAGTTCACAAATTTGCACCCCGCCGACTCGCCCTGCATCAGTTTTCGCTGAGCTCCGATCGAAATATCCACTGGAAATATAGAAGGTTGTTTATAATATGAAGTAAGATGTCTTCAATAAATGCCACGTTCGGTAATAATTCATCCCAGACACGGCTTGCGCATCGGAACAACTCGTGTTGGAAGTACCGAAGCACGTCCCAATTGTTTTTTTGTTCTTTTAATTACTCCACGTTAGATTGCAATAATGCTGTCGTTTTTATACGTCTGGTGCCTACTTTTGTGGTAAACGGTACGTGAATGTGTGTTGAAGAACAGGTATTTGTTTTATTTCCATCCGAGAAGAGTGTGAACTCGGTACGCAAAGTCGATTCCCCCAGAAGCAATACTTGAATGGCACCCATGTATGTACTAGTGTCCATCAGCTGATTGCATTGTAATTGTCTGTGGTAGTAATGGGGGGGGGGGGGTGCAGAAGGCCTCCTGGTCTAATCACCAGCCTCCCGATCTCTTCAACGATAGTCTTGCTACCATCCTACATATCCAGCCATGAACACTACAGTGTGTTATATCCCTCATATCCCTACCGCTAACTTTCGAGTTATATCGTTGATAACATTGCAGCAAATCGTCACTGATTGATAAGTACGGCCGTCTGACCTTACAGTAATTGAAAATAGAGCTGAAGAAACGAAATGCGAAGCTTAGCGGGAGAAAAATTGAACTTATTGAAAGGTGAGTTTCTTTGGCAATGATCCGTAGATTTTGTGTTTATGTTGGGATGACCCAATTCCTTCCATGTAATAATCCCCCCCCCCCCCCACCACCACCAATTCGATCAGATAATCTGACGCTGTTGTTTTTAAATATCCAGAACACTGGGTTGGCGTTTCCTACTCCGACCCCTACCCTTCATGAATGCATCACCCACATCACAAAAGCTCAAGGCCAAGAGGTGAGGGATACAACTTTGGGACAAGCCAGTAATAAATCTTGGCACTTAGAAAAGTGTAAGAGACTGCAATCCTCTCAGTTTGTGTCTGATGACATGATTGTTGAGGTCAAGTGTCCCTACAGTACCAGGAACAAACCAGTCACACCTGTCTCGGTGCCATACCCGGTCAGTGAGAACAATAAGCTCACCCTTAACAGCCAACATGACTACTATTACCAAATCCAGGGCCAGTTGTTTTGCACGAACAGTCAACTTGTGGTGTTTAGGTCTCAGAGTATGGAGATTGTACCAGTTATCCGTGACGATGAGTTTGTTACGACTAAGTTAGTGGTGTTTTTCAGGGACTATTTCAAAGATGTTATACTTGATTCAATGTTTTTTCACAATTTCTCTTACAGTGTAGTCTTGTGCACTGATTTCTTTTTTCTTTAAGGAATCATTTTCCTGCATATTGTATGTGGTGGAATGTATAATAAAGTCTTGAAACTTGAAAAGTGTTTTAATTGAATTATAAAACATTAACCCATTGGGGGTTCCAGTGTCACTTATTCAACGAAAGGGCCAAACATGAATAGGATGAAAAACAACTTTTTCTTCAACAGTGTAGGGTTATTATAGATTACATAATAAGGCACATGGTATTAAAAGACTACTACATATCACCTTTCATTGAGATTAATATAATATCACACCCTGAGTTGAATAGACTTAAAAACATATGCTGGAGATCTTCCGGTCTGCAGCACTTTCCCTGACAGCCGATTCTTCTTACTGAAAAAGGTTGGTATATTTACGGTGACATCATAGGGAGCAAAAAAGTCCTGTATGACAAAGCCCTTTTCAGCCACTACCGAGTAAGCCCTGGTCACACATTTCTTGTAGTTTGACTCGGCCAGTTGTCCGTCGCCGGCCGGCTGTGTCACCGCGTTTCGGAGATGCTCGTCCGCTACGCACAGCGCATTGACAGTGACGTAGAGCGAGAAATTTTATTCGACAAAACCGCAACGAGGTCTCTCATTACGTTATGATTATGTTCGTTGATCATGTGACTTTTGGATTCGCCAAATTTGATCTGCCTGTGTAGCACATGCAAGACCTACGAGACTGCGAATGCAAAGGAGGCTCTTCTCCCACACGATATTCCAGGCCGCCCCTGGGTTAAGGATGGAATGGAATTATTTTCTCTCAACAATGAAAACTACTTGATAACCATTGATTATTTCTTTGGTTTCTTTGAGATTGATAAGTTGCAAGATACAACGTCAAAGGTCGTAATTATCAAACCTTAGGCTCACCTTTCGCGGTATGGCTCCCCAGAAGTTGTAGTTTCAGACAACGAGCCTCAGTTATTCTGTCTTGAATTCAGTACCTTCGCTGAGAGGTGGGATTTCAAACACTGTCTCACTAGCCCAGGTAATAGCAAGGGCAACGGCAAAGCAGAAGCTGCTGTCAAAGTGGCCAAGAATCTGATAAAGAAGGCAACAGCATCAAAGAATGATGTCTACCTAGCATTGTTAGACCTAAGGAACAGTTCAACGCAAGGCCACGACACTTCTCCAGCTCAACGATCCCTTGGTCGACGTACAAGAACTCTATTGCCAACAGCAAGTTCCCTACTCAAGTCTACAGGGATACCCGATAATGAGAAGAAGTAAATTGAAAGCAATCAAAGAAAACAGAATGCATACTTTGATCGCCATACAAAAGATCTTCAACCACTCCAAGAAGGTGACGTGGTAAGGATGCAACCATTTGTAATTAAGAAAGGCGTATGGGCTCAAGGTCAAGTTCTAAAGAGATTGGATGATTGATCATATGAAGGCCAGTCTGGTGACCATGCATTCCGATCAAATCGCGTACATCTTAAGCAGACCAACATAACCTGATAAGGACAGCCCTCCTCCATCTGTGACTCTTCAACCGCCCAAACCATCATTAGTGGAATCACCCATAGTGGAATCACCACCGCCTTGTACTCCAGCAACCAAGGCGCCAACACCTAAGTCTCCTGCCCCTACATCAGTGACAACGACAAGATCCGGCTGAGAAACTAAGATGCCAAGCAGATATGAAGATTTCAAAGTTAATAATTAGTTTGTTGTGCCAGGATCTAATGTATTGAGTTAGAATAATACTCAATCATCAAGCATTGTGTCAACTCTAAGTTGAAGGTTTGGTACAGGGATGAACGGCAGCCTCCCCGTGATCCTCAAGATACTTATTCATTGCTTCTTGTGTTTCAGGACTGTACAATCTCTTTGTCTATGTTGTGTAATTACAATAAAAGGAAGGATGTTATATACGTCATGTAATTACGTTATGATCATATTCGTTGATCATGTGACTTTTGAACTCGCCATCTTGATGAAATAAAAGTACATCATGATTATAAAACACAGGGACACTGATAATATATACCTTTTTCCTTTCATTTCAGATTTTGTTTACTGATATCCTGTGCAATTTTCATTGACTATTATACATATTTCATGTGCCTGGTGGATTTTTACATTGGCGAAACCTCGATGATTGGCTCCTGACTCAAAGGGTTTGCTTAGCCATAGTGCGTTGCCATTTATTATTTAATCAATGTAAACGCAGTGAAGTCACTATTATGCGCTAACCCTTTCAACAGGCCCCTTGATGAATATATAACAGCCAAACTTTGAAGTAAGTACCGATAAGTTGACTTGAACGGGCTACTAAACACCGTGGTTATTAAGTTACGGAATGTACTCACTATGAGGGCTTTTCGTCCCGGATATTTCATCCCTTGTCGTTTAGCCACTAATAATAATTTACTGTAACTATGAGGGCTGCTAACCGAAGGTAGCTCGGTTTGTGTTTCTTTGCAAACTGTTTTTGGCTGGCGATACAGGTCGCAATTATTCAAACAATTTCGATTTTTTTACAGGTCAGCCGTGATGTTAAAATTATCTTAAAGATTTGTTCTATAGACATGAAAATTGGGTCAGTTGTTGTCATGGACAGCGCGAACCGAATCTATAAATTATATGGATGTCGATGACGTCATTTACAGTACGGAACGCATCAATGTTCTAGTGGTTACATAGACAGTTTAAGTAATGGTTTCAATCGCTTATAAAATCATGAAAAATAGGTCAATTGCTGACATGGACAATGGTTGGTTAGCAACAACCGACTAATCGCGCTAATTATGAGCCGATTCAAAGATAGCGCGTTCAATTCTGACCAAAATAAGTAATTACATGCAGCTGTAAATTCCTGATAGCTTTATCATAAACACGGATGAAAATATTTAAAAAAAAATTCTGCACGTTTTTTTAATTTCTCAATTGATTATAATATCTAACTATTTTTTAAATAAATTAACAAACTATTGTCCGATTTTAAAAGCTTAAACCATTTTGAAACGTTTATAATGTTTAATCAAACTTTGCGTCGTTTTCAAGGCCCGGTGTGTTATGGATATATTTCACATAGCCAATTTTCATTATCAAATCGTAAAATTAGGTTCGATAGTCATAAACATTGGGTCAGTTGTTGTAGTGGACAGAGCAAATTGAATCTTACAATTTCATATGTATCGATAGCATCACTTCCAGTTTGGAACGGATTAATCATCCAGCAGAAGTAAAAATCACAAATTTAGACGCCGTATCACCATCGTTAATGATCGTTAGTTATTTTCGCAACTGTTATAGATCCAATGAAATGATGAACATTTGGCAACTTTTTCTATTTCTCGGTAGACGAAGCGATTGGATATCAAATCCAGATACTTGCTCATTGACCATAGGGGCGGTTTTAGCAGCACATTTAATGCGTCACTAATTGTTATACCTTTGCATGGTATACAGAAAAGTACCAGGAAAGCCATACTATGCACAGAACCTGATGGTTTTAATTCAAATTGACCTCTATCATGTGGATTGGTCAAGGATCACCGATAACTCACCGAAGGTCAGTTGGAGAGGGGACGGTAGTTATGTCTGTCCTATCTAGAAAATACTCTTTTCCGAGCAAAATAGCATGCTCACGTTAGTCCTATGTAACACCCACACACCGACACAAACACTCACACACAGACACAGACACACTCGTACTGCATTGATATCGATATGTGCACCCTTCACCACCCCATTTCATTATCACACAAACATTAAATATAAATACACCAAGAGCCTTGAATTGTACAACCTGGACAGGCCGCTACGAAAGGGGCCAGGTGGAATGAAATGACTTTGAGCTTCTAGTCACATACCCATATATGGGTGCCACTGGCGCCAAAACCAAGGTCAGTCAATTCCTCGATCCATTAGTGCAACAAAATGGCTGAGCAAGTTGCGAAGTAAGTGTAAACATGATTATTCAATACTACTTTGACTGTTGGATTAAATTTTATTAAATTATCGTTTTAAGACTTTTTTTACACTCGTTTAAATTACTCTAAATTTCATAGATTTGTCATCCCAACTGCTCAATTCACCTTTGTTTTATCTCGATGTATATCAGATTGACCTGGTAAATGCATTATAGTATATCTTCCATGCATCTACATTTGCACAACACAACAACATATAGACAACGAAGAGTTAATGAGAGAGTCAATCACAATGCATAAAACCCTTTACAGATGGCACGGATAGGGGTGCACGTGAAAGTGTGTTAGAGACTTCACAGTTTTATGTCTTTAAAGCGTTCAAAAATTCAATACTCGCTCAGTGTAATAAATAGCTTGATCAAATTAACCATTGATGTTAACAGATGTTACTTTTAAATACTGTTTATTCTTTTATTATTATTATTTCAACAGCAAAATCCAAAGCACAATTAAGTGTCTCTCAATAAATTTGTTTATTGAACAGTCAAGAAGGCGGATCCGTCGCCAATATGACTGTGTGCATCGCGGCTAGGTCTCCACACGGGTGGAATGATGGCAGCCGCCCTTCATTATGGTTGTGTGTTGTTAGCGAAGAAAATGAGAGTTTAATATGCTACGCTCATTCAAAAATGATGGACGTCAAGCTGAAAGCAGGGCAAACTATCATCCTTAGGGACACGCTGAAAAGAGATGGAGTTTTGCACATAACAGCACGCACAACTGTGTTCAGGCATATTATTATGCTCAAACGATATGTTCATTTTTTGTAATCAAACAACTCAGCGTGTGCAATTATTTCAAATGTTAATAATCATTTAAATGTATCATTTTTGTTCTGCACAGGGCACCAACATTGGCTGTTTCTGAGGAAAAAGTTGACGAGCCTGAAGTCAAGCTATTAGCACCGAGGAACGCAGAAGTTCAACTTGATGAAGTGAAGTCTTCACCGGTCAAACGAAAATAAACTTTGAGAGGCACAGTGTCAGCTGTAAGTAAAGTAGAACCTATTGATTATACACAATTCAACTTAAATAAAATAACTAAGTTCTAGTTACTAACTTGGATCTATCCCTTTAACAATTTATATCAAAACTTATCGGTTGAGTCTAAATGCAAACATACCAAGCCCATATCATTATAACAAATACAAGCTTGACTGTTATAATGCAGGTAAAATTCGATGACATTTATACACTATGAAAAAAATCTTCGATAATTACCTATCTTATTACTATGTATCCTGAACAGAATATTCCTTAACTACCAGCATCATAGACATTGCAAATATGTAATGCACAGATGAGTTAAAAAAATGTTTCATTATGCATACAGTGAACAATTATTTGAGCATAAAGATAATGCACAGATTGAAGAGCTAAGAGAAGAAACAGTGAAAGGAAGAAAAGTCCTGGTACGAGATTGCCAACTAAGCGGACCAGCGGCAAAAGTTAGACTGACTCTATGGGAATCGAGCACTGGCCACGACCTCTCAAATGGCCAACAGGTCATAGTAAAGGATGCGTCTGTCAACTATAATGCATTCCACAAACAATTCACACATTTTCTATCAACGTGATGGAGAATCTAGAGGTAAACAACATTCATAAACTATTTCCACATAAGAAAACTTTTCACCATCAACGTTCTGATTCAGTGTTGTCATAACGTTTAATTGATCATTGCATGTAAACTTGCTCCCAACATAGGGAGGATATGCCCAATTTGCAACATCTCCTGTCAAAATATGTTGCACTTGATTGACCATATTGTTAGCTCTGCTGTTCCTCAAAAATTAATGTACACCTTTTCACCTTCAACTGTCCATCCCATCATAATAGTTTTGGTAGCACAAGTTGCAATAATAGCAGATTAGCAGCCCAATATCATGCAAAGGCTTCCCTAATGGCCATATCTCATAAACGCTAAATACTGATTATGGCTGTCCATTGATCCCTAATAAAAATTTTAACAAAATCTCTAATTCAATGTAAACCCATTGCAAGATTTCAGACCAACCTTAACAATCAGTACACATACAGCAATTTCTTTAATTTGATATGTATAAGAAGAATTTCATTTGGAGTCGTCTTATTTTCATGTCACAGCCACAACTAATAAATGTGTAAATCCCATACATAGCACCTTTGTTAATATCACTATCAGAATGATATAAATACACTTGCAACCACATTTTATCAAATCAATGTGGTACCATTTCAATGCAATTATAACATAATTTGAGAGCTCAAAAATTATGCACTTGAAACAATGAGGTACCTTAATGTTATAATTCACTGTTGATCAGAAAATGTCAACTTCTTCACGATCTTACGATGGTATAATAGTTATATATATATTAACCTTCACACACCCTTATATGTTTGCAATCATCAATTTAGAACTACCAATTTAAGAATTTGTATCACAATAAATCATATCAAGTCAGTAAATTTCCGAGGCCTATTAGCTACTTGTAGATCTTTTTTTACATATTGTGACATTTCATTATAACCGCACACATCAACGTTTAGCAACAGCTCAAACTTGTAATGCTGCGATAGTTAAAATCATCCAATCATTAAATTAAACTATCAATCTGTGGAGTCACCAAAGCCTTTCCCATGTTACAAACATGGTACTTGCATAAAAAGAAATTATCCCAGCCCAAAACTAAATATTGCATTTTCTCAACTTTATGTACTATTTTTGTATGTGCTTGAAAGCCATCGGCCTTCCCACCAAGAGTACACAATCATTGGTGTTCTCAATGACGAATTGGATGACGAGCTAACAATCCTCATCCAAGAAGATGACAAAGTTGTGAAAGTAAAAACAGCTGAACTCAACACCCAAATGGACAAAGATATGAGCACAATTGAAGAGCTACTGAAAGTCGTACCTCTCAAAGTCACTTGTTTCGACAAGGATAATGTCTTCTCATTTTAGACTAGCTTGATCAGTGTTACTTGTTTGTTTGATTTCATGATAAGTGTTGTTTGTGTGTTTGTTAACTTATATAATTGCTTTCATTTAGTTATCTTCACCAGTGCTGTTTGTGTTTGTCGTTTAACTTTTATTTGTAATCGCAACATAGATTACAATTTTCAGTAATTAATCTTACTTTCTGTTTTCACTTGACATTGCAGTTAACGTTCATTACTGTCTACACAAATCTTTAACTTTTTATTGTTTCAATATATAAATGACAATTTTCAAAAATTTTTGATTTTTTTGGGTATGGATGTTGTTGACAACATGCAAAACCCACAAGTTTTGTTTTATACCTTTGCCAAAAAATAACATCATGTTCATCCATATCTCCCAAGAAAAAGATTTGATCCTATAAACAAATGCAGATTATTTTAGCTTTTGTCTCGTTTAACATTAGTCAGCTTCGAAAGAAATCTTTAACTTTCTTTAGTTTTGTGATGCAGGTCGCAATTTTAAAACATATTTGTTACTAATTGCTTTGTAAATAGGTGTAATTGAACTACGAAACCCAAAGGTTTTAGATTTGAACCTTATTAGCTTCTGCATAAAAGTTTGTTGATCATTTAACATTGGTCCAACAAATCCTTATCAACTTTGTTTATGTCTTGATATGCTAAAGGCAATTAAGAAGTATAGATTTGGTCCAGAACTCAAACAAAGAACTTAGATACCAGGAAGGGAAAGCGCCGACTCTGCAGTGGTAACCCATCGGAGTGCTGCCTCCTGATGGCAAGGGTTAATGAGGTCAGTTTGGGTGCGTCAGTCCATGCAAGAGGCGACCGTAGACCAAGTGTTGCGAATCCATTCTTACACTGAAAATAGTGTTTAGGAAACTTGGATATTGTACATTTTTAATGCTCAGCCTTAACATTTAGTGGTGAATATTGCAAAAACTTCCTGATATAGTTCGCCAAGTTCTCCAATTTCCCCATAGGCATCTTGGGTTCAGGCGTTGGCTGGTTGCTTTAACAGCCGATATATCAAAGGCCTTTCTTCAGGTTGGGTTAAAGGATGTGGATAAAGATGTCTATAGATTTTTGTGGAATATAGATAAGGTAAGGTACGTATAGGGTTTAACGGCACACCAACACTCATGTGTTATATGGTGCCAAGACAGGTTTATAGATAAGATTGACTTGATTAAGCAGCCACCTTCTAGGATAAATGAAAATGGAGATGGAAGGTAAGGTAAGGATATGGTTTAACGGCACACCAACACTCATGTGGTATATGGTGCCAAGAAAGTTTAATAGATATGATTGACCTGATTAAGCAGCCGCCTAGGATAAATGAAAATAGAGATGAAAAAGATAAGAATGGAAAAGATAAAAATGGAAACGATTATCGTAGGGCAAGTAACCACCAGCCGATTGACTGGACCAGGCCATTCCAGCCTCTCGTCTAGGCGAAATCCGGGCCAAAGTAGTGTGTTGCAGATACGGCACTCAAAAAGACCGCTCCACTCAACCACTTGGATCCCATCTTCCACCGACACGAGTCGCAACCCACGGCCAACAGGTTGCCCCCTATTAGTCGCCTCTTACGACATGCAGGAGGATACAGTGGGCCTATTCTACCCCCGCACCCACAGAGGGGTATAATTATATGGATGTCGATGACGTCATTTACAGTACTGAATGTATCAATGTTCTAGTGGTTACTTAAACACTTTTGTAAGGTTTTTCACCATTTACCTTTTCATATGTTGTGCCAGTATGCCTTTTCAAATGTTCCACGAGCAAACGACTTTCCACAAGTGCCACATTTGTGAATTTTTAACCAGTATGCGTTCTTATATCATTTGATAGATCACTTCCATGAGGCATACTGGTGAAAAACCTTTTGAATGTGACATTTGTTGGAGGTCGGTTGTAATCTAACAGAACATAAGAGAATGCATGCTGGTAAAAAACCTTATTAATATGACGTTTGTAGAAAGTCATTCGCTCCAGGATGTTATCCGGCATGACATAATTGTCAGAATGTGACAATTGTGGAAAGTGTTTCAGGTGTGGTGTTTATGTTACGCAGCATATCCTAACGAATACAGGTGAAACACCTTGCAAATGACATTTTTGGAAAGTCTTTCAGTAATGGTAGCATACTAGTATGATACCTTAAAAATATGACTTTCGTGCACAGCTTTTCAGTCATGGAATTGATTTGTTTTGCTTGTATGTATCTTGATAAGGGCAATATTATGTACATACAGCATCAGCTTCGCATACTGATGTTCTTCTCACCCAATAGCATAGTTTGTTTGAGTCAGGCGTTGCAAGTATGTATGATTCACTATGAATAAAAGCGATTGTTATTGTTGTACGTATAACTGTCCTGGGCGTCACGAATGTCATATTTTTAAGGTCTCTTCTCTGTATCGTAAAGAGGACAATATTATGTACTTACAGCATCAGCTGCGCAAATGTAATGTTCTTCTCATCCAAAGCATTGGTTGTTCGAACCAGGTCTTGCTCAGCGTTTACATGTACCCAATAATTATTGCAATAAACATAAGGGTGAAATTGTTTCTTTGTTATGATGAAACACAATGTTGTTTCCCTTTTTATAACTACTATGTGAATGTAACTGCTATATAAATGTTCATAATTAATGTTGATGCACGCAATTGAATTTATTCGTAAAATGCACATTTAACCCTTGGACATTTATCAATATGCAGACACCACATTTATTGACACTGAGGTAAGCTAAATATGTACGAAAATATATACAAACACAACTTCTTAAGAATTAAGACATAAAATTTAGATAATACAAATGCCATACAGGCTCGTTGGCAAAGAACAATTTTCATTCTGAATTAGAAATAAGCATCTTCAATAAATTAGCACCTTCAATGATATATATTACTGCATTTGATTGTTTCGGCCCCAGTCTTAGTTTTGATATTTGCAACGAGTAAACCTTTCTTTCATGGCTGGACTTACATTTTTGACAACATCTAGTCGCTATTTAAAACATAAACATCTGTGTTAGATGTATTTATCTAAATGCATCTGTACAAGTTCCATTCAGCAGCGACTGATGCCAGCGGACGCGAGTATGTGAGTGGGGTCACGTCGCAATTTGCATGGCATTAGACTGCATATTACCACCGTGGTCAACAGATACTTGGGATGCACTTTTATCGGCTAAATATGAATGCTTTGTAATACAGCAGGAGATTACATGGTACCTGTTGGATCATCCATGAGATGGTACCTGTTGGACCATACATGAGATGGTACATGTTGGACTCTCCATGAGATGACACCTGTTGAACCATCCATGAGATGGTACCTGTTGGACCATCCATGAGATGGTATCTGTTGGACCATCCATGAGATGGTAGCTGTTGGACCATCCATGACATGGTATCTGTTGGACCATCCATGAGATGGTACCTGTTGGACCATCCAATCATGAATCAAGCTTAAATCTATTACTCTATTGTGACGTACAAAGCCCCGGAACATACTTCCGTGCGATTTGATATTGTCTGAAGTAAATAAATGAATATGCTGCTGACAGAAATTTTATGTGCAGGTTTATTGTTAACATTAATCAAATAGCAATGATATAAACACATACACAATCCTCAGTTTGCTAATGTGCAAACTAGAGCTTTGTATTATCCTCATGTGGATACAACATTCCAGATCTTCAACACAAATTATAGTGCATTTTAAACATGTTCAACCAAAACCTATTACAATGACAATGATATTCCACAATCAGCACAATACATTCTGGTTATGCTCTGCTTTACCCACTGTTATTACACACAAATAAAATTAAATTATGTAGAAGCAATTCATAACCATGAATCACCTTGACACATGGTTTAAATGATTCCTTGATCATACAAAACAATTGTACAACGCAGAGCAAAAGTTTGATAGCCTTTGTCATCCACGGTCTGTGTTACAGAGGTACTGCTAATAAGATATGGGCGATAGCAATATTAGTATCAGGACATAGCCACAACGTTCTCAGTATAAATGGTCTCATTCATCTTGCGGTTCGAATGTCTGCATAAACTGCACAACAGCTTCACGAATGATAAATAATATCAATGCATGCAAAAATGTTCATGCGCAAAATGCATATTTAACCATTATACCTTTGTAGATGTGTAGGCACCACAGTAACTGATACTGATGCGAGCTAAATATATACCGACACATGTACGGGCAGAATTATTAAGGGATGGTATATAAATAACACAAACAATAACGCAATCATATCCAAATTATCGGGGTTAACTGAAACCCAACAGAATATTGTTTTTGCCTCACTTTTGTGATGTTGTTTGTATAGTGCCCTAATTGAGCACTTTCTTCACTTGAAACAGACTCAATGTCATTTTACGAAAAGCTGGACTTAAACCAATGTATATAAAAAAATTAACGCATAAGTTAAGAACAAGGAAATCGTATTGAATGATAATAAGTAATTCCATTTGGAAAGTAAAATGCCACGATTGTGCAAACTGAAACAAAATTTGTCTAACGAACTCCACCGTCTGGGTTATAAAGAAGAAAATGATGATAAATATCGTTATAAGAACCAGTTGGTTTTGGGCTTTACTTGTATGATCTGCGCTGCTCCCTGCAATAGCCTGTCGTTTTTTTCGATTTTGAGCAAGGCTTTGTACGAGTGCAATATTAAACCCTGCAAGACATGATGCAGGAATAATAAACCGAAAAATCATTTCCAGATACGTAAATGTGTAAGTGATATCGTTGTTCAGACCAAACCTTGTAAAATAGATAACAACGGATGTTAATGTTTTTGTGCTTTCGTTATAGATATAGATGGGCTTGAACGTAATGGGAAATGTACGCATACTGCAAATGATATGATAAAAATGCTGAGTCCAATTTTGTACGCTCTTTTAGGAATGCAGTACACAGATCTTTTTAGTGGCAATCGGACGACCACATAGCGATCGGCGGCTAATGCTACAGCTAACAGATTAGAAGCCATAAAGCAAGAACGGCCTATGTACAAACATGGTAATTTAATATAATACAGGGCTGTGCATGGTACTGTTGACCATCCCTCGTCACAGAATAGGTCGAGAAAACAACTCGCACAAGCAACAACACTGCCAACTAAATCCGAAAGTGCAAGAGCCCCCATATAGATATGAGCCGTGTGCCTTTGAGCACGTAGAAGTAGGGTTAGAAATGCCAATAAGCTACTAACAGCAGCAAAAATGAACAGGCATGGTTTTACATACCTTCTACGTATTCTGTCTATATATCGTAGTCTTTTAGCTTCATCAAGGGTCATCCTTTCATTTCGTACATTCCTGAACCTGTTCACTGTAGAATAGATATTCGTTGTCATGTCATCTTGGGAGGCAATGGCCGTTGTATTAGATCCTAGCGAACCTCGTGGCAATTCTGTGTTGTTGTAGTTTGCGCGCCATTTGTCCGCATAGTTCGGGGCCGAAGTGTTGTTCCTTGAGATATTGAATGAATATAGCATGCATCGGTCAAAGGA